>JAYMZC010000387.1:11990534-12341306 GCA_036346975.1 Drosophila prolongata | reverse complement strand
AATAATAATAATAATATAATAATAATAATATAATAATAATATAATAATAATAATAATAATAATAATATAATAATAATATAATAATAATATATATCATATAATATAATAATAATATAATAATAATATAATAATACTAATAATAATATAATAATAATAATATAATACTATAAAGTTGGTTAATAAAAATTAGCCCTATTAGTAGATAAACCATTTATTTTATATTTATTGTTGAACACGCCATAAGCTATCACGGTCATAAGCTATCAGGATGTGTTGTTACAGAAGACCGTTCTGTCACGGCCGAGAATCCATGGCTGCCGCGTGTCGTCTGCGGAGACCGCCGTCGACCCAGTGGTGTTGCAAGATGTCTTACCAGACAGTTTGCATGTGTGAGCAGACGTTCCCGGTATCGACTTGATTTACAAATCGTCTCCGTTACCGTCGGCTCTCCCGTGTCCTGGAACTTAACTCGTTTTTCTACATAATGGCGCCACTTCACCCCTAGCATCCTTCTGAGAGCCTTTGTAATGCACGTTTTCACCATTTTTAATGACGAATCACAGGCCGTGCCCCAGCAAGTGATTCCCCAGTTTAAAGTTGGAAGGACAATCGCCTTAAAGAGCCGCGCCTTGGCTTCAAGGGATAGGCCGCTACCTGGACGAAGAAGCCAGTCCATTTGGTCAAGTTTTGTTCTTGCTGATCCACAAACTCGATCAAATTGTCCCTTCCAACAAAGGCGATGGTCTAAGGTAACTCCGAGGTACGTCACCTTATCTTCGTGCTTAAGCCTATTCCCATCAATGTAAAGGCTACCCGAACGGGCCAGGGGCGGAGAGCAAATGTGGCATACTGCGTTTGTCAACATTAAGCGCAATGTTCCATCGAGAGGTCCAGCACTCAAATTCGTCCAAGAATGTCTGGACACGTCGGGAGGCAGACGTAGTGGTGCTACCAGCTGCAAAAAATGCAGTGTCATCTGTATATGTGGCCAGGAGTGTACCACGAGCAACTGGGTTAGGACGATCCGAAGTGTAAATTGTATACAGGACCGGACCAAGTACGCTTCCCTGCGGGACACCAGCACGAATTGGGCGAAGTCCAGAACGGTGTCCACGAATGTCTACAGCAAACTCCCTATTATCTAAGAACGATACAATGAG
The DNA here is from genome assembly GCA_036346975.1 of Drosophila prolongata. Taxonomy (NCBI): domain Eukaryota; kingdom Metazoa; phylum Arthropoda; class Insecta; order Diptera; family Drosophilidae; genus Drosophila; species Drosophila prolongata. Next base: position 12,340,146 of record JAYMZC010000387.1, on the reverse strand, counting down.
ATTCCAGAGCCTTTCAGGCAAAAGCGGCATTAGCTTGTAGAAAACGTCCTTCGTGTCAAACCTTGTCAAAAGCCTGTCGAACGTCGAGAAAAACGGCTGAACAGTATTTGTGGTCTTCGAAAGCCCCCAGAACATGGTTAATTACTCTGTGCACTTGCTCGATAGCACTATGGCGACTACGGAAACCAAACTGGTGGTTCGGAAGTGCGTCTTCAAAGGCGTTAATAGCTAGAAGTCTACCAAGCATGATCCGCTCAAAAATCTTGGAGAAAGTGGACAGCAAACTATCGGCCTATAAGATTCCGGGCAACATGGGTCTTTTCCTTTTTTTGCCACCATTGTGACTAATGCTCGTTTCCAAGGTGATGGAAAATAACCAAGGTCCAGGCAAGCATTAAAGAGGAGACAGAGCTGTGCAATGACAGAGCTAGGCAGAGCCTTTGCTACTTTGCCATCAATCGCGTCCATGCCAGGAGCTTTAGTAGTAACCAGTCGCTTTATATGACCACGTACCTCATCTTTGTCTACTGGACGGACAGTAACAGGAGGGCCAAATGAAAGTCCTAACCTAGAGATTGTTGTCTGGACTTCTCGTTTGTTGCAAATTCAAATGGAGTAAAACGATTTTCCAGATCATCAGCAAATACTTCAGCAATCTCGGCATCACTATGGGCCCAAGTCCCAAGTCACGTTTAAGGGAAAACCTCTGAAGCGGCTGTATTTTAAGGGTTGCGGGTGCATTTCCAGAGCGCAAAACCGTGATTCTGGTTAGGATCAATTGCACTGGGCTTGTCCTTGAAAAATTCTGACTTGGCCGAATGGAGGACTTTCCTTAGCTCTGATACAGTAGCCTTCCACCTTGCCATATCGATGGTATGCCTCGTCCTCATCCAGACACGGCGAAGTGCATGACCCTTTCTAGCCAAGGCAGCAATTTCTAGCTTTGAATGAGCCCCATGATGGAGGCGGAATATGTATACTTCTAGGAGGAGGGGCAGCTTGATGGATCTGTTCAACTAAGACCTCAGCAAAGGAATCTTCGTCGTCCACAGAAAGAAGAGAAGGTTGCTCCTGAGTCAGAGCATTAAGTTGCGCACTAAATCTTTTAAGATCCGAGCCCCGGGAAAGAAGCCTGGATTTGGTAACGATCGTATAGGCAGCCACGCAAAAATATATCAGGAGCGGAATATGATCAGAGGAAAGTCCCGGGTACTCTGAGATTGTAAGGTGGTTGCACGGGATGCCTTTGTACACAGCAAAATCAATGGCCGTCGGGAGGTGGTCATTGATCCAAGGAAAATGAGTGGGTCCGCCAGTAGCCAAAATCTGCATATTTGAGTCAGCAATAACTGACATCAGGGTGTTTCCCCGAGGGCATGATCGCCTGCACCCCCAGAAACTGTGGTGCGCATTCCAATCCCCTCCAATGAGAAAGCGGCTACCTACAGAGCCAAATAGACGCAGACGACTGAGCGTCCAAAAAAGGCGGTGACCAGGATGAGGTGAGGATCCGATATTGTGGCGATAAGGTGATAATCTAAAAAGCATTTGACTATGACAGCAGCACCACCACGATGTCGATCAGCAGGGTAGTTGGCAGAGTGTACAGTATATCCATTCATTGATGATGAATGAACGGCTGGTGAAATGTGTCTCTGAGATCATTAAAATTTTAATGTTGCGTTCCTGGAGGAGGTGCTCAATCTCGAGTGATTTGCCAACTAAGTTGTTGGCGTTGCAAATAACGATATTTAAAACCGTAATAAGTCATCGCAATACGTTGACCCTAATAGATTGGCGTGCTTAGAAATCACATCGTTTATCAAAGCGTAACAACAACTTATCAATTGAAGGCGTTTGGGCTACCGCAGCAGCCTGCTGCTTCCTTAATCCATTTATAAATTCCAGAAACCTGTCCTGAGTAGGTTGTTCAATCAAAGGGGCTTTCACTTTGAAGTGAATTAAACGCTGGGAGAGAGAATCCCATAACTACAGAAACAAACCACAGGCACAGGCAAAATGCCTTGAGAGTGTTTATAACTGGCCTAACAGCCCAATTTCTGGCTAACTATTTTCCCTCAACCCTCCAGACTTGCCAAACGCATAAGCCAGAGTGCAAGAAATGGAAGACAACCAGATCAGGGCACAGTTCGCTTATCGTTGTAGCACTCCTCAACGCCGCGTTAACGAAAATCCACGAACTTTGTATGAGCCATATTATAAATTTGACAACTATAATCAGGGCAATCAATTGCGCCTGAATAGAACCAACGATAATAATCAAAAATTATCATATAAATATGGCTATCAAAATAATAACTGTCAAAAAAATAATAGCTATCAACATACTAATAGCTTTCAAATCCTAATAGCTATCAAAATACAAAAAGAAGTGGACGCCAGCATCCAATTCCGAATAGAAATAATAATCCTAATAACCAAACATTTGCCAAAGGTTGCAGTATCGAAACAAAAATAACAAATTCCAAACCAACAAAAATAAATAAAACACCACAATATAACGAGAAAACTGAATTATTTTATAATGAAGAAAATTAAATTTAGTAGAATCAAACGAGGAAACCATCATACTTCCGCTGAAAAATATATATTATATGGAGATTTATACCATGTAAGTTTTACAAATAATAAGAAAGGAAAACCCTTGCAGAATATTCTGTAAATTATATTCTCCAAAACTATTCATATGATGCATTCTTATACTCATAAAATCCCAACTGCCTAACTTTAAAAACACCAAAGTTATGTCGTTCCAATCGTTCAGTTATATGGCAGCTTTAGGATATAGTCGGCCGATCCTTATGAAATTTAGTAGAGATTGATTGGCCAAAAATAAAAACCATAGAAAATCCCAACTTCCTAACTTTAAAAACACCGAAGTTATGGCATTTCCGATCAATCAGTTATATGGCGGCTATATACTGCGACTTATATACTGCGCGAGTTACCGTATCGGTACCGCCGCCTAAACCTCCCCGAGCTAACCTCGCATCTGAACGATGAACGGCAGCTAGCCGTTCATCGCTCTATATAAATTCCCCGCTAAAATCGCATCGTCACCAAGAGGCAGGATGTGGCGAACTCCCGCTCAAGTATTTGTATCTGAATAACTACTTTGTTAGCATATAAGCATAAACATATACACACACATATATAATGTAATACGAATAAGGTTTCCGGGCTGAGGTTCCAAGCGAACCATCATGCCATAATAAAAATCAGTTTAGAATTGGCAATTAAACTGCACGGTGTTATTATTTAATAAAGAACCAAATTGAAATACATACATTGACCAGAACTTGACGATTTCGGACACAACAAGGAAACCATAGTTAACTGGCGCTGCCGGCCACCTCAGCTGGAAGAGGAAAACCAACAAGGATTACAGTACCCAGAGAACTGAGGAGGACTATGAAGACAGCTATTGGACAAATTATTGGATTGTTAATACTAATTGGGCAGTGAGTAAAAGAAAGAAAAGTGATGGAAGTGAGGTGTGAGAGCTTGTATATGTGAAAGAGGCCAAAGAGAATGCAGATTATGAAGATTACAAGGCTGGCAGAAATAGCAGAGGAGAGGGGTAGAGACGCAACCCAGCCAAAATGAGTGTTGCAGTGCGTTGAGCCAAAGGTTCGATGCAACTCGATCGAACCAAGTTTTGGTTTGAAGTTAGGTTCGTTGCAACTCAATAGAGCCAATACGATATGCAACAGGTTTGAGATGGATGTTCGACGCAGCGAACGGTTCGACCGGAACGGAGTGTCGGCAGAGACGAGTCGCCGAATGAATACCCTGAAATTTATGACAAGGCTCATAAGAAGGAAGTGTGCGAGGTGCATGTCTTGACGGAAATAACTGCATCGCGCAGGAATTTCGATTAGATTTGGCACGGTGAGAGAAGAAGTGAAAAAAAACAAGAAGAAAAATAATAAAGAGGATAAATAATCTTATGCATGACTCATAGGAGGAAGTGTGCGAAGAATGAAGTACAAATCACAGTTGACTGTCCGCTCGTGGCTGAAATAACTGCATCGCGCAAGAATTTCGTAGAGATTGATTGGCCAAAATAAAAACCATAGAAAATCCCAACTTCCTAACTTTAAAAACACCAAAGTTATGGCATTTCCGATCAATCAGTTATATGGCGGCTATATACTGCGACTTATATACTGCGCGAGTTACCGTATCGGTACCGCCGCCTAAACCTCCCCGAGCTACCTCGCATCTGAACGATGATGTATAATTATGATGTGGCTCGTAGGACGGAAGTGTGTGGAAAGTTTATAGATAAATCACAGGGTGACTGCTCGTTCTTGACTGAGATAGCTGCATCGCGCAGGTATTTTGGTTACCTTCAGCACGGTGATTTTTTTGAAAAGCATTAAAGAAAAATATATATTATATATTGCATGGCAATTGAAAAAAAAAAGACAGAGAAAGAAGAAAATAAATTTGGATTTTGACGCCACTGCATCGCGCAAGGGCGGCCAGAATGAAAACAAATAAAAAAATAAAGAAAAGTAACTAACTTGAACACAATACACTTCCAGAGCTATTTAAGAAAAAAATATATGAAAAGAGAAATTATTATTTTTTGTGAACAAAATAATCAACAAAAAAATTTTTCAGAACTCATTAAAGACACCAACTTGCTATGAAGACAAAGTATTCTACAATAACGCCACATACACATACACGAAGAAGGATATATAGAAGCATTTTAAGGAATCTGACACCGTTCTACAAAATTACACCACACACACATACGGAGAAGAGGATATAAAAGCAAGCATTTTAATGAATTTCAGGCTATCATACCACATATATTTACGGAGAAAGAAGAGATAAAATTATTTTAAGAATTGAAACTATTATTAAGCGATATCCAATATATTTAAATAAGAAATAACGATGGAGGATCAACTAGTAGGACAACAGCCGATGATTGATATGTTAGGAGGGATAAAACTTTCGAACGTCATAACGCCGAACAAACTCCAATAGGGCTCCTAGTGTTGAGGCAGATAAGGAATAAGATTCAAGTAAAGGCAGATGACGTTTTGGTAAAATCTAACTCACATCTAAACTGGGATCAAATCAAAGATCTATTAATCACTCTTTTTGCCGATAAAAGAACGGAACCAGACTTACTCAGGGAATTAAATCAATTGGAAAACAAAAAACTTTCGGTGGAAGCATTTTATGAAGAGATTTCTAATATCATCGATAGGACCGAGACTGACCCTATGGCTCTACAAACAAAAAATAAGTTGTATGAGGCAATTTGTTTAGAAGCTTTTGTTACAGGATTAAAAGGTAACTTAAGTAGTCCTGTTCGGAGTAGGGAGCCGAACTCATTGTTGAAGGCTTATGAGATAGCTATCCGAGAAAGGGACATCTATCTCAGGACACGAGAAGCAAATAGATCGAATAACCCTTTCAACTCCGGGAATTACGGGAGACAACAGTATCAGGATTATAATAGAAACAGGGGATATAACAGTTATTATTCGAGAGGGAATACTGGGTTTAACGACCGGTACAGGCAGCAGGGAATGCTCAGTAATAATAGACGAGAGAACTACAGGTGGAATACAGAGGAGACAGGTGGTAATAGGCGCCAGGATGACCAGTCGACTGGGAGTAGTTCGGGCTTCGGCAGACGGGCAATTATGCCAAAGCAGGAAGTTGCGGAATGTTCCCCGTCAGGGTCAAGAAACTCAAGGCAATGGCAGTCCGGCCATTCAAAAGAGGGGGTAAATAAATACAATGGAAAAGGAAGCTGACCAAGAGCTCTGTAACATTGTAGATGAAGAGGATTTTCGCCAGAGTGCCTCGGGAAGCAAACAGGGTTCATAAGAAGGGACACCCATAAGTCAGTGCTGCCTTACGTTGTAATTAATGGAAGAGGAAAGGAAGCACTGAAATTATTAATTGATTCTGAAGCTACGCATTCGTATCTAAGCCCTGAATTAATTAAAGATGATAGGAAGGAAAAGTTATAAAAGACTTTGTTATTAAAACACCTATTGGGACCCATGGTATAGATGAGGGTATCGAGGTTGTTAAATTTTAAGAATTTGACAATGAGCCCTTCGATTTTTACTTATTCAATTTTCATTCCTATTTTGGTGGACTACTGGAAATGGATATACTTAGGAGTATAGGAGCCAAGATAGATTTAGAAAATTTATTTCTAGAAACAAGAAATAGAAGGATTTCGGTTCAATTGAGGCCGAATAGGGTTACAGAGGTGCACCTATTAGAGGAGGCATCAAAGACACTTATACCACTTCCTGTTACAATAAACAACTGGGCATTTCTAACTTGACGGATAGTAAAAAGAAACTATACTTGGAGGCACCATTGGCAGTAGAACCATATAACAAAGATAGCTTTGTAGAAATGGAAATTCTAGCCCCGTTGAGAAAGCCCGATACTGAATTAAATTTTATAGATAGTGACGACACTGAGAGGGTGCAACCCAAACTGGCAATTGACCATTTGAATGAGGAAGAAGCGGAAGGCCTTAAGAAACTTTATTCCCAATTTCCAGACATATTTCACTCAAAAGGAAGACAGTTAACGTTTACCATGCGGTTACGCAATCAATTCCAACGACAGATGAAATTCCGATATATAAGAAACCATATAGATATGGGTTTAAACAGAGAAATGAGATAAAAAATCAGATACAGGAGTTATTAGATCAGGAGGTTATCAGACATAGTCACTCACCATGGAGTGCACCAGTATGGCTGGTACCAAAAAAGATAGATTTGTCAGGGAAACAGAAGTGGCGATTAGTAGTTGATTTTAATAAGCTTAATGAAAAAAACAGTAAGGACAGATGCCCCATGATAGTAATCAGTGAAGTACTTGATAAACTGGGAAAAGCAATGTATTTTTCAGTTTTGGATTTAGCAAGTGGGTACCACCAAGTCGAAATGAATAAGAAGGACATTCCGAAAACTGTATTTACGACAGAAAATGTACAATTTGAATACGTGAGGATGCCGTTTGGGCTTACTAATGCTCCCGCCACCTTTCAGAGAGTAATGAATAATATTCTGGGAGAGTTAGTTGGAAAGATCTGTTTAGTATACATGGGCGATATAATAGTTTATTCACCGTCACTGCAGAGTCACTTACAGGATTTGAAAACAATATTTAAGAAACTGAATGAAGCCCGATTTAAGTTGCAAAGAGATAAGTCTGAGTTTCTTAAAAAGGAGATAGAGTACTTGGGTCATGTAGTAACCCAGGAGGGGTTAAGCCAAACCCGAGGAAGATTGAGGCCATAAAGCTTTTTCCATTACCAAAATCAGCTAAGGAAATAAAATCATTCTTGGGATTGATCGGGTATTACAGGAAATTTATAAGTGATTTCGCAAGGGTAACAAGACCCTTGACAAAAAGACTAAAAGGGAAGCAACAAATTGTTCTTGATGAAGAATATATTCGGACGTTTGAACACTGCAAGACCCTATTATGTATGTACCCAGATTTTGCAAAGCAGCTTATATTGACTACGGATGCAAGTAATTTCGCCGTGGGTGCAGTATTGTCCCAGGGGGCAATGGGGAGTGACAGACCTATCGCATTTGGAAGTAGATCCCTGAACGACGCAGAAGTCAACTATTCCACTGTAGAGAAGGAAATGTTGGCCATAGTTTGGGGTATAAAACATTTCAGATCGTACTTGTTCGGTCACAAATTCACAATAGTGACAGATCACCGTCCACTATCCTGGTTGATGGGCTTTAAAGAGCCCAATTCCAAGTTGGTGAGGTGGAAGCTGCAACTATTGAAATATGATTATGAAGTGGTTTATAAGAAGGGTTCGCAAAATGTAGTGGCAGACGCTCTCAGTAGAATAGAGCTACAGATTAACAATAGCGAGCTGGATTCCAATCAGGCTACGCGTGCAGATGGTGACCATACAGGAGTATGTTCGGAAGAAAGAATTCAAGTGGCAGAAAAACCTTTGAATGATTTCAATATTCAACTCATATTCGAGATTGGGCTGAAGTCAAATAGGACGGTAATATCACCCTTTAGAAACAAGACTAGAAGAGTAATAACTGAACCAAATTTTGAACAAGAACAAATTGCAAAAATCACGAAGGAATCCACCAGAACCACCGAACCGCGTAGACGTGTCTTTTTGCTCGCCCTGCTGAAAGACTTCCAAAAATCTACAAAGTGACCATGAAAACTAAGAAAAATAGCGAAAAGACGCTGGCAGCAATGCCATATCCCAAGGTCAACATCTCCTTGCGATTAAAACTAAATTTAAAACCGATATAGCTAATCAAAATCAATTAAAAATGTCGAACGCAAATAAAATATTAACAAGTGCAACCGGTAAAGCCACGAAGCCAAGTCGCGATCGGCAACAAATACAACTAGACGAACGACGGCTGTCTTCTGCACGGAACAATGCTTACATTTCAATTGACTCTTCGGAGGCAACAACAAAATCAACGTCACTGACCGCTACCGAAAGAGCCCGCTGACTGTCACCAGCGATTTTATGCTCAAGCAGAGCTGCCGTTACTCAGTCGTGGAGTTCACAATGCCCGTCACCTCTCTCTCTCATCGATGCACACGACTACTTCGGCTTGTGCGCCCACCAGCACTGTACCCTCTCTTACTACAGCAACGTCAACGACAACAACAACTTTAACGTCTGCGGCTACCCAGTGGCCTATCTCAACACCACAAGTAAACTTTGCTCTACTGACCCTCTTACGAATAATACTCTCGTACAGACGGGGATCGATCGGTATGTACAAATAAAAAGAAAGCTTAGTCCACAAAAAAACGTAAACTCAAATTGGCCAAAAGTACCGAAACTTTAGGCAACACACGAACATCCGAAAACAGATTTGCCATACTTGGCGAGACCGAAGAAGACAAGGGTCAGGTGCCTCAAGTCATGAAAGCTGTAAAGCCACCGCCAATATATATTAGGAAACACAACAGTGTCGATCTGATCAATAAGCTTAACAAGTAATCGGGCCTAACCACTTCTATATCAATACCCTAAAGAGAGGAAACATATTAGAAACAAAACTCCAGGTTAACAACGAATACAACTTCCGTTCTGTAACAAGATATCTCGACAATGAGCTTATAAATTACTACACTTACCAACTAAAAAGTAAGAAAGGCCTGCAAGTTGTACTTAAAGGTATAGAATCGACTGTTGCGGTAGCAGAAATAGCTGAAGGCCTCACGGAAAATGGCTTCGACGTTAAGCACATCGTGAACATAGTGAACAGGGATAAAATTCCCCAACCACTGTTTAAGATTGAGCTGGCCCCAGAGACGAAACCTCTAAAGAAAAATGCAGTGCATCCTATTTACAATCTGCAATATCTCCTTCACCGAAGAATCACCGTAGAGGAACCGCATAAGCGGAACGGCCACGTACAGTGCACAAACTGCCAGGAGTTCGGGCATACAAGAACCTACTGCACCCTGCGTCCAGTTTGTGTCGCCTGTGGAGATTTGCATTGCATTGAAGCATGCCTGGGAAACAAAGAAGACCCTACTCTGAGGAAATGCAGTAACTGTGGGGGAAATCATACTGCCAACTACCGGGGCTGTCCCGTCTACAAAGAACTCAAGAGCCGCCTAAATCAGAGACGCAGTAATCCACTCGCCGCTCAACACTCTGCCAACCAAACATCTTCACCCCATCAACAACCACTCCTGGTGTCTCCTTTGCCAACGCACTCCGCTACCCTGGAATCTCACAAACATCTACCGCCCAACCTGCAGCATTGCGTCCACAGCCACCCATATCAAACCTAAATGATTTCCGCTCTTAAGCCAAAATGGCCAAACAACAAGTCAACCTTCTACGCAGCAAAACCAAACTCTTCCCCCACAAACACTTAGTGGTCTGGAATCTACACTAGCTACTCTTGCAAACGTCATGATGACAATTCAAAGTTCCCTTCAAGAACTACTGCGAAACCAGAGCCTTCTAATGGAACTGCTGATCAAACAAAAGTCTGTATAAATGGACTCCTTAAGAATATGCTTCTGGAACGCAAACGGCGTTTTCCCGGCACAAAACGAACTCCTACAGTTCTAAACAGCCACAATATCGATATCATGCTACTTTCTGAAACCCATCTAACTAATAAAAACTACTTCCATATCATCGGATATACATTCCACGCGACCAACCACCCGGACGGTAAGCACACGGAGGTACCGGTATACTCATAAAACAACGCATAAAACATCATCCCTTGGAGACATTCGCTACTAACTACCTGCAGGCCACATCCCTACGTATAAACCTAATTGGCGGCCCACTTACCCTATCCGCCATATATTGCCCCCACGCTTCAGTATTGCAGAAAATGAGTTTATGAATTTCTACAACTCACTAGGACGCTGCTTTATAGCTGCCGGTGATTATAAACGCAAAGCATCCCCACTGGGATCTCGTCTTATCAACCCCAAAGGCGCCAATTATACAACGCTATCATCACTCCTGGTAATACGCTTGATTTTGTCTCACCAGCTAGGCCTACATACTGGCCCACAGATCCAAATAAACAACCTGACATTATCGATTTCGCTGTTATTAGAAGAGTCTCGCACAGGCTGATAAACATAAAAACCTTAGAAGACCTTACATCGGACCATTCGCCAGTTCTCCTCTGTCTATCTGAACAGCCGCAGCTTCTGGAACGCCCCCAACATCTAACATCAAACAAAACAAACTGGCTGAAGTACAAAAAATATGTAAGTGCACATATCGAACTTGATCCTGAATTTCCTCTGAATCTGACATTGATAAGTCGCTTTAACACCTCACGGACGTAATGTCCTCTGCCGCCAAACATTCTACGCCAGAACCCTCATCCACAAACCCGCCTAAGAACTGGACGCTCAAGTATCCAGATCGAGTCTCTCCTACTTGAAAAACTTCGCAGAGACTGGCAGACTCATCGGTCCCCAGCTACTAAGAAAAGACTTAATGAAGCATCTCGAAAATTGTCGAAGGCCCTCTCTACCGAAAGAACCAGGCCCAACGGGCCTACATTGCGAAACTATCCCCGACGGGTAATAAAATCCCACTATGGAGAGCTCACCCAACATGCAACCACCAATAGATCCCGATTGGCCAATTCGATCACAAACAGGTGCCTGGGCGCGCAATGACGAAGAAAGAGCTAACACCTTTGCCCATCACTTGGAAAACGTCTTCAAGCCCCACCCGCCATCCAACCAATTCACTCTACCGAATGTCTCGCTTGCGTCGCCGTCCTCCCCCAGTTACCCGTGAAACCAGCACAATACTTAGGCTATTAAAAGAACACATAAACCCAAAAAAAGGCTCCTGGTCACGATTTTATTTCTCCAAAAATGATAATTGAATTACCCTGCATGCACAGTCAGATGCATCGCATTTATATTTAACTCAATATTGAAATGGGGCTACTTTCCTGAACAATGGAAAAAGTCTGTCATTACAATGATCCCGAAGACAGGAAAAGACAAATCCCAGCCTTCCTCGTACCGGCCCATCAGTCTGCTCCCATGTCTATCAAAGCTATTGAAAAACTGTTTCTTGTTCAGTCTAGTTACACATCTTCAAAACAACAGAACGATCCCTCTGCACCAATTCGGATTTAGGGAAAAGCATGGAACTATCGAACAGGTAAACCGCTTACATCTGAAATTCGCACGCTTCGAACACAAGCAATATAGCAGTGCCTTATTTCTGGACGTATCACAGGCATTTGATCGCGTCTGGATCGACGTCTGGTATACAAAATCAAAACCCTCCTACCGGAAAACACTCACAAGTTGCTTGAGTCATACCTCAGAAACAGAGTTTTCACCGTGAGATGTAAAACCTTTACTTCAACCATCCGTAACATCGAAGCTGGAGTACCCCAAGGAAGTGTGCTTGGACCAATCTTGTACATCCTTACACGGGCAGACATTCCACAACAAGCCGCCAGACCCCTCATCTCATGTCGAAATGCCCACCACTGACGCTAAACAACAGCCGGTTCCACAAGCAGACGAAGTAACCTATCTCGGCATACACCTAGACAGGAGGCTTACCTGGAGAAAGCATATAGAAGCAAAGAAAGACACATTTAAAAACTAAAGGCCAGCAGCCTTCACTGCTCATGAACTACCGCTGCCCACCGCTCCCCCTTCCACTCGAATATAAAGTACTTCTGTATAACTCGTGCTTAAGCCGATCTGGACCTACGGTTCCGAGCTCTGGGGAAACGCAAGCAGCAGCAATATAGAAATTATTCAAAGAGTACAATCAAAGACCCTACGAACAATAACTGAAGCCCCCTGGTACATCCACATGCAAACATCCAGAGAGACCTGGATATAAATCCCGTAAAAGAAGAAATTGTTTCCAGAAAAATTAAATATGAAGCCAGATTATCAAATCACCCAAACCTGCTTGCCAGACAACTCAACCGGCTAAGCTATCATTTCCCCGTCTACAGCGAATGATTTCCCATCCCTCTTCAATAACATAAGTTAACGTAACATAGATTAAGATTTAAAAACTTATTGTTAGTCTCTTAAGTAATAGAGAAGATCCAATAAATAAGAATAAAGTATAAAAAAAAAAAAAAAAAAAAATTGAAGGAACTATTAAGCCACACAGAATGTGTGCAATTTATGCCCCTGATGGAATTTTTAAAGAATAGAAAAAATCTTTGAAGCATATTTTAGGAAGAGTGGGTTATACAAAGTAGTAAGGTGCCTAACGTTCATGCAGGAAATCACGGACATAGATGAGCAGAGGAAGGAAATAGAGAAGTGTCATATTCGAAAAATCACAGAGGAATAGATGAGACATTTGGGAAATGAGACGTGTAGTCTATTTTCCTTATATGAAGCATAGGATTAGTCAAGTCATAAACAAATGCGAGACTTGCCAGACATTAAAGTATGACAGACACCCACCAAGGGTAGTATTCCAAAAAACAGAGACTCCCACGAAGCCACTTGAGATTATACATACTGACTTATATACGATAAATAAAAGTTATGTTATGACGATTATAGATACATTTTCTAGATTTGCAGCTGGTATACTATACCAACTAGAGACGGCATAAACATTGTCAAGACGATGAAAAAATTTATCAGCCAACACGGTGTTCTAAAAATGATAATTTGCGATCAAGGGGCTGAATACGCCTCAATGTTTGTTTAAAGATTTTTGCACTCAGTAATGGGATCGAGTTACATGTGACATCCTTTCAACAATCATCTAGTAACTCAACGGTAGAAAGACTACACTCGACACTGACAGAAATATACAGAATAATATTGAAGACTAGGAAAGATTTAAAATTAGAATGTGACCATGAGGAAATTTGGATGAGGCGTTTCTTACTTATAACAGTTCTATTCATGCATCTACAAAATTGAAACCATTTTGAACTTTTCTCGGGTAGGACGCACATTTTTGAGAAAGAAATAACCTTTGAGACAGAACATGAATACTTAAAAAAGCTTAACGAATATCTAGAGGGAATTTACAAGAAAGTTAAAGAACAGCTAGACGAGGCAAAGCAAAAGAGAATGGATAAATTGAACAAGGAAAGAGAAGAACCAGTAGAGCTACAAGAAAGGAGATATAGTTTATTAGGAAAGAAAATGGGAGAAATAAGTTAACACCTAGATTTACAACACAGGAAATTGAACAAGACATGGGAGTTACTTGGAGGACGAAGAGAAAACAGAAAATACACAAATCTAAGTTAAGAAAAAGAATTCGGAAATAATAATTAACTGCCTTATAATAAATTACAGGTATGTTTCGACCCACGGACAGACGTTGGACACTCGGAGGTTAGAAGGAGAGACTATCGCAAAGTTAGACCTGGGAACCGCGAGAGTCGCGGTGGGGTCGAAGGTATTTAACCATGTAGTTAATCTTAAGAATTATCAGCTTAACATAGTTCAGATGGAGAAGGCATTGTAAGGTTTTCTGGAGAAGCAGTCCAGATAATAAAATGAAAATTGAGACAAGTAAGGGAAAGATTAGAGACACTGACACCAGGAAAAAGAAGGATGAGAGGAATTTTTAATGGGTTAGGAAGTGTTATAAAAATATTATCAGGAAATATGGATGCCGAGGATGCCACAGAATATAGGGAATAGGATTAATGAACTTAATAACGACACAACATTTTTTAACAGAGGAGGCAGCTGAACAGAGACAGTTTTTATTGGGAGATTCTTAGTAGGCTTAAAATATAACGACGCATATAAACAAAGAACAGGAAGATATTGAACTGTTTATAAAAAATTATAAAAACAATGTATTTAGGGAACTGTCGCAAGAACACAATGAAATACAAATGTTACAGCATTTAAATAGAATATGTTATAATATTGCCTTTTATTGGCAAAGCTCCAGATTATTCCGGAATTCATTCTATCAGAAACAGAACTAAATAAAATCGAGAAATTTTTAACTAACCAAAATATTGAAATATTATATTATCAAATGAACTTACATATATACAAGTTCCTAAAAATGCAAACCTTAATTAACGAAACAGACATAATATTTAGTGTGAAAGTACCGATATTAGAACCAATAGAATATCAATTATATCATGTCATACCGGTACCAATAAATAAGACATTCTTACTAATAATTCCAAAATTTGTAGCAATAAGTAAGGATAGGATAAGTTTTTTTAATAAACAATGTAATAAACTTAGAGAGGTGTACATTTGCTAGAGTGAGGAGTTAGTGCTGCTGCTAAAGGAGAACAATGCCAACTTAACATACTGAAGAATAAATCACCAAATTGCGATTCAATAGACATCAAGGACAGGGAAATAATTATTGCCACCAGAGGACCAACATGTATTTATTTTTAACGCGAGAAATTTAACAGTAAACAACACTTGCGGAGAAGGTGTAAAGATTTCTGGAGCCGTTGCCTTGAACTACATAAACTGTTCACTGGAAATAAATGGAGTCACGTATAGTGACCAAATTGTGGAACAGAATGAAGAAAGGATGAAGCTTATAACAACAATGGCAAGGGAGGTAACCATTAATAGCACAAAAATGGACCTCAACCTTGTGACCCTTCATCTTGAAGATGTTAAACTCACCAATAACGTTATCCTTGTTCAAAGAAGTCAGGAACGACATTTTACAGCCATATATGTAATATTATTAATATTATTAATAACCGGCAGCTAGACGTTCATCGCTCTATATAGATTCCCCGCTAAAATCGCATCGTCAGCAAGAGGCAGGAACTCCCGCTCTAACATTTGTATCTGAAAAACTACTTTGTTAGCATATAGGCATAAACATATACACACATATATAATGTAATACGAATAAGGTTTCCGGGCTGAGGTTCCAAGCGAACCATCATGCTATAATAAAAATCAGTTTAGAATTTGCAATTAACCTGCACGGTGTTATTATTTAATAAAGAACCAAATTGATATACATACATTGACCAGAACTTGACGATTTCGGCCACTACAAGGAAACCATAGTTAACTCGAGCAAAGGAACGAAGGGTGTGTGCAAAGGTTCAATTTGATATCTTTAAAACTGAGAGACTAGTTCGCGTAGAAACAGACAGACGGACAGACAGACAGACGGACAGGCAGCAGGACAGACAGACGGACAGACAGACGGGACAGACAGACAGACAGACAGACGGACAGACGGACAGACAGACGGACAGACAGACGGACAGACAGACGGACACACAGACGGACAGACAGACGGACAGACAGACGGACAGACGGACAGACAGACGACAGACAGACGACAGACAGACGGACAGACAAACAGACGGACAGACAGACGGACATGCTTATATCACCTCAGGACGCGATCCTGATCAAGAATATATATACTTTATAGGGTCGGAGATGTCTCCTTCACTACGTTGCACACTTTTGACCAAAATTATAATACCCTGTGCAAGGGTATAACAAGAAAGGAAAGCTAACTTCGGGCGGAGCCGAAGTTGATATACCCTTGCAGAATATTCTGTAAATTACATTCTCCAAAATTATTCATATTATGCATTTTTAATACTCATACTTCTTTTGAATCTGACAAATCTACCCTTTTCAGCCTCTTTTATAATGCAAGGGAATGACAGTAACGGACAGTAATGGTCATAGAATCAATTATATAGGATATAGTCGGCCGATCCTTATGAAATTTGGTAGGTCGGATTGATTGGTCAAAAATAAAACCCATGGAAAATCCCAACTTCCTAATTTTTCCGATCAAACTGTTATATGGCGACTATAGGATAGGATCGGCCGTTTCGATTTATATACTCCATGCAAAGGAACGAAGGGTGTGTGCAAAGTTTCCATTCGATATCTATAAAACTGAGAGACTAGTTCGCGTAGAAACAGACAGACGAACAGACAGACGTACAGACAGACGGACAGACAAACGGACAGACTGACGGACAGACAGACGGACAGACAGACAGACGGACAGACAGACGGACAGACAGACGGACAGACAGACGGACAGACAGACGGACAGACAGACGGACAGACAGACGGACAGAAAGACGGACAGACAGACGGACAGAAAGACGGACTGAGGACGCGATCCTGAAGAATACATATACCTTATAGGGTCGGAGATGTCTCCTGCACTGCGTTGCACACTTCTGACCAAAATTATAATATCCTCTGCAAAAGTATAAAAATAGTTATTCGTTAAGATAATATTAAATAATTCATCTTTTTCAGATGATGGAAATACCATTTGTCATCGCCATTTTGATTACTTTCTGACACTCGGAAATTATTGACTACACTAATAACTAGAATTTACTACTTATACTTATATACCTTTGCAGTTATTAAAATACAACTACATTTCGATTTATATGCCTATATAGTGACATATTCAGTTATGTACCAAGTACCAAATAATAATATGCAATGTAAACAATCCACATCCGGCGCAGGCGATGCCGCTCTTCAATAACATAAACAATTCTTGCAATCACTTAGTGCCGCTCCCTAAGTGGTACTCTCACTCTCAAATGATTGTATACAATCAATATCCAAAGCAGGCGATCGCGCTTCCAAATTTATGTTAGCAAAGGGCAACACAAGAAAGATTTCTATTACAAGAATTTAGTCTTAAGCCAATCTTCAAATAATAAATACAGCACCGCATTTAATTGTGTTTTAATTCATAGTTGATCTTAACCCAACGGGTGGATCATTCGACTCAAACCCAATAATTTCACTGGCGCATTCGGTAGGATACAAAAAGTATCCGAAAAAAGAACCTCGAGTGGAAAATAAATTAAATTTTATATCCAGTTCTCGATAAATATTTACATTTCAAAACCCTTCAACTTGGATTATAATTCCAATTCGGTTGTCCAACAAAAAGTGGAACAATAAATAAATAAAAAAGTAAAAAACAATAAGTCCAAAGGCAACTAACGGTTAAAAAAATTTACAATTTTAAGAAAATTAAATTAAACAAACACTACAACTTTAACAAGTGACATCAAAATAAATGTAAAACAAAATTTGTATTTTTACTGTAACAACAATATTACTACATTACAATAACAATGGCACAACCAATTATCGCCGCACCCCAAATCGTGGCGCTAAGCGACAAAAGCCTTGCTGAACCTCGTCTGCAGCTAAAAGATGTCGGAGCCAGTGAAATTTTTAAAACTCTTTTTGGTATACTGTAAGCAAATATCACCAGTCTGGCAAAGTGAGGATCAGATTATGACAAAAATACCAGATTAAGAAACACAAGAAAGGAAAGCTAATTTCGGGCGGACCAGAAGTTGATATACCCTTGCAGAATATTCTGTAAATTATATTCTCCAAAATTATTCATATGATGCCTTTTTAATACTCATAAAAAATCCTAACTTCCTAACTTTAAAAACACCAAAGTTATGGCATTTCCAATCGTTCAGTTATATGGCAGCTATAAGATATAGTCGGCCGATCCTTATAAAATTTGTTGGATTGTCGGATTGATTGGCCAAAAATAAACCCATAGAAAATCCCAATTTCTCTTGGCACAGCTGGAAGACGCCTAACCTGCCATAAATATAATTACACACATATGGACACAAACAAAACGAACACCTTTTTCTAGATTTTAGGACATAGCGTTAGGAACTTTAGTATATAAGAAACATGAACCCAAATTTGATTTTGTTGAAGTAAATAATGTTTAAGATGAACTAAATGGTAACTTATTGGAGGGCACTTTTGGGTATGTAGAGCAATAGTTATTCATGGGTGGAATCTAATTAGATTTCACGTGGTAGGGTGGGTATAGAACGATGCCTCAATCTTCGATAGTCGCACTGTTTTTGTCCGATTTTAGCTATTGAGCTTTTTATCAGTTGCTATCGTTTCTCTGTCTACTACTATTAGTTCTGTTACACATCTTGTTCTCTCTTAACACAAACCCTCCCCACTCTCCCTGAGCAAGCTGGTCGAAATTTAGACAGAGCGTGATAGGAGGGACAACGCTCGATGAGTGTGTTCGTTACAAAGACATCATGCCATTTCGGGCTGATCCAGAAATCTTTATACCTTCGTCAGCAGAGTGGACTATGTAATTTCACTCTTCCAAACTAATGATGTACGACAACAAAGGATTCTACTTGGAGCCATCGAAAGAAACTTGTACGATCTTGTAACACGATCATTAGGCCTTCCGAACATCGAAAATTGGCCTACCCTTAGATCGAGACTATTTGCAGAATTTAAACCCCAAAGACCGAACTACAAACTACTGGGGAACTTAAGGGAGACAAAGAAAATCTGAGAGCATTCTGCAATTAAGCTGAAAGACGACGTCAACTGCTGATTCTGGAAATTGCATCTGGAAGGAAACCAATCAGATTTTGTTATTATGTTTAAAGATTCCATTAAAATACAGATCAAAAAATTACCAATACAATTATACACTATTTTGGTTCAGACTTAAGATCGTTAATTATTATTGCAAAAAATGATGTATATATTAAGAGCATATTAATTTTGAATTGAATAAAAATCTATAAAACCATAATAAAAACGCAAACCCTAAGATTTTTAAATCACACAAATTCAATACAAATGCCCAAACCCACTTACGATCAACTATTCTCAAGCTAATTTTAATCAATCATTTAACCAAGCTATGTAACACGTACCAAATCATTTCGGACTCAACCAATACATGAACACACAACCAATTACTCACAAATATCCTTTCCCGCAATATTCCAAAAAATTAAAAATCCTCAAGCAGCATATTTTAAAGAAAATACATACCCTCAACTACAACAAACCTCCATATCTAAAAATATAAATATTTTTCCCGGTTACTAAAGGACTGAGACCATCGGATAGTGAACAAACCAAAATATCAAATACGAAGTATGATGACCACAATCAATACAATCAATACAATCAATCAACAACAGGTACAATCCATCAGAAATGTAGATAAAAACAAGAAAGGAAAGCTTACTTCCGGCGGAGCCGAAGTTGATATACCCTTACAGAATATTCTGTAAATTATATTGGTTAGCCAGAAATAAAACCAATAAAAAATACCAACTTCCTAACTTTAAAAACACCAAAGTTATGGCATTTGCAATCGTTCAGTTACATGGCAGCTATAGGATATAGTTGGCCGATCCTTATGAAATTTGATAGGTCGGATTGATTGGCCAAAAATAAAACCCATAAAAAATCCATAAATCTCCATCAATCTTCCTAACATTACAAACACCAAAGTTATGACATTTCCGATCAATCAGTTATATGGCGGCTATATGATATAATCGGGCCGATCCTTATGAAATTTGGTAGGTTGGTAGATTGACCAAAAATAAAACCCATAGAAAATCCCAACTTCCTAACTTTAAAAACACCAAAGTTATGGCATTTCCGATCGTTCAGTTATATGGCAGCTATATGAAACTGTCGCCCGATCCGGCTCGTTCCGACTTATATACTACCTGCAATAAAAAAGCAACTTTTGGGAAAGTTTCAAGCAGATAACTTTAAAACTGAGAGACTAGATTGCGTAGAAACGGACGGACGGACGGACAGACGGACGGACAGACGGACATGGCTAGATCGACTCTCCTAGTGATCCTGATCAAGAATATATATACTTTATGTCTCCTTCACTGCGTTGCAAACTTTTGACTGAAATTATAATACCCTCTGCAAGGGTATAACAATATCAAAATAGCTCAAGTTTAGTTAAAACGCCCGGAGAGTGCAGACGTGTCCGGAAAAACAGTTTAAAAGTGAAGAACAAATAACTAAAAATACTGGACTGGTGTAAAATAAAATAGTATAGTATAGTAAATAGTAAAATGAAAATAAAATAGTATATAATAATTAGTGCTATGTATAAAACTAGTGCAAAGTTATTATAAAAACTAAGAAGTGCCACGAGTAATAGCTCAATGAGCGACGATTCAAAAAAATGAGCGTAGAAGCTCCGTAGACCAGAGAAACAGTTAAATGTCTTATTTCTCAACCCGTGATACAGAAGTAGAAAGAACTTCTTCAAAGAGCAACTCAGCCCTACTGACCAGTGCGAGAGCACGGTCTTGTTCTCCCGCCCTACTCACACCATCTCCCACTTCATGGAGCTTGCAGTGTAGAACCCCACCCCCAGCTTCGACTCACAGCTCACCAGCCACGAGCACTGCGACCCTCGTTAATTTCTGCAACCGCAGCCACTGAAACAACAACATCAACGGTCGCCGTTAACAACAACGCGATTTCGAATGCGTTTGCAACTTCTGCAGCGCCGAATAAAACTACAAAGCCAATTGTAAGTACGAGTGCCAATATCGGCAATATCAAACAACAACAAATCAAACGGAAGCTAAGCCCGCAAAATAAAATAGTTGGAAATAAACCAAAACAAAATTGCCCTAATAAAGGCAGCGAACAACCAGGGGCATCTAGTAACAACAGATTCGCCCTATTGTCGGAAATTGATAATAATCAATCCGAATCTGAACAGGCTGTTCATATGAAACCAAAGCCCCCACCAATTTACATAAGGGAACAGAACTCAAGTGCCCTAGTAAAGAAAATTGTTGCGCTGGTCGGGAATGACAACTGTTATGTTACTCCTATGTTACTCCTCTAAAGGGAATATTCATGAAACAAAGCTTCAAGCTAAAACTGAAGATCAATTCAGAGCTGTAACCAAATACCTAGACGAGGCTAGGTAACCCTATTACACGTACCAGCTCAAGAGTAGCAAGGGCTTGCAAGTAGTACTTAAGGGCATAGAGCCCGACGTTTCCACCAATGAGATAATAGAGGCACTGAAAGAAAAAGGATTTTTCCCCAAAAATATTATTAATATTGTCAACAGAAATAAAAAGCCGCAACCACTCTTTAAGGTCTAACTGGAGCCAGAAAGCAGAGCCTTGAAGAAAAATGAAGTGCACCCGATCTACAACTGCAATTCCTGTTGCATAGAAGGATTACTGTTGAAGAACCGCATAAGCGAAATGGTCCGCTGCAATGCACAAACTGCCAAGAGTGTGGACACACCAGAAACAGCTTCGGTTTTCGATAAGTCTGCGTAGCTTGTGGTGGCTTCCACAACTCCGAACCTTGTCCTTCAAGCAAAGAAGACCCAAAGACGAAGAAATGTGCTAACTGTGGAGACATCATACCGCAAACTACAGAGGCTGCCCGGTCTATAAAGAGCTGAAGAGTCAGTTTCAACAAGCAAAATACGCACGCTCCCAGAATGCACGAAATGCGTACGTTCAATCCCAAACCACACCTGATGCGCCAGTGCCCTAAAATCTAAACTTGCCAATCAGACGGGGTTCCCACAAGGTCAATGCTCTAAGCAAAATATAATAACACCTCAACAAGCAATAGGACAAATACCAAACAGCATGGAAACCATGATGCTGACTTTACAACAGGGTATGATGGAATTTATGTCCTTCATGAAAACAACAATGACAATCCTTATGCAACATAAAATTTAAATAAATTTGCTCACATCCCAACAATCTTAAAAATCGATGTCTTGACTTCGTATATACATACGGAATGCCAATGGCGTTTCGCGGCACAAGCTTCAAATAACTCAATTCCTTAATAAAAACCACATAGATGAAATGCTGCTGGCAGAAACGCATCTCACAAGTAAATACAACTTCCAAATAAGAGGTTATACTTCATACTACACAGATCATCCGGACGGTAAGGCTCACGGAGGAACTGGAATCTTAATCAGGGAACGCATTAAGCACCACTTTCACCAGAGGTTTGCAACAAATTATTTGCAGGCTACATCTATAAAACTACAAGCAGGCAACGGTAGTATCACTATAACCGCTGTCTATTGCCCACTTGGATATCGCTTTATAGCAGGAGGAGACTACAACGCCAAGCACACGCACTGGGGATCAAGACTCGTGACCCCCAAGGAAAGACAACTGTATAAAGCAATTATAAATTTGAGCAACAAACTCGGCTATGTCTTCCCTGGCAGCCCCACATTTTGGCCAGCTGACCCCAGAAAACTCCCGGACTCAATTGACTTCGCTGTGACCAAGAACATCCCAAGAAATTTAGTAAGCGCCAAATCGCTATCGGACTTATCATCGGGCCACTCGCCTGTTTTAATAACTCTCCTTCAATGCCCGAAAATAATCGAGCACCTCTTTAGGCTGACTTCAGGCTGTGCTGATGCCCTGGAGTCAGTACTCGTGGCAGCACCAAAAATCTCAACACCAGAAGAGACAATCGTGCGTAGCAACCAATACAAAACTAATCTGAAAATCGAACTGGTTCGGGAAGAACGACGTCTACGGCGCTCTTGGCAATCCTGCAGATCTCCCCAATCGAAGCAACTCTTTAATGAAGTCACCTGCAGACTTACCAAAACCCTCAAGCAAGAAGAGGAGCTTGCGTAGCGCCGGTATCGAGAAACTGTCGCCGACCAGTACAAAGCATCCTTTGTGGAGAGCTCACCCAAATTT
Organism: Drosophila prolongata; assembly: GCA_036346975.1. NCBI lineage: Eukaryota > Metazoa > Arthropoda > Insecta > Diptera > Drosophilidae > Drosophila > Drosophila prolongata. The sequence continues at coordinate 12,317,062 of JAYMZC010000387.1, read as the reverse complement.
AAGCTCTCCGATAGAATCAGTCACTCCGATTAGAAACTCCTCGCGTACTTGGGCCCGCAGTGACGAAGACAGAGCCGAAACATTTGCTTTACACCTACGAAATATATTTCAGCCGAACGCCGCCACAAACTCTCTGTAACTACCGCCGCTTAGCTCTGAAATTGCAATTAACCCGATTTTGATTCAAGCACCTGCAATTGCTAATGTCATTAGGAAGCAAATAAAACCGAAAAAGGCTCTAGGGGGCGACCTAATAATAATTGAAATCTCAAACTGCGCAGTGGATGTTATATGCAAGCTATTTAACGGGATCACAAAACTTGGCTACTACCCCAAAAAATGGAAAAAGTCTGTGGTTATAATGATACCGAAGCCTGGGAAAGACCACACAATTCCCTCATCGTAAAGGCCAATAAGCTTACTATCGTGCCTGTCCAAATTACTAGAAAAAATGCCTGCTCACGCGCATTACACCATATTTAAGAGAACAAAACTTAATCCCGGCACATCAATTCGGGTTTCGTGAAAGCCACGGAACCATCGAGCAAGTCAACCGGATAACTTTAGAAATACGTACAGCCTTCGAACAACGGGAATATTGTATTCTCGACGTCTCTCAGGCATTCGACCGAGTGTGGCTTGAAGGCCTTATGCATAAAATCAGCCAGAAAACACTCATAAGTTACTTAAGTCGTACCTCTACCACAGAGTCTTTGAGGTGAGATGCAATACATCGACATCCAACGAGTATAACATTGAAGCCGGAGTCCCACAAGGTAGCACACTGGGCCCTACCCTGATTGTCCTATACACAGCAGACATCCACATTTGCTGACGAGCAACAGCTCAACTGGCTGATCATTTGGTGGTAGTTGAGAAGTGGCTATCAGACTGGCGAATCAAAATTAATAAACAAAAGTGTAAATATATAACGTTTACCCTTAATATACATACTTATTGTTAGTCTCATATAGAGAAGATTCAATAAATAAAGCATATAAAAAAAAAAAAAGAACGAAACGAAAATTTTCGGTTAAAAGCCCCGGACAACACCAATACAAAGAAATACCATACAAAGGTTGCACATACAAAAAAATGCCTTATAGACACAGGATCCAGAAAAATATTCTGTAAATTATATTCATCAAAATTATTCATATGGTGCATTCTTAATACTCATAAAAAATCCCAACTTCCTAACTTTAAAAACACCAAAGTTATGGCATTTCCAATCGTTCAGTTATATGACAGCTATAGGATTTAGTCGGCCGATCCTTATGAAGTTTGGTGGGTCGGATTGAATGGCCAAAAATAAAACCCATAGAAAATCCCAACTTCCTAACTTAACAAACACCAAAGTTATCGCATTTCCGATCAATCAGTTATATGGCAGCTATAAGATATAGTCGTTATGAAATTTGGTAGGTCGGATTGATTGGCCAAATATAAAACACATACAAAATCCCAGCTTCCTAACTTAACAAACACCAAAGTTATCGCATTTCCGATCAATCAGTTATATGGCAGCTATAAGATATAGTCGGCCGATCCCGGCCGTTCCGACATATATACTGCGTGCAAAGGAAAGAAGGGTGTGTGCAAAGTTTCAATTCGATATCTTTAAAACTGAGAGACTAGTTTGCGTAGAAACAGACAGACGGACAGACAGACGGACAGACGGACATGGCTATATCAACTCAGGAGGTGATCCTGATCAAGAATATATATACTTTATAGAGTCGGAGATGTCTCTTTCACTGCGTTGCACACTTTTGACCAAAATTATAATACCCTCTGCAAGTGTATAACAAAATCAAAATAGCTCAGAACCAAGCGAAAATTTTCGGTTAAAAGCCCAGGGCAACACCAATACATAGAAATAGCTTAAAAAGGTTGCACATACAAATGCCTTATAGACACAGGAACCAGAATAAATATGATCAATAAAAATATATTTTGCTTTCCTATGTAAAATGCCAAATGTGAAGTTTTGACATCAAATGGTCCTATTACATTGAACAAATTGATTATGATAACCAACAAAAGAATTTTTTTATAAATTAATCATTTTATGAACTCAGTTTTTCTAATAATTGGCAGAAAATTGTTGAAAAAGGCACAATCAATTATAAATTACAAAAATAGGACAGTTACTCTTTTTGATAAAACATACAAATTAATTTCTTCAAAATCAGTAAAAAACCAATATTTTTATATCCAAAAGGCACCTGAACCAATTAAAAACTCAGCACAAGAATCAATAAAAAAATAGATTCGGAATTGTTTCGATTAGATAACCTGAATCAGGAGGAAACTTTAAGCTTGAAAGTTTTATTAAATAAATTCAAAAATCTTCAATATGAAGAAGGACACAATTTAACAATTACAAATACAATTAAACACGTACAACACAATTTATTCAACACAGTACCCACTTTCTCAAGTGCACAAAAAACCAAGTGCAGGAAATGCTTAATAAGGGATTAATCAGGGAAAGTAATTCAGTATACAATAGTCCTACCTGGGTAGTACCCAAAACAAAAATAGATGCTTCAGGTAAAATTAAGCATAGAGTTGTAATTGTTTATAGGAAGCTCAATGAAATAACTATCCCCGACGGATATACAATACCAAACATGGACAAAATCCTTGGTAAAATAGGAAATGCCAATATTTTACAACTATTTCTTCCACATCCCTTAACGAACATATAAGGGGGGTATGGTTAATTCGGCCAAAAAAGGCCTATTTTCATGAATGTCAGATCAATTATTTTATAACCATATTAAAATACAACATTTAAACTAAGTTTTCACAAATTTTCATAAAAAAATAAATAATAAATGTGCCGTTCACAGAAAAGTTCCGTAGGCTCCTCAAAAAAAAAGGTTTTGCGGTGAACAGCATAACCCGTTACTGGATCATCAGAAAAACAAAAAAAAAAATGTTTATTAATTAATATGTTTCTAGTGATAACTAAGTTTTTTTTTCATTCAATTTTTGGATTTTTGGTAACATTTTAAAGTCAAAAACGTGATTTTAGCCTAAAAATTCGATATATTTGTTTTTATAAAATGAACGTCGAGCCGGACAGCGCTGTCGATTCTGGACCCCACGGTTGCCGAACAAATCTTTTCGCCTCCCACGTTGGTGGTTGGCAAGCGGAAACTCGACGCTAGCGAAGCGTCGATGCAGCTCATAGGCGTACACTGCTGTGCCGCTGCAGGAGGGGCATTAAGGACGGAGCGGCAACCGCGGGCTGCGTGGCACCCCGACGAGTAGCAGAAAATTGCCGCGGAGCGTCGGATAAGTGGGAGGAGCGGCTGAAGAATGCCGGGGAGTGGCGGACGAGGGCCGAGGAGCGGATCAGGAGTGTCGAGGAGTGCCAGAGGAGCTCTGCGAACGGCGTGCCGCCGGGCGGGACTGCCGTGATGACATCGGTGGTTCCGAGATATGTAGAAGAGTGTGGTGATCCTGGCCGCACGTTTTGCAGCGATCACCTCGTCGTCACGCTCGGTCGGAGTGCTCGTTAGCCAAACAGCGGTGGCAGTACCGGTTGGCAAGGACAGCCCGGAGCCTCTCGGCACTCAGACAGAGGAACCGACGACATTTTCGAAGTGGATGGATCCCGCTACAGACTCGGCAACGGTAGGATTGCATACCTCGAGTTCGTCTGTGTTCCAATGCGTTGGCGCTGCGCGGACGTGGAGACATCGTGTGAGATCTGATTGGCGGAATAGGACAAATAAAAAATTTGGATCAGTAGTGATAAGAACTGCGAATTGGAACTACGGGTTGAAACTATTAATTGACGCTACGAATCGGAGTGATGAATTGGAACATCCATTGGAAGAAGGATGACCCCGCGCAGTGCGGATGTCGACCACATGGCCATCGGATCCTAGAAACCCGCGTCGATTCTGCCTAATCGCCACTCATTGGACGGAAGGTTGTCTTCCTTGAGTACCACCATGTCCCCGGCACGGAGATTTCTTATAGGGGTTCTCCACGTATTCCGCTTATGGAGTTCCTTGAGGTACTCCTCCATCCATCGCAGACGAAATTGTTGATGAAGAGCCTTCAGGTATTGCCAGCGGTTTATAATAGATGGGGTGTCCCCCTTAATCTCGGGTTCGACCATGGCGAGAAGGGGCCTTCCAATAAGAAAGTGCCCAGGCGTAAGTGCCAGCAGGTCAGTGGGGTCTTCGGACATCGGCGCGAGCGGACTCGAATTCAGGCATGCTTCGATCCTAGCTAAAAGCGTGGACAGATCTTCGAACGTATGTTTTCGCGTCGCCGTAGACTTGTAAAACAGGGTCTTGAAGCTCTTAACACCTGCTTCACACAAGCCTCCCATGTGGTGTGCTCCCGGAGGAATGAACTGCCAGAGCAGCTGCTGGTGACTATAGGCACCTGTCACAGCTTCTTTGAGAGCTTGGAGAAACTCGCGGGAGAGTAGGGCAGCCGCACCCACAAAGGTCTTCCCATTGTCCGACTGAACTTGACGGGGGCATTCTCTTCGGGACACGAAACGGGCGAAGGCGGTGAGAAACTTCTCAGTCGTAAGGTCGGAAGTAGGCTCTAAATGGATGGCCTTAGTGGCGAAGCACACGAACACCAGCACATACCCTTTCGTAATGAGACAGGCTCGTCCCGTGTAGTTTTTGATGTCGAAGGGACCGGCATCGTCCACATTGGTATTTGTGAAAGGGGGCGAGAAGGACGTTCGTTCTTTGGGTAAGTCTCCCATCAGTTGCGTTTGCAACCTCATTTTGTGGATGATGCAGACCTTGCATGAATATATGACGGACTTGACCAAATTCCTCACCCTCGGGATCCAGAACTTGGAACGGATCGGACGGATCATCAGCTGATTGCCGCCGTGCAGCGTTATGCGATGCGTAAAATGGACGAGGAGTCGAGACAGATGGCAGTCGTATGGAAGGATGACAGGATGCCGTTCATCATACTGGAGAAGTTCGGAAGCCGTGACTCGGCCGCATGCTCTCATGAGCCCTTGGGAATCAATGAACGGGTTCAGGTTTTGGACCAGGCTGGATGCTGGCACTGGCCATTTTTGGCTTAAGCAGCCCATCTCAAGGGCAAAGTGCCTGCGTTGCGTGACGGAAATCAGGAGCCGCTCAGCCGACGCAATTTCAGGAGCTGTCAAGGGATCCTCAATCGGGGACATGAGCTTTCGCGAACGCTGGATGAACCGATGAGCGTAAGCGAGGACTCGCAACGCCTTGTCGAGGTGGAAAAACCAGAATGTCTTCAGGGGGGGCCTTCGCAACATGGACCTTGACTGCTCGCTTCTCGAGTTCAGTCACAGGGGGTTCATAGCCTTGAGTGGGCCACTCGCAGCGAGGCCACTGCAGCCTGGCAGGGACATGCCACCCTCAGCTGGCTGTCCGCAAGGCCTTGAAGCGCCACCCCCGGCTAGCGAGATCTGCCGGGTTATGCTCGCAGCGGACGTGTGCCCATTTCTCCACCTCGGTGAGCTGAGTGATCTTGGTCACACGATTTGCCACGAACGTTGTCCAGTGGCACGCCGGCTTATGCAACCAGGCGAGAACTATCGTCGAGTCCGTCCAACTGTGTAGTGCGGACGCCTGCCCGGGCATCTTCGGAAGAACGGCGTTGGCCATTTCGGACAATAACAAATCTCCGCACAACTCCTGCCGTGAGCAAGCTCACCACTACCGCGGACCCAGCATCAACTCAAACGTAGATGTCTGCGTCGTACGCCATGAGGCGTCGCAGAACCCATGATGCTCAATTTTCAAATGTGGTCGTAAAGCGACCCAACGGAGAATGTGGATCTGATCGAGAACGGAGTAATCTTCCAGGAAGTCAACCCATCTCTGGCAAAAATCTCAAGGGAGGGCATCGTCCCATCCTAGATTTTGGAGCCAAATGTCCTGCATGAACATCTTTGCCCGGACAATGAAGGGGGCGAGCCAGCCCGCTGGATCAAAAAGTTTGGCGATTTGGGATAGGACTTGACGCTTCGTGAACGTTGAACCCAAGGCCAATTCGGGCGGAATGAAGAAAAACTCGTCAGACGTCGCCTTCCACCGCACTCCGAGAGTTTTAGCCGTGCTCTCTGCGTCGATTTCAAGAAAGCCCGCGAGTACGTCGTCGACGTACATGTACTGTCGGATAATCTGACTCGCCTGGGGATACCTCGACTCTTCGTCGTCGGCGAGCTGTTGCAGGACACGGATCGCTAGGAACGGGGCACAATTGACCCCGAAGGTGACTGTCTTCAACTTGTAGTCGCGGATTTCCCCATCGGAATTGCGGAATTGGGGTCTACCCAAATTTGCCGATACATCTTCTCGATGTCGGCGTTGAAAACGAACCTAAAGTATCGCCACTTCAGGCTTTGAATCGTGAGGTCGGATTGTAAGACCGGGCCCGCGTAAAGTATGACATTCAGACTGGTCCCGTCTGCGGAAGGGCTAGAGGCGTTGAAAGCCACCCGCACTTTAGTGGTTGTGCTCTCGGGCTTAAGAACGACGTAATGTGGAAGGTAGTACGTGGCGGAACTGCTCGTCAAAGGGACCTCGGCCATGTGACCTAAATCGAGGTATTCTTGGATCACAGCGTCATACCGGGCCTTCAGGGAAGGATCTCTTTTTAGGCGCTGCTCGTTACGCAGAAATTGAAGCAGAGCAAAGGACCGTGAAGATGCGAGCTCGGAACCACTATGCTCGGGATCGCGCAAGGGGAGCATCACAACGTATTTGCCACGATTGTCCCTTCTTGTAGTCTGGACAAAAATGTGTTCACAGACGGAATCAGACTCGGGGACTATCTGTGTGGGCACTTCCTCCACCTCCCAGAATTTGGTAAGGAGATGATCCAACGAGTCGTCGAGTTCGTAGGTAACTCGAGTGGAGAAGGCGGACGCATTGCGGGGGGCCGCTGGAGATATGGGGTCTGTCAACACCCATCCAAAAATGGCCGAGAAGTGAACCGCAAATGTTAGCCCTGGCGTTGCCGAGGAGGATAGACGGAAGAATGTCGGCTCATATCAAGCCATCGATTTGGGAGCTCTCGAAGAACTTGGGATCCACAAGGGGAATGTCAGGAATTCCCTTAAGAAGATCTCGAAGGACTGGATACGAAGGCAGATTCCCGGCCAGCTGCGGAAGAACGTAAGCTGAAGTTTCTAAATGCTAAAAATTACAGAGTTTCGTGGACTGAGCGGCAACGGTTTGATTAAGACCAGAGACTTGGGCCTGGATAGTCTTGAATGGAAGTTTGACGAGGTTGAAAAGTCTCTCCGTAATAAAGGTTGCCTCGGAACCAGAGTCGATCAGGGCTCGCGCCTGGAAATTGCACCCTAGATGGCAAATGTTAAAGAGGGCTGTGCCCAGTAGGACGGCTCTTGAGCCGGAAGCGAAGCCCACTTGCACATCAGAGTGATCCTCTGTGGCGCTCGTGCCTCTTGTAGTAGGAGCGGGTCGAGACCTGGATAGCGCAGACGGACTTGGAGCGGCCGCGAATGGATTACCGCGGTGCAGGAGGGTGTGATGACGGCTGTGGCACGTGAAGCAGCTATGGGCGCTAGTGCAATCCCGTTGCAGATGCCCTCGTGCAAAACAGTTCAGGCAAAGCTGCTTTTTCTTAATGTAGTCGGAGCGACCATTTACATCCATCTCAAGGAAGCGCGGGCATAAGCGAACAGGATGATTCTCTCTGGAGCAGAGATCGCACCCTCTTGGAGCTGGAGTCACTCTGGCCTCGTAGGAATTAAGCCTACGCTCTGGGACGCTCGCAGGTGTCGACCTTGGCGGAAACTGACTCGAACTGCTAGGCCTGATGTCATCGATAGCCTCCAGAGTGCGATGACGCTCTGTCAAGAACGAGTCTAACTCATTCTATGTTGGAATCTCAGCCTTGTTGTGAATGGATTGCTCCCACATCCAAAGTGTGACCATGTACACCAGGAGACAATCCCAAGTCTCGACTTGAATAGAGGACATCTCTAAGGCTGTCAGGCAACTTTGGATTGTCCCTTGCAGCTCCTTCAGAGCCGCTCCGGACTCTTGGGGTACTGCCTGAATGTTGAAGAGGATTTTTAACTGGCTATTGACTAATAACCGCCGATTTTCGAAGCGGTCGGTGAGGCTTCGCCACGCGGAGATAAACCCATCGTTGGTCAGCGGGGCTTTGGAAACAATGGCGTGCGCATCGCCACTTGTTTTGGACAATAGGTGGAACAACTTCTCGACCGGTGTAAGACGCGAGTTGTGTATGTATATCGCGGTAAAAAGATCTCTGAAGGTGGGCCAACGCAGGTAATCACCAGCGAAAACTTCGGTGTCGACTGGTGGCAAACGACAGCCCGAAGACGGCGGTGTTGGAACACTGACAGCAGCCTGAATGGACTGGGTGGCGGCCTTGTCTATTATGTCCTGAAGCTGGACCAAACATCTCGAATATACGGATTAGCGGTAACTGTACTTGGATTCAAGCACTGTCGAGGTGGCCGTACTGTCGGTGGACGCGGAAAGAAGATCGGGGCAACTTTCATAGCTCTTCTCCACCTTTTCCCACAAGGCCCGGAATTGGTCTCGATGGACTTGGCACATGCCAGGGGAAAGTATGAATATCCGTTTGAAATTGGCTAACCCGGCCTGTTGTGGCAATAAACTTTTTGAGGACGATGTCTATCGCAGTTTGAGCCATCTTGGACACCGACCGAGAAAGCCTTGACGGGGGACCGGAGATAGTCTCGACGGACTCGTCGCTTTTTGCCCTTGAAATGGCAATGGCAGCCTTTGGCGTTAATTGAGACGGCCGCGGAGACGCTGATTGGAACCTGTCCAAACGGATAGATGGGATCGACCTCGGTTTCTTGTCGTCTCCCGTTGGCATTCTCGGACTCGAACGCTGCGGATCACCTCTTGTCGACTGACCTGAGCAAGGGGCGTTTCGTTCGGAACTTGAGGATATTCACCGTTAGACTCTCGGCGCGATCTGAGTCGCCAACGAGTTGGTCGTCGCTCCAAATGAACGAACAAGAAAAAAAAACCACAGAGAACGGTCACACTGTTAATTTGTGCGGAGTAGAAAGCACAGTGCCATAAAAACGAGAAGAATCGGAAGAAAATATTTGGAAATCGATGAAAATGTATTGTGAAGAATCACATTTTTTCCTTTTTAAATATAATGAATTTTTATAGATCTAAGTTAAAACAATAGGTTAAGAGACATCCATTATGAAGTTCATAATTTAAATTAGCCCTAAGGAATATAATTCTTAAATCTAAGTTTAAGCAGTAGGTTAAGAAAACATAAATGATAAAGTTTATAAATTTGAATTAGCCCTAAGTGGCCGCCAAAACTATCGAATAAGCTAGGAGAATAGTTAAGTTTCCCCGCCGAAGTCAGTACACGAACCACGATCACGCCACAGAAAATACCAAAAGAAAGCCACCACGACGAAATCCCACAGGAAAGGTTTTCTAGAAAAGAGAGCAACGGCCACACTGTGGTCGGAGACTTGAAGCGGGAACGACGCGGGTCAAGTTAAATTGTGGCGCACGAGAAGATTTGGAACCGGAAAAACGCAAGTCCTCGAGGCACGTGGCGAAGGAGCACAGAAAACACAGAACCAAAACACCAGGACACTGGCTTCGGCAAGCAGGGTGAGCATAATGAGTGCGACAGGGACAGACAGGGCTTAGAAAAGGAACTCATTGAAATAAAACTAGAGTAACTCAAAAGTCAAAACGCTAAAATACTTTGTGCAGCCAGTGTTACCTCCGATTATGCCGTCTGCGAGTATTCCGGGCATTTTCGTAGAGGTTTTCTCAGCAGGGTTAGCTGCGACAGTGCCGTCTGTGAGTATTCCGGGCCTGTCCGCAATCATTAGGGCCACCAGCGTTACCTCCGATTATGCCGTCTGCGAGTATTCCGGGCATTTTCGTAGAGGTTTTTCTCAGCAGGTTTAGCTGCGACAGTGCCGTCTGTGAGTATTCCGGGCCTGTTCGCACTCATTAGGGCCACCAGTGTTACCTCCGATCATGCCGTCTGCGAGTATTTCGGGCATTTTCGTAGAGGTTTTTCTCAGCAGTGCTAGCTGCGACTGTGCCGTCTGTGAGTATTCCGGGCCTGGTCGCAATAATTAGGGCCACCAGTGTTACCCTCCGATTATGCCGTCTGTGAGTATTCCGGGCATTTGCGTAGAGGTTTTTCTTAGCAGGGTTAGCTGCGACAGTGCCGTCTGCGAGTATTCCGGGCCTGTTCGCAATAGTTTGTGCCACTAGTGTTAGCTACAATTACGCTGTCTATATCTCTCCAGACATTTTCACAGAGTTTTCACTGTGGTGTCAACCGCTATGTGGCCGCCTGTACATGTCCAGGCCGGTCCACAGCGTTTTGTACACGACTCGGTGCCCCAAGTAAAATTTACCAAAGAAAACATAGTGATACCCGCCCCTCAACTGTCTCAAAGATAACAAATTTTATCTGATGAGGATCCTGGGCGGTCTGAGACGCCGACCCCAGCTAAAAGCAGGGACTCGTTGAGGAAAATCCGGGGAAAATTCCAACCATCGTGGCCTAAAGAACCACTAGATCATTTTGATTTCCACCATTTGGGTGTTGGAAAATTTTGTCAAGGGGTCATTGGGAAGAACAGCAGAGAAGTAAATATATATTAATGAATACACTGAGAGAAATTTTCTTAAAAAAAAATATATAACATTCGTGTCGAAGATAGCCCTAACTAACCTCTGAGATGGCACGCTCGTAATGTACCCACAGTAAGAAGGGACCCACGTGCGTTAGGCCGACCCGAACAAAGCCGACGAGGGCAACGTGATCGCTCCGCCATCGGGTATATAACAGCGGGACTCATCGTCATAAAGACAGTCGGTCGTGAGAACTCAAGCGGGCAACATCGTTCAAAACGAACAAGATTTTATCATCGTCAAGGGTACAAATCAAACTAGTAGTGTACAAACCCGGTCAATTAAAATCGCGAACCACGTGCACCGCGCCGATAAATCCCAATTAATTTGACATTCTCTGCAGGGATTCTGAACAATAATCAGCGTTGTAGACCGTGACCGTCGAAACAATTTCAAATGAATTGATAGTACCCCCGAGAACCTAAATCAAGAACGTGGCGTGACAAGAGTTCCGTGTAGACCCTTACGTAATGGGAGTCAAGTGGATCTCGTATCGTCGAAAACAGGAACTCGAGACCTTGACCGCCGCGTTCGGGTTAAATAGCAGTGGAACTGTCGAAGAGTTGCGCCAACGACTCGCCGAGTTTTCGAGGCGGGAGGATCTGTCACCGGAAACACAGACACAGTTGGCAAATATGGAGGCGGTGTACGGGAACGCCGTTACTCCTGACCAAAAGTCGCCCCTTTCTGTCGTGGTCGACCATCCGAACGAAAAAGGACCTGGCGGCTGTAGGAGCAACTCTCTCCAATTACCACGGACCACTTCTGCCCATAATTTAACCACGCTACTACAGACCGACGAACGTCGTGGGGCACAGGCGCGACCTGAGGTTACTTCCTGCGCCACATTGGTGGACAAAATGGCCCGATGGGGGCTTACTTTTGACGGGTCCGGCGACCCACTACGATTCATGGAACATATCGAAGAAAGGGCAGCCACGTATCAAGTCGATCTACGGACGCTACCCCAAGCGATACCGGTGCTACTAGCCGGAAGGGCGGAGAGCTGGTTTCGTACGAGCAGACTGCAGGGTACAACATGGGAAACTTTTAAGAAGGAGTTCCTTGAGTTTTTCCTACCGCCGCGCTACTTCCAAAGACTGGACGACCAGATCCGAATACATACGCAGCAACCAGGTGAGCTGTTCAAATTCTATTTGATCGATCTCCGCATACTCATGCAGCTGGCAGGATACACCATGGCGCAAGAACTTGAACGCGTGTACGAAAATATGTTGCCTGAGTATCAACTGTACACTCGGCGTCAGGATTTTCGAACATTAACTGAACTGACACTGCTCGTAGTCAACTTCGCGGTCATAAGGAGCCGAGGAGAGGGGAATCAAACAAGTCTTCAGGAGCGCGAGGGATTTAACCTCCCACATCGAGAAACTCAAGGTGCCCCGATGGGTGCGCGTGTGCACCCGAACTGGGAAGGGACTACAGGGAGAGGTACCGAAATACAACATGGGACCATCATGCCGGAAGCGGAGGCTCCGATCAACGTGCATAACGCCTGCAGGAACTGCGGGGAAAACGGCCATTTCCAACTGGAGTGCCGACAACCCAAAATTTTATTCTGCTGGGACTGTGGCAGACGTGGCCTTCGCACCGTGGAATGTTGCCGGAGATCGGGAAACGGCTACGGGCCTCGAGCAGGCGGGGATCGCCCGAGGAACCCGAGAGATTCCCCAAATCAGTAAGTCAAGCATTAAAGTTAGAGCAGGGCCGGATCCAGGCCCAGGTCCGCATCAAAGGGAAACAGTTTAAGGCCACCCTGGATACGGGAGCCACACGGAGCTTCATTAGCGAACAACGAGCAGCGGAGATCGGTCGTGGAAGAGATTGGCGAGAGATTCGCACTCGGATCCGATTGGCCGATGGATCCCACCGTGACCTTACGAGGGGCCTGGTAGTAAGCATCCACCTGGGTCTCCAACAAGTAAAGTTATTCTTGCTAGTGATGCCCACGGTACTAGATGATCTCCTGCTAGGGATCGATTTCCTTTGCGGCATCAAGGCCACCATTAGCTGCGGGGGAGAATTATTGCAACTGGACTCGAGGGCTGAACTAACCAGCGACCGGCGAAGCAACGGGGAAACCATGGAAATTCCAGCGAGGGACAACGCACCAAACGAGGAGTGCGTGGCTGCCCCTTCTGGAATCTTGCGAGGCAACGAGGAAACCATGGATATTCCAGCAAGGGACAATGCACCAAACGAGGAGTGCGTGGCTGCCCCTTCTGGAATCTTGCGAGGCAACGAGGAAACAATGGATATTCCAGCGAGGGACAACGCACCAAACGAGGAGTGCGTGGTTGCCCCTTCTGGAATCTTGCGAGGCAACGAGGAAACCAGGGAAATTCCAGCGAGGGACAACGCACCGAACGAGGAGTGCGTGGCTGCCCCTCCTGAAATATTCAGGAGCAACGAGAACACAACGGAGACCCCCTCAGTAAACCCTGGACGACCGAATCGCACTAGACGGACCCGAACCAACCTAGTTGGATTTCGGCCTTGCCCAGAGGAAACCAGACGGCTCAGCAGCGTAACTCTTTCCGGCAAGGTCCGGGACCCTCTCCATCGACTAGGAGAGTTCGATTTCGGGATCCAGTCGTGGAATGTATATTCGAATCTAGGCCCGACCAATCGTCGTCGATAGACGTCCGATGCGAGGAAAGTCTGGCCATCATCGAGACCAACCCGAGCTTGACAACGGTGCTGAACCACTGCTGAAGACCTGCAACGAGACCGGCTCGAAGGACCAAAATGTTGAAGGGGGGCGATCCTGCCACAAAAAAGAGCTGGTTGGCACAAGAAAATTCCTAGGGCGCAAACGTAAATGGAGACGAAATTAATAAGGCGGGGGCGTCGTGGTGTAATTCAAAGTGCTTTATTCGGCTGCATACATAAGACTGTGACTTAAACCTAAAGCCGCGCTCCCGCCCGCTTTACTCCGCTGAAGCGAGAGCGGGAGATCGGCAGCAGCCGTCCGAGGAGTTCGGATGCGAAACCCGAAGCTCGCACTCTGGAGCGCGGATGTTGCGAGAAGCGATCGAGAGAGCGCAAGAGGGGCGAGAGCGAAAGCTCGGAGAGCTTAGTGAACAGCGGCGATGCAGTGGGCCACTGACCTAAACACTTGGATTAACCGGTTATTATCGTAAATTTATCCCAAACTACGCAGACATAGCAAAACCCATGACCAAATGCTTAAAAAAAAGATAGCAAGGATAGATACACAAAATCTCGCCTACATAAAAGCATTAAAAAAATTTAAAGCTTTAATAAATAAAGAATTCTCCAATTAACCCATGTCGAAAAAAATTCACTTTAACCACAGATGCCATTAATGCAGCCCTTGGGGCCGTGCTTTCTTAAAACTGTCATCCAATATTCTTTATTAGCAGAACACTTATTGAACATGAAATAAATTACAGTGCTATCGAAAAGGAATTACTCGCCATAGTTTCGACATTATTTACTAGGACGACATTTTCTCATTGCTAGTGATCATGAACCTCTTAGATGGCTGCATCCCTTAAAAGAATCGAATGCCAAGTTACACAGATGGAGAGTCAAATTAAACGAATGCCAAATTAAAATCGATTATATTAAAGAGACGGAAAATTTAGTTGCCGATGAATTATAAGAAGAAGACAATAGCAACCTTCTACATTTAACAGTACAACCAATAAACTATTTCCACAAACAAATAATTCTCATTAAATTTAAATTTTTGTGGACTGTTTGTTTATGGGGTATGGGTTATTTGGTATGGGTTTATTTGGTAATTTTTGTGAATGCAGCTGCAGCGTGTGGTGAGTTATCACTAATGATTCGAAGCGACCACAGCACCCAAAAAATTTTACCAAAAAGTGTCCGTGAAATGCGATCCATCCGTGCGATCAACTAAAACTAGTTACAAATATAAAAAAAATAAGTACGTACATATCTTTGAAATAGGTAAGACTATGATAAAAGTTGGGCTTGAAAATTGTTTTATAAAGAGTGTGGATTTTTTCAAAAGTAAATGTTGCCTAACGGCAGCATTGGTCGCAAGTAAGAAATTGTTTGTGCTCATTAGGCATGCATCCGAAGGGATTAAACGAATTGTAAATTCGAAAAATTTGCGAATTTGATTGGGAAGATTCAAACGACGAAGATGAACATGAAGAGGCGGAGGATAAAATGGATGTCTTGGAGGCATTCATAGATGAAAGTCTGCAGGACGTAATACAGCAAGGTGGAAATATTGAAGATGAGCTTATGGAAAGTACCCTGCCTAATACAATACAAAGCGACTTTGATGAAATCGTCCATCAAGTTTATGAAAAAATCGATTTAAATAGTTTGAGATGGAGACATGTCTCAAAAGGAAAGGAGATGGACACAGAATGGAAAAGCCATGTGAATGCTGGCATCATAAAAAGTCCCGTTGAAAATTTAAGTTCATTTTTATACCCTTGCAGAGGGTATTATAACTTTGGTCAAAAGTGTGCAACGCAGTGAAGGAGACATCTCCGACCCTATAAAGTATATATATTCTTGATCAGGATCACCTCCTGAGTTGATATAGCCATGTCCGTCTGTCTGTTTCTACGCAAACTAGTCTCTCAGTTTTAAAGCTATCGAGTTGAAACTTTGCACACACCCTTCTTTCCTTTGCACGCAGTATATATGTCGGAACGGCCGGGATCGGCCGACTATATCCTATAGCTGCCATTTAACTGATTGATCGGAAATGCCATAACTTTGGTCTTTGTAAAGTTAGGAAGTTGGAATTTTCTATGGGTTTTATATTTGGCCAATCAATCCGACCTACCAAATTTCATAAGGATCGGAGGACTATATCCTATAGCCGCCATATAACTGATTAATCGGAAATGCCGTAACATTGGTGTTTGTTAAGTTAGGAAGTTGGGATTTTCTATGGGTTTTATTGTTGGCCAATCAAACCCACCTACCAAATTTCATAAGGATCGGCCGACTATATCCTATAGCTGCCATATAACTGAACGATTGGAAATGCCATAACTTTGGTGTTTTTAATGTTAGGAAGTTTGGATTTTTTATGAGTATTAAGAGTATTCTGCAAGGGTATAGCAACTTCGGCTCCGCCCGAAGTTAGCTTTCCTTTCTTGTTTTTTTTTTTTCGCTCGGAGTCTTACGGCCCACTTACCCGCCCAATCGACCTAGGGGCTCAGCCGTGTATCGTACGGCACGATTCGCGAGAAGATAGACGCGAGATATGAAAATACAGGTAAAGGTCCGGGGAAAAAAGTAATAGTTAGATCAATCTTGTGCCAATGAAGCAAGTTTAATCGTTTTAGCAGCGGCCGAGAGTCGAGATTTGAGATTACAGGAAAAGGTAAATTATAGTCAGAACATAATACTCTGAAAGGCTCATGCAAGGCATAGTTAGATCTACAATGATTTTAAATTAGGGGAATGTAATTTCTAGTTAATCTACTTGGCACAGAAAAGTTTAGCCGACTTATCAAGTCGGGGCAGTCAATATCACCATGTAAAAGGTTATAAATAAGGATAGTACCAAGCATCGTTCAACGTTTGGCTAGGAGGGTAAATTAAACAAAAGAAATCTACTAGAATAAGAAGGTAAGTTAAGATTTGCATCCCAGTTTAGGCGCCGTAAAGCAAAAAGAAGGAAGTTTTTTTCTACAGATTCAATACGACCAATATGTATTCCGTATTGTGGACTCCAGACGGGAGTCATACCCATACTACGGAATCGGACGGACTACCGAAATAAATAAAGTTTTAGTCAAATAAGGATCATCGAATTCCTTTGACCACCTTTTAATAAATCCAAGCACTCCTCTGGCTTTATTAACCATGGACGAAATGTGATTAGAAAATGGTCAAGGAGAACGCCAAGATCGTTTACAAGGGTTATTCTATCCAAAGCGCTGCCACTTAATGTGTATATCGGAATTTAGTAAATTTTCTCGGCACCAGTTTTGAAAATTATTTAGATCGGATTGTAAGTCTAAATGGCAGGAAATGTCCTTATACTGCAGGCATAACTTAACATCAGCTGCGTACATAAGTACGCGAGAATGACTTATAATCGTTAATAAATAATGTAAAAAGTAACGGATCCAGATGGCTCCCTTGTGGGACATCGGAGGTAACACGGAGAATTACAGAAATTGAATTTGTAAAAAGGACCCTTTGTGACCTGCCATTCAGATAACTTGAAATCCATTTAAGCAGATCAACTGGAAAACCTAACAGGTCAAGTTTTTGAATAAGAAGTAAGTGATTTACAGAGTCAAATGCTTTACTAAAGTCAGTGTAAATGACGTCTGTTTGAAAACTACTATTGAAGCCCTTTATCACAAATGTAGTCAGCTCTAGAAGGTTTGTTATTGTTGATCTACGTTTATTAAATCCGTGTTGACACGGAGAAATGATTGATCTACAAAGGTGCTGCAGATGGGGAGTAATGATTTTTTCAAAAAGCTTAGGAATAGCTGACAACTTAGAAATACCTCTATAGTTACTGGCTTCTAACTTGTTACCTTTTTTGAAAAGAGGAATAACAAATGATTCCTTGCAAATATTTGGGAGTTGGGAAGTTTCTTGAGATAACGTAAACAAGTTGTGAAGAGGTTTACACAGGGCCTTAGCGCAATACCTAAGCACGCACCCAGGAATACCATCGGGCCCTGGCGAATAAACAGGCTTAATACGAAGAAGATCCAAAAGAAGAGAGCTTTCTGTTAAAGTGGGACAGAATTGAGGTTTGACTTGTATATGGTGTAAGAATAAGGCTGTGATGAATAATCTAAAGTAGAGTAGGTCGTTTGAAAAAATTGGGCAAATAAATCGGCAATTGCCTGATCTGTGGTTGCCGTCATGTTTTCGAACGACAGCGAGGAAGGATAAGAATTAGATTTACGCTTGGTGTTAACGAAGTTATAAAACTGTTTCGGGTCCTGAGAGAACTGGACCTTTAACGGTTTAAGTAACTATTATAACACTGAGCAATAAGAACGGTAAATTTTGACCGAGCACTTAAATATCTAGTAAAAACAGATTGAGAACCGGTATTTTTATATTTCCTAAAAAGTCTGGACTTTACGTTTCTTAAGTGTGTCAACTCTTTGCTAAACCAAGGTGATTTATTGGAAATTGACGGAAAGTGCCACGTAACACAGGAATTAAAAAATGAGTTTATTGAGTTTATAAGTAAAGATCAGACCAATTAAAGCCAGAAATAAAATTATTTAGCCTCAGAAAGTCTGCCTTGCGAAAACAATGTATTCGCTTGGATGATTTTTCTGATTTTTCTGACCCGTGTCAAATGAAAGTTCGATTGTAGGGTGATATGGATCTTCAGGTTGCGTGAGTGGTGCTACTCTGGATAGAAACACACCTTCAGGATTTGATACAAAACACAAATTAAGAAGGCGACCTAGTGAATTTCGAACATGGTTTACTTGAGATAAGGATATGTCAAGCAGGCCGTCAATAAAATCATGCTAAGACATTCGATCCATCCTCAATGGACCCGGTAACTCCAGGTATATTAAAATCACCTAGAACTACCAACTGATCCCTATCGAATGCTTAACAACTTAGCAAGGTCATCACTTGTCCGGCCAGTAAAACCGGCGCACTGTACCAATAAAGCGAATTGAAATTTATAAGCGAGCAGTTATAAGAACCGCAAGAGCGCAGAAACTGCACGCTTAAAACTTTCAAAACAAAGAGAGCGAGAGAGCGGGAGCGCAATTTAGTTCAAGTGCATGCAAAAGCAACACTAAAAAGAGCATTACGACTTACGACGAAGTGCGTTAAACCGTCGTCGCATGCAGACGTGTATTTATTGTGCTCCGGAAAAAAGTATTCAATAAAATCACAAAAGTGCAGTGACCGTTTTTAATAAATCTATTATAACGCGAAAATACGCTTTCTGCGATGAAATCGCGAATGTTTATATTGATTGATCATTTAATTAATATAAAACTTAACACTTAAAACTCTAATTAACTTTACCACGAATACAATGAGTCTGAACGACGTTCGCACACAACGTCAAAGTGAGCAAGACGAGAGACGGCTCTCAGTACAAAGAAATAACGCGTACTTCTCTTTTAAAGCAATCGAAAATAATACAAGCTCTGATCAAGCGCGGGCAATTACCCCCAACTTGACCGAGTTCTTAAACGTAGCGAGCGAGAGAGCGCGTTCTTGCTCCCCCTCACTACCATCGACGTCTCTGCGGCCAAAGAGCGCCGAATGTGCTCCAATGCAGGTATGCAATAACATAAGCTCATCAGCAGTAACTAGCACCGCAATTTCTTTAACAACGTCAACTGTAACTACAACAACAACTGCAACCGTATCGACTGCGCGTTTAATGACATCATCAGCTAGCAGCGCAAATATTAATACGTCTGCCGCTGCGCTGCCCGAAAAACAGAACAAAACCAATGAATGTGCTAAGCCGGCTGTGCAGACTGTTATGGATCGCTACATCCAAATCAAAAGGAAGCTGAGCCCTCTAAATTCTCAACGCAAAATAACCCGTAACAATGCTAGCCTAGCTGAAATAGAAACGCCCACGAACTCAAACCGATTTAAAATCTTGGAAGACGCCTATGATGTTGAGGCGGCCGAATCCACTGAAGTCGAGAAAAGAAAGCCAAAACCTCTGCCTATTTATATTCGAGAAAAAAGTTCCAATGTTCTTGTCAACAAAATTATCGAGCTTATTGGAAAGGATAACTTCCACATAATACCTCTAGTAAAGGGCAACATCCAGGAAACAAAGGTTCAAATGAAGTCTGAAGATAATTACAGAGTATTATCGAAATATCTTTCCGAGAATAAAAATAACTTTCACACGTATCAGCTAAAAAGTAGCAAGGGCCTGCAAGTCGTACTTAAGGGCATAGAGTCCGACGTAACGCCTGCAGAGATAACAAAGGCGCTTCAAGAGAAGGGATTTAACGCTAAGGCGGTCTTCAACATCCTTAACAGGGATAGAAAGCCGCAGCAACTCTTTAAGGTTGAGCTCGAACCAGAAAAAAAGCCCCTAAAGAAATACGAAGTGCACCCCATTTACAATCTTCAGTTCCTGCTGCACCGCAGAATTACAGTTAAGGAACCGCACAAACGCAATGGCCCGGTACAATGTGCGAACTGCCAAGAATATGGCCATACAAGGTCATACTGTAAACTGCGCCCGGTGTGTGTAGTTTGTGGAGATCTTCATGACTCCGCACACTGCCCAGCGAGTAAAGATGACTGCAACTCGAAAAAGTGCGGCAACTGCAGTGGCAATCACACTGCTAACTACAGAGGCTGCCCTGTTTATAAGGAGCTGAAAAGTCGCATCCACCAGAGAGGAACTGCCGCCCGCACCCAAAATAAACAGATGACAGCTTCCAGATCAAACCCTGAAGTCTTCTTCTCGACTGCAGCCAGATCCTTACTAGGACCCTTAAACTCTGATAAAAATGTGACTTACGCAAGCGCTTTAAAATCAGGACTGGCTAACCCTGTCTCAAAAAGTTCATTTCTGCAATCAGCATACCAAGAACCGAACACGGCTCAGCAGCAACAATTCCCGGAGCAGTCAAAAAGCAACTTCGAAGATATGATATACAGCCTGCAGCAAAGCCTTACGGAGTTTATGTCGTTTATGCGCACAACTATGCAAGATTTAATGTGAAACTAAAATCTATTGATTCAAATGCTGGTTTCACAACAATCCAAATAATGACTTCCCTAAGGATATCTACGTGGAACGCTAACGGCGTCTCACAGCATAAACTTGAATTAGCTCAATTCCTACTCGACAACCATATCGACGTAATGCTGCTTTCAGAAACACACCTTACAAACAAATACAATTTTCAACTACGCGGTTATTCATTTTACGGAACAAATCATCCAGATGGTAAAGCACATGGTGGGACTGGACTCGCTTCACCATAGCTGAAGATGAGTTTATGCAGTTTTTCAACTGACTAGGAGACCACTTCATAGCAACAGGGGACTACAACGCCAAGCACTGGGGATCACGTCTCGTGACTCCAAAAGGAAAACAGCTCTATAATGCAGTTATAAAAGCCAAGAACAAGCTGGACTATGTTTTTCCTGGCAGACCAACATACTGGCCGGCAGACCCAAGGAAACTACCCGATTTAATAGACTTTGCAATTACCAAAAACATTCCTAAAAATCTGATAAGCGCAAAATGCCTCTCGGATCTTTCATCGGATCACTCGCCTGTCCTGTTTATTCTACTCGGACATCCAGGCGCATTGGAGCTTTCGTTTAAATTGACATCTCAGAAAACCAATTGGGTTAAGTACAAGAAATACATTAGCTCACACATTGAGCTAAGTCCTCATCTGAACGATGAAGCCAACGTAGACAGATTTGTTAATACACTGGAGTCTGTACTCGTCTCTGCAGCTCGAGTTTCAACACCCCAAACTACAAGTACGCAAAGCAACCAAAAGAAGACAAATCTACAAATAGTACAGCTCGTCTTCGAAAAGCGACGCCTACGTCGAGAGTGAAAACTCCACAGATCGCCATCTGCTAGGCAACGCTTAAAATATGCCTCACGTCAACTCACAAAAGCTTTACAGCAAGAAGAAGCACATGTCCACCGACGCTACATAGAGCAACTGTCAACATCTAGTACAAAACACTCACTATGGAGAGCTCACCCAACTCTAAGCTCACCGAAAATAGCCGTGATGCCTATTAGCAATCCCACAGGCGGCTGGGCGCGCAGCGATGCAGACAGAGCCAGCACGTTTGCCAACCACCTTAAAAATGTCTTCCAACCAAATCCTGCCACTAGTGCGTTCACCTTGCCGACTTTACCACATGAGCCTCAGCTTCAACATGAACCAATTGAGTTTCGCCCAAACGAAATCGTTAACATCATCAAAAATCAGCTGAATCCGAAAAAATCCGCGGGCTGCGACCTCATAACTCCCAAAATGATCATTGAACTCCCATATTGCGCCGTTTGCACTATCACCCAGCTTTTTAATGCCATCGCAAAACTTGGCCACTTTCCAGTGAGATGGAAAAAGTCGATTATAATAATGATAGCAAAGCCAGGAAAAGACCACACAATTCCCACGTCGTATAGACCTATAAGCCTACTCTCATGCTTATCTAAACTCTTTGAAAAATGCGTATTGACTCGGATAAACACATACCTAAGAATCCAGGAAGGAATTCCGTCACTTCAATTTGGGTTTCGTGAAAAGCACGGAACAATTGAGCAGGTCAACCGGATAACATCAGAAATTCGGAACGCGTTCGAAAAACGAGAGTATTGTACTGCCATATTTTTAGACGTCTCTCAAGCATTTGATAAAGTTTGGCTAGAAGGTCAAATGTACAAAATCTAGACAATTCTCCCCCACAACACCCATAAGCCTTTAGAGTCATACCTCTACGACAGAAAATTTGCTGTTCGATGCAACACTGCTATAACTGACGATTTCACTATTGGAGCTGGAGTTCCCCAAGGAAGCGTGCTTGCCCCAACATTATATGTCCTCTACACAGCAGAAATCCCAACAAGCACACGACTGACAACATCTACGTTTGCTGATGATACAGCCATTCTCAGCCGCTCAAAATGCCCGATGCAAGCAACTGCGCAGCTCGCTCTTCATCTGGTCGATGTGGAAAAGTGGCTTTCAGATTGGCGAATTAAAGTGAACGAACAAAAATGCAAGCAAGTTACGTTCACCCTGAACAGGCAAAACTGCCCGCCGCTCATGTTAAACCATACTCTACTCCCGCAAGCAAACGAAGTGACATATCTAGGAGTACACCTCGACAGAAGACTCACATGGCGCCGGTACATTGAAGCCAAAAGAACACACCTAAAGCTAAAAGCCAGTTGCCTTCATTGGCTTATCAACGCTCGGTCTCCCCTTAGTCTTGAATATAAAGTCCTGCTGTATAATAAAACCTATATGGATGTACGGCTCCCAGTTATGGGGGAATAGCAATATTGACATAGTCCAGCGAGCTCAGTCGAAGATCTTGAGAACAATCACCGGGGCACCGTGGTACGTTTGCAACGAAAACATACATCGCGACTTAAACATTCTACCAGTCAAAGAAGTGATCGCAGAACAGAAGGAAAAGTACTTTACCAAGCTATCGTTGCACCCTAACTACCTGGCGAGAGGTCTTACAAGGTTGATCAACCAATCACGCCTTCGTCACAATGACTTACCCACCCAGCGACCGACTTGAGGCACGCGCAACCAGAATGCAGTCTTATTATACTGTTAGTTAAATTTTAATGTTTAGATTCGTAAACTTAAACTCAATAAATAAAAACAAAGTTAAATAAAAAAAAAAAAAAAAAATGACAAACTTTATAAGATCCGTCCCTTACTAAATAAATTAACAGAGAAGTTTAATGAAATATCCCAAGAGGAATATCAAAGCTGTGATGAACAGATGATTTCCTTCAAAGGTAAAAGTAGTTTAACTTATTTTGCAATATATGAGTTTTTAATTTAATTTCTATTTCAGGTCATCATAGTTTAAAGCAGTATCTCACTAAAAAGCCGCACAATTGGGGCTTTAAAATGTTTTCTAGAGCTGGGGTGACTGGCCTTATATATGGTTTTTGCCTTTACGTTGGAGATGGAACCTGTAATTCTTATGGACTTGAACTATCTTCAGATATTGTTTTGCATTTAGCTTCAAACATTCCTGACTATCAAAATTTTAAACTATTTTTTGGTAACTGGCTTACTTCAGTTAGCGTGATGATAGCATTAAAGAAAGGGGTATCTTAGCAGTTGGCACTATTCGCAATAACCGTCTAAAAATATCAATCTTCTTAATGAAAAACAGTTAGCTGACAAAGACAGGGGATCTTTTGACATAAAGGTCGAAGCAACCTATAACTTGATCTCGTGTCGCTGGTATGATAACATTTATTATCAGCTGCCCATCCTGCTCAGCTTTTTTCAAATTATATTGCTGATAAATTATATTCTCCAAAATTATTCATATGATGCATTCTTAATACTCATAAAAAATCCCAACTTCCTAACTTTAAAAACACCAAAGTTATGGCATTTCCAATCGTTCAGTTATATGGCAGCTAGAGGATATAGTCGGCCGATCCCGGCCTGAGTTGATATAGCCATGTCCGTCTGTCCGTCCTTCTTTCCGTCCGTCTGTCCGTTTCTACGCAAACTAGTCTCTCAGTTTCAAAGCTATCTGCTTCCCATAGGAACAATCAAAAAAAGGAATTCAAAAAAATTATAACTTTCTTCTTTTTTAATAATTTTTTTTGGTCTTTGGGATTTGGTAATATAATATTTAAATATTATGAAATTACGGTTTTAATTTAATTATAATCGGACAGAAATATTATATAGCCGCCATAGAAACGATGGCTAAATGCAGCGCCAAATCGACATTGTTTCATTGTTTTTAGTACCAGCAAGAGTATAGGATCGCGTCCTGAGTTGATATAAGCATGTCCGTCTGTCTGTATCTACGCGAACTAGTCTCTCATTTTTAAAGATATCGAATTGAAACTTTGCACACGCCCTTCGTTCCTTTGCACGCAGTATATAGGTCGGAACGGACGGGATCGGCCGACTATATCCTATAGCCGCCATATAACTAATTGATCGGAAATGACATAACTTTGGTGTTTGTAAAGTTAGGAAGTTGGGATTTTCCATGGGCTTTATTTTTGGCCAATCAATCTGACCTACCAAATTTCATAAGGATCGGCCGACTATGTCCTATATATGTAACTCTAAGACCATTACTGCCTGAAAAGGGTAGATATGTCAGATTCAAAAGAAGTACGAGTATTAAGAATGCATCAAATGAATAATTTTGGATCAAATAAGGATCATCGAATTCCTTTAACCACCTTTTAATAAATCCAAGCACTCCTCTGGCTTTATTAACCATGGACGAAATGTGATTAGAAAATGGTCCAGGAGAACGCCAAGATCGTTTACAAGGGTTATTCTATCCAAAGAGCTGCCACTTAATGTGTAAGTCGCGTATATTGAAAATTATCTAGATCGAATTGTAAGTCCCTATACTGCAAGCACAACTTACGAGAATGACTTATAATTGATGGAAGATCGTTAATAAATAATGTAAAAAGTAACGGACCCAGATGGCTCCCTTGTGGAACACCGGAGGTAACACGGAGAATTTTAGAAATTGAATTTTTAAAAAGGACCCTTTGTGACCTGCCATTTAGATAAATTGAAATCCATCTAAGAAGATCAACTGGAAAACCTAACTAGTCAAGTTTTTGAACTAGAAGTAAGTGATTTACAGAGTCAAATGCTTTGCTAAAGTCAGTGTAAATTACGTCTGTTAAAGCCCTTTATAACAAATGTAGTAAGCCCTAGAAGGTTTGTGATTGTGGATCTACGTTTAATAAATCCTTGTTGTCACAGAGAAATGATTGATCTACAAAGGTGCTGCAAATGAGGAGAAATGATATTTTCAAAAAGGAATAGCTGACAACTTAGAAATACCTCTGTAGTTACTGGCATGTTACCAGGTAACTTGTTACCTTTTTTGAAAAGAGGAATAACAAATGACTCCTTCCAAATATTTTGGGTAAGGTAAACAACATGAGAAGAGGTTGGCACAGGACCTTAGCACATTAACACGCACACAGGAATACCATCGTGCCCTGGCGAATAAAAAGGCTTAATACGAAGAAGATCCAAAAGAAGAAAACGTTCTGTTAAAGTGGGACAGAATATGAGGGTTGACTTGGATATGGTGTAGGAATAAGGCTGTGATGAATAATCTAAAGTAGAGTAGGTCGTTTGAAAAAATTGGGCAAATAAATCGGCTATTGGAAATTGACGGATAGTACCACGGATCACAGGAATTAAAAAATTAGTTTATTGCTGTGTAAAAAACATTAATTGCATCGGACATATTATTGCATAAGTAAAAATCAGACCAATTAAAGCCAGAAATAAAATTATTTAGCCTCAGAAAGTCTGCCTTGCGAAAACAATGTATTCGCTTGGATGATTTTTCTGATTTTTCTTCTATAACTCGTGTCAAATGAAAGGTCTATTGTAGGGCGATATGGATCTTCAGGTTGCGCGAGTGGTGCTACTCTGGACAGAAACACACCTTCAGGATTTGATACAAAACACAAATCAAGAAGGCGACCTAGTGAATTTCGAACATGGTTTACTTGAGATAAGGATATGTCAAGCAGGCCGTCAATAAAATCATGCTGTTCTATAGGTAGTACAGGTAACTCCAGGTATATTAAAATCACCTAGAACTACCAACTCATCCCTATCGGAAAGCTTATTTGCAACCGACTTAATAACGGAAAGGTGATTTAAATAATCAGACAGTTTAGACAACGGCGGAATATATGAGCAAGTTATGTATACAGAGCTACCAGGAAGCAATAACTTTACACAAATAAATTCAATGGTATTGAATTCCTCAAAAAATAACTGTTCTGACGGGAGGTTTGAATCAACTCCAATTAAGACTCCACCTCCCCGTCTAGAGGGACGGTCATACCTAAATTGTGTACTTACCTGGAAAAACTTCGGAGCTAAAGATCTCCGGCTTTTACCAGGTTTCTGTGAACACAATAATATGAGATGCAAAGGAAAGGCTATCGGAATACAATTTAGTGAGCTTGCTACGCAAGCCTCTTGCATTCTGATAGGAAAGAAGGAGGTTAGAAGTTAGTTTTTAGAAATTGGCATACTGGTTTGGCCTCGACTAGGAAGTTTTACTCCCACGGGCCCCTTCTTCTTTATCTTAGCCTCGAACTCTTTTACAACCATATTATCCGGCCAAAAGTCGCCCGAGCATATGGCTTCAAAAAGCTCGTTAGGGACAGTTATCTTGAAAGATGAAATGTCCCTAGCATAAGAAAACTTAAACTTTTCCACCTTTACACTAATACAATCGGCTTTAATTTTGTCTTGTATATAAGACAATACAACAGAAGATGTTTGATCAGGGGAAAGCCGAGAAACGAAAATTGGTTTCTTTAGTGTTCCTTTCCTTTCTTGTTTTTTAATTTTTGTTGGTTATTCTTTCGACTTTGGTAATATGTAATTCTTCGGATTTATGGTTTTAATTAAATTAAAATCGGACATCTATATTGTTGGTTTTAGAGTTGCAATGACCGACAAAACAATAAAACACGGAAAACTCAAATTGGCATGTGTGGTTTATTCGATGGTCGCAATTGGAAGGACCGACATGTAAAAGTATGCCAGCTTAACATGAGTGTTTACTGAGT
This sequence comes from Drosophila prolongata, assembly GCA_036346975.1. Taxonomy (NCBI): domain Eukaryota; kingdom Metazoa; phylum Arthropoda; class Insecta; order Diptera; family Drosophilidae; genus Drosophila; species Drosophila prolongata. The sequence goes on along the minus strand of JAYMZC010000387.1, from coordinate 12,290,038 downwards.
ACTGTTAATATGTGTTGTCAACTGATATGTAAACTTATAACACTTCTGCTCAAGTTCAATATCATTTATTTGTATTTATCACGGCACACTTGTAGCGGGTTAAGTTATATGGCAACTCTTAATCAATTCACCATCTGAAATCCTCGATAAAGTACTGGATTCTTTTAAGACCGCCGATACCTGAACGAATGAGCGGGAAGTCGTCGTTTATCGTTCGTGAAGAGCACGATTCAATTTTAGTGTAATTAAAAAGAACTCTGTAAATTATTCTATGCACTTAATCTTAATCCCAATAAAACATTGCGAATATAACAATTCCTACATATGTACATCTGCAATATTATGCTCAGAGGGAACATACTTTAAATCAATTTCATTATTTTCGACATTCTCTCTGATATCGATATGCTAAGTGCGCTTTTGGTTAATAGGATAGGGAGCAAGCTTTGGCTGTCGCCGAAGATCGTCATTGGCTGTAGCTGTACTTTTCACTTGCTGATTGGCTCGTTTTTAAATCAATTTGAGCTTTCCGTGTTTTATTGTTTTGTCGGTCTTTAAGTCATTGCAACTCCAAAACCAAATTTCTGATAAAACCCTAATTTCTGATAAAACTTTTTTCTCGGAAAGAAAAGTGTGAGACTAGCTTAATTGCAATGAATCGTTGCGTGGAAAAATTAAAAAAAAGTGTCTCTCTGCTAATCGAAAAGTTATCCGATAATAATCGGAAAAGTTCAAGAATATTCACTCTTCGGCGGGACCTGTCCAAAAGGTACAGCTCTACCAGCGGCTTCTGCGTTTAAACATGCAAAATGGTGACAGTGCAGTTCAGCATGTGAATTTATTTGCTGAAATTACAGATAAACTGGCTGAAAAGGAAATACATATAAATGATGAGCTAAAGGTGATAATAATATTATCAAGCCTACCCAACTAGTGGGAGAATTTTGTCGTCGCGATAGAAACACGTGACGCTTTGCCTTCTTTCGATCTGGTGAAGATAAAACTTCTAAAAGGTGCGCGCAAAGCGGAAAAATTGGAACGAGAAGGTGCAGTGCAAGCTGTATATGCACATGCACACACAAACTACGATCAGGAGAGAACTGATAGAAAAATCAGCAGACACAAGGAGGTCAAGAGAAACGTGAAGAAAACCGAAAAGCGCGCATTTAACGGCAAATGTTTCAAATGTGAACGAGACGGGCATCGAGCGGCTGAGTGTAGAAACAGTGATAACCCTCAGAAAGAATGTGAAAGACGAGCAATCGAACTGTTTAATGCACTGCCGAGTAGAAGAGCAGCGAAAAACTGCATGGTGCGTCGACAGCGGAGCAAAATCTCACATGAGTTTCGATATTAATTTGTTCTTGTCATTGGAATCAAAAACATTGCTAGCCGCTGAAAAATACTTACAATTAACCGGTATTGGGACGGTAATATTACGAGAAAACAACAAGGTCTTGTATGTGCGGGAGTTGCACATGAATTTTTTCTCAGTGAGTAAGGCTGCAATAAACGGAAATTTTAATACATTCATAAAGCCTAGTATCCAGATCGACGAAAACCGTACGCCAGTCATGAGAGAGAGCGAGAGGCAAACAGCTGGCGTTCACTTTTCGTCGGGCCTTTTTTTCACGTCGGTCCCCTGATCGACGAAAAAAATACCAGAAAATTCCATAGCGTTGCCAGTCTGCGGAAATGAACTTTGGGTTAACCCTAGCGGAAAGATTAAAAAATGTAATCTTTTGGCGTGCGCTTCTCACTGAACATTATAAGATATGGAGGGAAAAACTCAAAAAACTCACAAAAGTCGATTGCATGTGTTTACATGTGAGGACTAAATAACATTAATACTATCTGGGGTGCTTCTTGTCAGAGCAAAATGTTTTTTAGGTCCAGAATGTACGAAAAAACACAATAAAAGTGCAGCTTTGAACTTTAAATTAGCAAATAATTATCAGTAAATTAAAAAAAAACAACTGTTAAATTTAAATTGTATTTTTTTTTAATTTCTTTGCACAGCGGCAGACTTGTCTTGCCAAGGTGTTTGATAATATCTCTTAAAGGCTCTTTCCCGCAAATACGATATTTGAATTTTAACTGCTTGTCAACAAACCCAGCTGATTGACAGTACGACCGTAGCACTCTTAAATCTGATGAACTCTCAAAATTTTGGTCACACTGGAAAGATTAAAGTTTTTACGCTAGCGTAATCGTTTGTCGATCTGGATACTAGGCTTAAAGAAAAAGCAGCAGTGAGAAACAGCAATGGACAAGTAATGCTGCGTGCGCGAAAGGAAAATAATTTATATATGTTTACGAAATGGACAAAAGTTCTAAAAAGTTGTGTATGGCAAAAAACGAGAATGAAATCGCAGTAAAGTGGCATAATCAAAAGAATATAAAGAAGAATTTAAAGAATTTATGCGAGAAAGAGCATGTGATCGGAATAAAGGTGCGTAAAATGCCAGTAGAGATAAGCTGCGATACTTGCAATATGGTGCAAAAATCAGTGCATTACCATTTCCTCAAAAATCCGATCGTGTCACAAGAAAAGTACTACTTTGTGACTTTTATCGACGATTATTCCCGTAAAATTCATGTATATTTTATGCAGTCAAAAAATTAGGGTTGTTGGATTTTGAAAAAATATCGTATTGATGATATTTGCTGTTTAAAAAATATCACTTGATGATATTAAAAAATATCGTAAAAAAATATCGATATATCGAGTATTTTTGATATTTTTTAAAGTTCAGCTAAATTTCAATAAAGGTTTCCTGTTGGGTCTTTTATAGGCCTAAGAATATCTATAATCAACCATGAACTGCAAATAAGAGCAATTAGAGACACAATAGACTATTTTTTATTTAAAAAGTGAATAGAAATCATTGATCTTAAAGCCTAGTATCCTGATCGACGAAAACCGTACGCCAGTCATGAGAGAGAGCGAGAGGCAAACAGCTGGCGTTCACTTTTCGTCGGGCCTTTTTTTCACGTCGGTCTCCTGATCGACGAAAAAAATATCAGAAAATTCCATAGCGTTGCCAGTCTGCGGAAACGTGAACCCTAGCGAAAAGATTAAAAAATTTAATCTTTTGGCGTGCGCTTCTCACTGAACATTATAAGAAATGGAGGGAAAAACTCAAAAAACTCACAAAAGTCGATTGCAGGTGTTTACATGTGAGGACAAAATAACATTAATACTATCTGGGGTGCCTCTTGTCAGAGCAAAATGTTTTTTAGGTCCAGAATGTACGAAAAAACACAATAAAAGTGCAGCTATGAACTTTAAATTAGCAAATAATTATCAGTAAATTAAAAAAAACAACTGTTAAATTTAAATTGTATTGTTTTTTAATTTCTTTGTACAGCGGCAGACTTGTTTTGCCAAGGTAGTTGATAATATCTTTTAAAGGCTCTTTCCCTCAAATACTATATTTGAATTTTAACTGCTTGTCAACGGTCGTACTCGTAGCACGCTTAATTCTGAAGAACTCTCGATATGCTGGTTACACTGGAAAGATTAAAGTTTTTGCGGTAGCGTACTCGTTTGTCGACCTGAGTACTAGGCTTTACGCTAGCATACTCGTTTGTCGATCTGAGTACTAGGCTTTACGCTAGCATACTCGTTTGTCGATTTGAGTACTAGGCTTTAAGAGTGACCAAACATAAAATATCGGAAATATCCTCTCAAAAAATATCAATATCTCCTTTTTTTGCCCAAAAAATATCGCGATGATAATATTTTTTTTAAGAGGAAAAATATCGATATATTGATATTTTGATATATTTCCGACATCCCTACAAAAAATCAAGTTTTTTAAAGTAGAGTGTCAAACAGATAGGAAAATCAAACCTTGCGAAGTGATAACGGAACAGAATACGTTAATAAAGAGTTTAATCATTTTCTGAACTACCGCGGCATCGAAAGAGAATTAACTGTGCCCTATACGGCTCAGAAAAACGGAATAGCTGAGCGTAATAATAGAACAATAGTTGAGATGGCGTAAGTTTGCTGATACACTTACATTTGGAGGAGTATTTGTGGGCAGAGGCAGTACAAACAACAGACTACCTCCGGAACAGGTGTCCTTCACGAACACTGGATGGACGGACTCCATTCGAATTATGGAAGAATCGGAAACCTTCTGTAAAACACCTGAGAGTGTTTGGCTCGCGTGCATTTGGGCTGGATAAAATCAAGAAAGAAAAAATCCAAGGAAAAGGAAAAGAGTTTACATTTGTCGGTTACACTTTTGCAGCGAAGGCTTATCGGCTATATGACAGAGAGAGGCTGACTACTATAGATTGGCGGGATGTCAAGATTATCGAGAGTGAGCTTTCAAACAAATCAAATGAAAATCATATCGCCTCAGAAATAAATGATAATTTTGATTCAAATATTATTCGTTTGGAGCAAATCACAATACTACCACTACAGAGGCTGGTGTTTTAGAGAAGAGTAGCAGGGCAGCAGAAGAGAGCATGGGCGACATTGATGAGAAACCTACCACCATCAGCGATCCAGAAGATGACGTAGGGGCCGACGTAGACCGAGGATTATTCGAGTTTGAATTACAGCGAGGATGGCAATAAGAATGAGCCAGAATAGATACATCGAAAGCAAACTTGCAACTTGGGGTATGCAAAATTGCAGCAGAGCTGCAACACCATTAGATTCTGGGTTTCTTTCATTAATTGGTTCGCTTATGTATTTAGCAGTTCTGAGCCGCCCCGACATCTTGCATGCAGTAAGCAAGCTGTCGCAACGAAATACAGATCCCCATGCGGAATACGAGACTGCAACGCGTCATGTTTTTGATTCTGATTGGGCCAACGACACACTCGACAAAAAGTCGTGTTCTGGGTATGCGTTCTTTCTGGCCGGCGGCGTTTTTTCATGGACTTCATCCTTGAGCATCATCCTTCTGGACTTTACGAATTTTTGTTTAAAATAACATTTCCAATTTTAACTCTACATTGTTTTATTCTAATAATTTTGCATCCATTTATTTTTTAATATATTTTCTTTTCTTTAATATTTTGAGTGTCTTATATTGGATGAGCAGGTGTTTGCCCAGTGGTGTCATGTTTAATTTTGTGGTTGGATGTGTAAAGAATTGTTTTTATTTTGCTTATTTTAACATCTTCATCATCGGATGAATTAAATATACGGATTATTTCATTTATTGTTTTATGTAGTCCTTCGACGTCTGCTACAATACACCGCATTGAGTTGTAACTCAATTCCTTCTGGAGCTGGAGAAAGCTCCGTCTCTGTCTGCTTTTAGTAATTTGGGTTTACCTTACCGATTAAAAATACGCATTAGGGCGTTCCTGCATTATATCCAGTCCTTTGTTGAAATTTGCGTAGCGAATTGTGTAGCGAATTTTGAGTAAATGTCAATGCAACTGATGAATAAATATCTATAACAAATTTGTCTCGACAATGTTCAGGGTTGGGAGTGATTTTAAAAGGCATTTTGGTGTTTCTGTGTGCTGTTTTAGCTAAATTGCATATGTTCATTTATTATATTCGAAATTAATAGTTGGCTATTTGGAAAGAAGTGATTTTCTTTGAATAATTTTGTCATTTTCTTTATACCTGAATGTGAAAGTTTTTCATGTGATTGAAGTTTTACTTCTTTGAATTCGATGTATGAACAAACATTCTATAATAGGTAGAGGCTGCGAATTACTTTAGTGTAAGTGGTTTTTATAATTACAAAAATATAAATGGTAATGTCTTTATGAATAAAACAAGAGAGAACATATAGTCGGTTGCCCCGACTATCAGATACCCGTTACTCAGGTAAAGGGAGTGCGAGGGAGATGGAGATAGAAACTTTGATCACGCATAACTTTTTAACGAATGGTCCGATTTGAAAAATTTCTACATTTCGATAGGTATTGATAAACACAATAAAACTGCATTTTTACTTTTCCGAAATATTTAAATTTTTAAAATCGTATATAAGCGATTGTGGGCGTTAAAGGGGGCGTGGCACCATTTTGAAACAAACTTGCGCTGCGTAGGAACTTCTAAAATCTGCATGCAAAATGCCAATCTTCTAGCTTTTATAGTTTCCGAGATCTCAGCGTTCATACGGACAGACAGACAGACAGACAGACAGACGGACAGACAGACGGACAGACGGTCAGACGGACATGGCTAGATCGACTCGGCTAGTGATCCTGATCAAGAATATATATACTTTATAGGGTCGGAAACGCTTCCTTCTAGCTGTTACATACTTTTGCACGAATACAATATACCCTTTTACTCTACGAGTAACGGGTATAATGATCAAGTAAAATTTATTCGGCCCTTTCAAGTGTTATTATTGTGGTAATGGAGTTACCGAATATTGTTGAATGCTCTACTATATTTTTATCAAATTTAATGAAAATTATTTGTTTGTGGAAATAGTTTATTGGTTTTTCTGTTAAATGAATAAGGTTGCTATTGTCTTCTTCTGATAATGCATCGGCAACTAAATTTTCCGTCCCTTAAATATAGTCGATTTTAATTTAGTATTCGTTTAATTTGGCTCTCCATCTTTGTAACATGGCATTCAATTCTTTTAAGGTATGAAGCCATCTAAGAGGTTTATGGTATCTAGCAATGAGAAAATGTCGCCCAAGTAAATAATGTCGAAACTATGGCGAGTAATTCCTTTTCGATAGCACTGTAATTTATTTCGTGTTCATTAAGTGTTCTGGTAATAAAGAATATTGGATGACAATTTTGGAAAAAACTAGTTGTAATGAATTTAACTGTTCGGTTATTTTTGGCAAAAATTATAATAACGGTCGAAGGATATTATTCATGTCCCTTTGAATAGTAGCGGGTACATTTTTAAAGACAAATGGCATTCGAAGGAATTCGTAATGACTGCTTTTGGTGGAAAATGCTGTTTTTGATATTTAGTCTGTTTCCATTTCTATTTGGTAAAATCACATTGCCAAATCGATAGTTGTAAAATATTGGCATTTTCCTAGTTTACCAAGGATTTTGTCCATGTTTGGTATTGTGTATAGTTAGATGGAAGGTATAATAACGCCTTCCAAGCCCAGACTTCTGCGTCCGGATGGTTGATCGCAGCTTTTCCAGTTGAGACATCTGTGTCCCAAATGCGTATGTGTTGATCGCTGTCCTCAGTCACTACTTCTTTCTCGTCTGAAGGATGAATATAGAAGTCCTCGAGAAAACGCTTCAATCGACTTCTTTGTCGTATGAAATAAGTTTAATGAAAACGACTAAGGTTTCGATTTAAAGAGTTTTAATTGATGCGTGCGTATCGTTGTAGGTCATCTTATCAACTGAGTCGCTTAAGCTTGGAGTCAAAAGCTTCAAGTTTAAGCTTATGTATGTAATGAACTTATGCTAATAAGTGAGGGTATGTATGGGTATACATGACTATATCCGTCGGGGATAGTTATTTCATTGAGCTTCCTATAAACAATTACTACTCTATACTTAATTTTACTAGAAACATCTATTTTTGTTTTGGGTACTACCCAGGTAGGATGAATTACTTTCCCTAATTAATCCCTTATTAAGCATTTCCTGCACTTGGTTTAATTGTATTTGTAATTGTTAGATTGTGTCCATCTTCATATTGAAGATTTTTTAATTTATTTAATAAAACTTTCAAGCTTAAAGTTTCCTCCTGATTCAGGTTATCAAAACAATTCCGAATATATTTTTTTATTGATTCCTGAGATTAGTTTTTAATTGGTTCTGGTGCCTTTTGGATATCAAAATGTTTTTTTTTTTTACTGATTTTGAAGAAATTAATTTGTATGTTTTATCAAAAAGAGTAACTTTTTCAACAATTTTCTGCCAATTATTAGAAAAACTGTCTACATAAAATGATTAATTTTTAAAAAAATACTTTTGTTGGGTAACATAATCAATTTGTTCAATGTAAAAGGACCATTTGATGTCAAAACTTCTCAGTTGGTATTTTACATAGGAAGGAAAAATATATTTTTATTGATCATATTTATTCTGGTTCCTGTGTCTATAAGGCATTTGTATGTGCAACCTTTTTAAGCTATTTCTATGTATTGGTGTTGCCCGGGGCTTTTAACCGAAAATTTTCGCTTGGTTCTGAGCTATTTTGATTTTGTTATACCCTTGCAGAGGGTATTATAATTTTGGTCAAAAGTGTGCAACGCAATGAAGAAGACATCTGCGACCCATAAAGTATATATATTCTTGATCGCGTCCTCAGTTAATATAAGCATGTCCGTCTGACTGTTTCTACGCAAACTAGTCTCTGAGTTTTAAATATATCGAATTGAAACTTTGCACATACCCTTCGTTCCTTAACACGAAGCATATAAGTCGAAACTGCCGGGATCGGCCGACTATATCCTATAGCTGCCATATAACTGATTGATCCGAAATGCCATAACTTTAGGGATTTGTCTAGTAGGGTTTCATTTTTGGCCAATCAATCCGACCTACCAAACTTCATAAGGATCGGCCGACTACATCCTATAGCTGCCATTTAACTGAACGATTGGAAATGCCATAACTTTGGTGTTTTTAAAGTTAGGAAGTTGGGATTTTTTATGAGTATTAAGAATGCATCGTATGAATAATTTTGGAGAATATAATTTACAGAGTATTCTGCAAGGGTATATCAACATTTATTTTGCATCACTTTGTAACAGTGTTTTTATTTGTGTTTTTTTTTTTTTTTGTGTTTATTTTTCCACACTTTTTGCCTTTTATTTGTACTTTTGTAACATAAATCCATAGGAACAATAGTGTGAAATCGGTTAAAATTTAATACTTTTTAGGATATTTCGCGTAGTATGTAAGCTATTGACATGAATCTTTCTAAATGGTATTTTTTTATGCATACCTTGATCAGGGTAAAAGCGCGTGCCGATCGGACGTCCATATCTTATAGCTCCCATAGGAGCAATAGGGTGAAATCTGTTCAATTTTAATGATTTTTTTTTAACGACAGAACTCCACCTATGTTAAAACCAATAAACTTTGGCAACTCACAATTGCCAAAAAGCTTCTCTGATCGTAACATTGGGGAGTTTCTGACGCTCTGCTTCCATCCCCGTAGATAGCTGATGAGTCTGAGGTGACGTGCAGACGAAACTAGCTAGTCCTATCATAGTCGGGTTCACTCCCCAGGGAGTGTAAGTGTGATGAAAGTTAAGTGGAATACATCGTTGTGTTATAGAAGAAATTAAAATATAACCAACGTATGACCTCGAGTAATTCAATAACACTACAATGATTTTCAGGATATTTAGCGCAATATAAAAGTTATTGATATGAATCTTTCCAAAACGTATTTTTATACCCTTGCAGAGGGTATTATAATTTTGGTCAAAAGTGTGAAACGCAGTGAAAGAGACATCTCCGACTCTATAAAGTATATATATTCTTGATCAGGATCACCTCCTGAGTTGATATAGCCATGTCCTTCTGTCCGTCTGTCTGTCCGTCTGTCTGTTTCTACGCAAACTAGTCTCTCAGTTTTAAAGATATCGAATTGAAACCGTTGAAAAGCTTCCTTGGTGGTGCTCCCAAGCGTTGTGGTCTCCTTGGGCAGCTTCTATGCTACGTAATGTGCCAACCTAGTGCTGCGATACACCGTCCAAGGCTTGAACGCGGCGGAAGGCAGCTAGGCAAACATTGACCGTGCTTAGCATCGACCGCAAAGAGTCGGTGCTGTCCTTTTGCAATCTGGGCAACGCATAGATTGCATTCATATGAGAAAACGAGGCGAGGATTGTTATACCTTATCATTCCCCAAGCCACTGCTTAATTTACATATGTGAGCTGCTTCTGACGAATGTCATTATTACGACTGATTTTTTTTTTTTTAAGGTAAAGGTCCGGGGAAAAAAGTAATAGTTAGATCAATTATGTGCCAATGAAGCAAGTATTAATCGTTTTAGGAGCGGCAGAGAGTCAAGATTTGATATTACAGGAAAAAGTCTATTATAGTCAGAACATAATACTCTGAAAGGCTCATGCAAGGCATAGTTAGATCTACAATGATTTAAAATTAGGGGAATATAATTTCTAGTAAATCTACTTGGCACAGAAAAGTTTAGCCGACTTAACAAGTCGGGGCAGTCATGTAAAAGGATATAAATAAAGATTGTACCAAGCATCGTTCTACGGTTGGCTAGGGAGGGTAAATTAATCAAAAGAAGTCTACTAGTACAAGAAGGTAGGTTAAGATTTGTATCCCAGTTTAGGCACCGTAAAGCAAAAAGAAGGAAGTTTTTTTGTACGACCAAAATGTATTCCGTATTGTGGACTCCAGACGGGAGACCCATACTCCAGAATCGGACGGACTAGCGAAATAAATAGAGTTTTAGTCAAATAAGGATCATCGAATTCTTTTGAACACCTTTTAATAAATCCAAGCACTCCTCTGGCTTTATTAACCATGGACGAAATGTGATTAGAAAATTTTAGTTTAGGGTCCAAGAGAACGCCAAGATCGTTAACAAGAGTTATTCTATCCAAAGAGCTGCCACGTATATCGGATTGGCCCGATAAAAAGTCATCAGCTTGCACTTGGAACCGTTTAAATTTAGTAAATTATCTCGGCACCAGTTTTGAAAATTATCTAGATCGGATTGCAAGTCTAAATGGCAGATTATGTCCTTATACTGCAGGCACAACTTAACATCATCTGCGTACATAAGTACGCGAGAATGACTTTTAATTGAGGGAAGATCGTTAATAAATAATGTAAAAAGTAACGGACCCAGATGGCTCCCTTGTGGGACACCGGAGGTAACACGGAGAATTTCAGAAATTGAATTTTTAAAAAGGACCCTTTGTGACCTGCCATTCAGATAACTTGAAATCCAATTAAGCAGATCAACTGGAAAACCTAACAGGTCAAGTTTTTGAATAAGAAGTAAGTGATTTACAGAGTCAAATGCTTTACTAAAGTCAGTGTAAATGACGTCTGTTTGAAAACTACTATTGAAGCCTTTTATCACAAATGCAGTCAGCTCTAGAAGGCTTGTGATTGTGGATCTACGTTTAATAAATCCGTGTTGACACGGAGAAATGATTGATCTGCAAAGGTGCTACAAATGAGGAGTAATAATTTTTTCAAAAAGCTTAGGAATAGTTGACAACTTAGAAATACCTCTGTAGTTACTGGCTTCTAACTTGTTACCTTTTTTGAAAATAGGAATATCAAATGATTCCTTCCAAATATTTGGGAATTGGGAGGTTTCTAGAGATAAGGTTAACAACATGTGAATAGGTTTGCACAGGGCCATAGCGCAATACCTAAGCACGCACCCAGGAATACCATCGGGCCCTGGCGAATAAACAGGCTTAATACGAAGAAGATCCAAAAGAAGAGAGCTTTCTGTTAAAGTGGGACAGAATATGAGGTTTGACTTGGACATGGTGTAAGAATAAGGCTGTGATGAATAATCTAAAGTAGAGTAAGTCGTTTGAAAAAATTGGGCAAATAAATCGGCAATTGCCTGATCTGTGGTTGCCGTCATGTTTTCGAACGACAGCGAGGAAGGAAAAGAATTAGTTTTACGCTTGGTGTTAACAAAATTATAAATTATAAAACTGTTTCGGGTCCTGAGAGATCTGGACCTTACAACGGTTTAAGTAACTATTATAACATACATACAACGGTTTAAGTAACTATTATAACATGGGCAGCGACTCCTTGAGAAAGTGCAATCTTTGGACATTGCTTAGAGTGTTGTTATTATGGATTAGACTTGTGAAGGCGTCGAAGTAGCCTGGCCAGTCCACACACGGACCGGAAAATTTAGGCACCGACATTTGCGGCATGTTTACTCGCAACTCCGGGTCGGCGTGCCCGGCGGTTGCTGTCGGCGTAGTATTTTCGGGTCCAAGCCTGTCGAAGTCTTCGGCGAGAGCACAATAAGCGTCCATACAACGCTTTTCGATTTCTGATTGGCAATTCTCCGTGGCGTAACTTGAATCACTAAATCCATCCAAATTAACGATCACCAAGTGCGTTTCCCGAAAAGCGTTCCGTAATTCCTCCACTTGGTCCAGATTTTTTTTTGAGATAAATTTTAGGTTTCCTCGCCTGCGAACCTTTCCTAAAATTCTGTAACACAGACCTAGGAGCTTGGTGACGATGTGATTGCAGATTCACCAACTTGTCCAAATCTGAAACATCCGACTCAGGTTTCAGGATTCAGACTAAGGCCTGCGCAACTCAGCACCCCAAATATTTATATAATAGATAAATCTGTAATACTTGTCTCGCACACAACTTGGTTACTCACTCAGTTTGCATACCAGAACCACACCACAAAGAGAAAGGGAAGATATAAGGGCGCTTTGCAAAGTCCGGGTTGCCGTTGTTGCGCCTATGTATCGATGTTGCGTTCCTTTTTCTCTCTTCTCTCGCCCTACTCAGGTCCAGATGAGCTAACGATCAGCTGATCGGGTCGTTCTCAAACTATCGGGACAAGCAGTAGACTGAACAAGTTAATTATATTAATTCAAACCCTAAGAGCCTTATATATATATATAACATAAGTAAGTATTAAATTATCTTCCATTTAAATTTCCATTTAATTTAATTTTTAATTTTCCATTTAAGCCAGACGCTGGTACATACTTTATAAGTCCGCCATTTTGAGAAATTTTTGTCTGATGATTGCTTAATTATTTCCCTAAAAAAAATCATAAAAAATACCTCAATTTAAACCGTTTCCATGTATATCCCCCTTAAGCCGACCTTCCGAGTCGGGGCTATCAATCTCACCATGAATAAGGTTATAAATGAAAGTTTTCAGCAGATAGCTTTAAAACTGAGGGACAAGTTTGCGTAGAAATGGACTGACGGACGGACAGACAGACAGACGGTCAGACATTACTAGATCGACTCTCCTGGTGATGCGGATAAGAATATATTTACTTTATAGGGTCTCCTTCACTGCGTTGCAAGCTTTTGACTGAAATTATAATACCATCTGCAAGGATAACAAAATAAATATACGAGTATAATTAAACGCTCAGAAATTCATATTTTAGTAAGCAATACAAATTTGTAAATATACTGTACTATACCAAAACAAATAGAAAAAATTATTTTACATAATCAAATCTCAACACCTATTTTTCCAAAGCATTAATATGTATCTTTGAGTTTTCACATTATGGATTTTTAACTATAGTTTTGATTGAAATACACAGCTATGTATGGAATAGAATTTATTAAAAGTCATCGGTAATCCAACATGTATGTCAACTATAATCAACATTGAGTACTATTTAATAAATTTGTACCTCTTAGAAGGAATATAGTCCCATTCAGTAATAACCCTGGTTTAATAAAACTATACATGATGGAATAATACAAAGAAATTGGGCTTATATTATAAATACAGCACTTACCACATTAACATTTCCAAGTAACTGCAAAAATGCAAAAATTATCTCAATACCAAATATATGGGATGAGTACAGATAACTTTGACAAATTTAATCCAAAGCGGTTCAATTGATTTGATGATATCATAATAACAAATAACATATTTCTTTTTGCAAAATTCGTTACATTACTTTTATTACTTATTATTATGACAATTATTACTTATTATTATAACAATTATTATTTATTATTATGACTATTATTACTTATTATTATGACTATTATTACTTATTATTATGACTATTATTATTTTCCCGCCCAACCGACCAAGGGGCGCAGCCGTCTATCGTACGGCACGATTCGCGAGAAGATAGAGGCGAAATAAGAAAATATAGGTAAGAGTCCGGGAAAAAAAGTAGATCAAGTCATTTTACAAAGTCAAATGCTTTACTAAAGTCAGTGTAAATGACGTCTGTTTGAAAACTACTATTTGCTTTTTATTCGCGCCGAGTCCCACGGCCCACTTACCCGCCCAAACGACCGAGGGGCGCAGCCGTGTGTCGTACGGCAGGATTCGCGAGAAGATAGACGCGAGATAAGGATATATAGGTAAAAGTCCGGGGAAAAAAGTAATAGTAAGATCAATTTTGTGCCAATGAAGCTAGTATTAATCGTTTTAAGAGCGGCAGAGAGTCAAGATTTGACATTATAGGAAAAAATCTATTATAGTCAGAACACAATACTCTGAAAGGCTCATGCAAGGTATAGTTATTTCTACAATAATTTAATGTTAGGGGAATATAATTTCTAGTTAATCTACTGGCACAGAAAAGTTTAGCCGACTTACCAAGTCGGGGGAGTCAATATCACCATGTATAAGGTTATTTTTTTTTTATTTTATTTATTTTTTTTTGTCGCGCGGAGTCCCACGGCCCACTTACCCGCCCAACCGACCGAGGGGTGCAGCCGTGTATCGTACGGCTCGATTCGGGATAAGATAGACGCGAGATAGCAAAATAAAGGTAAAGGCCCGGGGAAAAAAGTAATAGTTCGATCAATCTTGTGCCAATGAAGCCAGTATTAATCGTTTTAGGAGCGGCAGAGAGTCAAGATTAGATATTACAGGAAAAAGTCTATTAAAGTCAGAACATAATACTCTGAAAGGCTCATGCAAGGCATAGTTAGATCTACAATGATTTAAAATTAGGGGAATATAATTTTTAGTTAATCTACTTGGCACAGCAAAGTTTAGCCGACTTAACAAGTCGGAGCAGTCAATATCACCATGTATAAGGTTATAAATAAAGATAGTACCAAGCAACGTTCTACGGTTAGCTAGGGATGGTAAATTAATCAAAAGAAGTCTACTAGAATAAGAAGGTAAGATAAGATTTGCATCCCAGTTTAGGCGCCGTAAAGCAAAAAGAAGGAAGTTTTTTTGTACAGATTCAATACGACCAATATGTATTCCGTATTGTGGACTCCAGACGGGAGACCCATACTACAGAATCGGACGGACTAGCGAAATAAATAAAGTTTTAGTCAAATAAGGATCATCGAATTCTTTTGACCACCTTTTAATAAATCCAAGCACAATTACAACTTTTTGTAATTTTGGGTAATAGTATTTTTCTCTTATAGATATATAAATTTCATTAAAGACTCTGTGATTATTTTTCATGTGTTCGTTTTCAATTATCTTTAACAGTTTTTCCTTATCATTTATATCTTCTAGTAATATGCTCGACTTAAGAACTTTTAGGTTTTTATTATTCGAAAAAAATTGTGTATATATTTCTTTAAATTTTACAAACAAACTTAAATTTTCGCAGATTATTACGATTAGGCTTTTTTTCTGGCAATTTTTCTTGCATGAACTTTAGCATTTTCTCTTTATCGCCGCTTGTTTTCAATATATGTCTTATTTTCTTGTTATGCAAAATTTTGAAGGTACTAGAATCTCTTTCCGCCTCTATAATTTGTAGTTGGATTTTAAAGACATTAAGACAGTTTTCGGTAAGACTAATAAAATTAAGGTCGTCGGAATCCGCACTGTGAACTGTTGCTAAGTCATCAATTTCGGTAGCAAACATATGAATTAAATCTTCCGAGAAGTCTTCATCGTCAGTTTTTGTTCTAGGTGTAATATTTGATAAATTGTTTTCAAGTATAAATATATCTAAGTTATTTATTTCTAATTTTGTTCGGACAATTGTGTCATACTCATCAGTTGATGCCTCTACAATTCTGCTAAGTCCGTCTGCAAAACGTTTTCCTTGCCTTTTATAAAATTGATGTCGAAATCAAACTCGTTAAGTTGCACTTTACAACGCTGTTGCTTTAGGTTAGGTTCTTTTAGATTATTAAGCCAAACTAGGGGCCTCTGGTCGGTTTTAATTATAAACTTTCTTCCGTAAATATAATATTTAAAGTATTTTGTTGACCAATAAATGGCAAGAAGTTCTTTCTCTATTGTACTATAATTAAGTTCGTGATTTTTAAGCGAACGACTTTATTGTCTTGCATGAGCACAGCGCCTAATGCATAGTTACTCGCGTTTGTAACAATCGTAAATTGCCTATTAAAGTCGGGATATACGACTATTGGATCGCTTGTTATAAGGATTTTTAGTTTTTGAAAAGCTTCTATGTAATCTTGATCATGTGTGTTTATTTTAGCATTTTTCTTTAAGTATTTTATTAAGGCTGTGCAATCTTAGAATAGTCTTTTATGTAGCGCCTCAAATACCCTGTGATTCCTAGGAAACTTTTAATTTCTTTCTGGTTCGTTGGTAATTTTATCTTTAAAAATGCGTCAACTTTCTTCTGGCTTGGCCTAAGACCCTTTGAATTAATCGTATGGCCAAGAAATTCGATCTCCTCTCTGGCAAACTCGCATTTGTCTGATTGGAGTTTTAGATTTGCCTTAGATAGGCAGCTGAATATACAGCTTAGATGATTGACGTGTTCTTCTATATTTTTTGAAAATATATGGATGTCATCCATGTAAACGATGCAAAATTGTCCCGTATAGGGGCTAAGGATGTCATTCATAAGCCTCTGAAACGTTGAGGGTGCGTTACGTAGTCCAAAAGGCATACGAAGAAACTCGTAGTGGCCGCTGGTTGTTGTAAAGCTGTTTTGTGAACATCTTTAATGTCCATTTCTATCTGGTAGAAACCTTTAGCAAGGTCCAGGGTGGAGAATATTTTACAGCCCCCTAGCTTGTCAAATATCTCGTCTATATTTGGGATCGGGAATCGATCTTCGATTGTTTCTTGGTTTAGCTTACGGTAGTCTACAACAAGCCTCCACTTTTGCTTATTAGATTGGTCCATTTTCTTCTGAACGACCCACAAAGGACTATTATATGGGCTTTTTGAATGTCTTATAATACCTTGATGTAACATTTCACCAATTTGCTTGTTAACTTCGTCTTTGTGCATTTCGGGGTATTTGTATGTTTTTGAATAAATTGGAAGATCATTCTTTGTAATAATACTATGCTTAATTTTGCTTGTGAAACTTAGGTCATGGCCTTCTTTATAAAAAATAGTTTTAAATTTCTGTATTAGATTATTTACTAAGAATCTGGCCTGTGGGTTTATAAAGTTTATTGGAATTAAGTTATTAATGTCTAGATCTAATTGGTTTTCCTGTATAAAGAGATCTAAGCACACGTTATTGACTTTTAGTTTTTTGTTTTTGTAATCAATGACTGCATTCGTGTCATTAAGGATATTACAACCAATTAGCCCGTCGAAGACGCTGTGAAAATTATACTCTAGAAATTCGCAAATATAACTTTCGGCCTTAAATTCTTGGAAACATGGGAAACGGCATAATTTATGTATTTGAATTTTGTTGCCCATAGCTTTTACTTTTATGTCAATAGCTGTTTTCCACTTTGGGTGACATATGTTCTCAATAATCACGCTGAACTCTGCTCCAGTGTCATGAAAAACAAAAGTGTTCTCTTTTTACCCTGAATTTTTATATATGGTAATCGCCTTGATCCTCTATCCGAAAATTTACATTTACATCCATTGGCTCGAAGTTACGTCTGCTCTGTTCAGAGGTTTGCAAATTTCTATTATTTGTTGACACTCTATTCGAATTATTCGACTGATTTTGATACCCCTGACTTCTATTGTTCATCCTAAATGTACCTTCTGATGCTCGATTCTCGTTTGGAACGGCATTGTTCTGTTGGTCCCTGTTTGCTTCCTCAAAACTATTTTGTGTAACAATTGGCTCGTTTACATTTCTATTATCGTTACTAAAATTTGTTCTGAAATTGGATTTATTATATTTATTATTCTTTCGAATAGGCCCGTACAATGTGTAGCTTTGATGCCTAGCCTCTTCAATGATTTTATAGGCATCGTCTACGGATTCTGGATTTCTAGCGAAAATCAAGGTTTTTGTAGGTTCGGGCAGGTTATCTTTAAAAACGCGAAGTGCGATTCGGTTCACTTCTAATGAAGTGTATGTATTATCGTTATGGATTAGTATCCTATTGTGTACTCTATTAGAAATTTCATTAATTTTATTATAATATTCTTCTATGGTTAATTCGACTCGACATAATTTTAGCATATCCATTAAAAAATCGCTTGATCTTTTTCACCAAAGTTTTTCAAAATAATCTGTTTTAACCTTTCCCAATCGGTTACATTGCCATGTCTATGAAGCACTGGCTTGCACAATCCCACGAATTTGTTTTTTATAAGGCCAAACAAAATGTTTTTGGTAGTTCCGTCGAAAACTTGAAGAGTCGGAAGGACAAGTTCTATTTGTGTTATTAAATCTGGCAGCTGATTGGTATCAGTACCGTCAAAATTTTGTATTAATTTTATGCAATTCTTGGTTGAATTAAACGCGGCTTAGCTGTTTTCATTCATTTAAGTTTTGTTCAACTTTTACAAATATTATCAGTTTGTACCTTTTGTTTTTCTTATATTAACTTAATTAGCCGTGAAAGCTTTATAAAAACAAGAAAGGAAAGCTAACTTCGGGCGGAGCCGAAGTTGATATACCCTTGCAGAATACTCTGTAAATTATATTCTCCAAAATTATTCATATGATGCAACTTAATACTCATAAAAAATCCCAACTTTCTAACTTTAAAAACACCAAAGTTATGGCATTTCCAATCGTTCAGTTATATGGCAGCTATAGGATATAGTCGGCCGATCCTTATGAAGTTTGGTAGGTCGGATTGATTGGCTAAAAATAAAACCCATAGAAAATCCCAACTTCCTAACTTTACAAACACCAAAGTTATGGCATTTCCTATCAATCAGTTATATGGCGGCAATAGGATATAGTCGGCCGATCCTTATGAAATTTGGTAGGTCTGATTGATTGGCCAAATATAAAACCCATAGAAAATCCCAACTTCCTAACTTTACAAACACCAAAGTTATGGCATTTCCGATCAATCAGTTATATGGCAGCTATAGGATATAGTCGGCCGATCCTTATGAAATTTGGTAGGTTGGATTGATTGGCTAAATGTAAAACCCATAGAAAATTCCAGCTTCCTAACTTTACAAACATCAAAGTTATGGCATTTCCGATCAATCAGTTATATGGCAGCTATAGGATATAGTCGGCCGATCCCGGCTGTTCCGACATATATACTGCGTGCAAAGGAAAGAAGGGTGTGTGCAAAGTTTCAGTTCGATATCTTTAAAACTGAGAGACTAGTTTGCGTAGAAACAGACAGACGGACAGACAAGAATATATATACTTTATATGGTCGGAGATGTCTCCTTCACTGCGTTGCACACTTTTGACCAAAATTATAATACCCTCTGCAAGGGTATAAAAATATGTATGTAATGACCTAAAATCTTCTTTTCGTTGTATTAAGAGTTTTCCAGATTTGCGTTGGGTTTCTCCGATTGTGTTCCGATGGAAACTTTGTAGTTATGTTTTCTGCACTTCTTTACGTTCGTCCACGTGAGTTGGACCATGTGTATTAAAGAGTTCCAGGCGGTAATTAGATAAGAAAAGCTTACTGTGGTTCCGATGGAAACTTTCCAGTTATATTTTCTGTATTTCTTAATGTTCGTCCACGTGTGTCGGACCATGTGTATCGAAGAGTTCCAGGCGGTAATTACAGCGCTTACTGTGGTTTTTACTGTTGTACTGCTTTTAACGAATGGCTGGTTTTAATTTTTCTTGATCCTCGTCGCCAGTTAGATGGAAGGTATAATAACGCCTTCCAAGCCCAGACTTTTGCGTCCGGATGGTTGATCGCAGCTTTTCCAGTTGAGACTTCTGTGTCCCAAATGCGTATGTGTTGATCGCTGTCCTCAGTCACTACTTCTTTGTCGTCTGAAGGATGAATATAGAAGTCCTCGAGAAAACGCTTCAATCGACTTCTTTGTCGTATGAAATAAGTTTAATGAAAACGACTAAGGTTTCGATTTAAAGAGTTTTAATTGATGCGTGCGTATCGTTGTAGGTCATCTTATCAACTGACTCGCTTAAGCTTGGAGTCAAAAGCTTCAAGTTTAAGCTTATGTATGTAATGAACTTATGCTAATAAGTGAGGGTATGTATGGGTATACATGACTATATCCGTCGGGGATAGTTATTTCATTGAGCTTCCTATAAACAATTACTACTCTATACTTAATTTTACAAGAAACATCTATTTTTGTTTTGGGTACTACCCAGGTAGGACTATTGTATGGTGAATTACTTTCCCTAATTAATCCCTTATTAAGCATTTCCTGCACTTGGTTTAATTGTATTTGTAATTGTTAGATTGTGTCCTACTACATATTGAAGATTTTTGAATTTATTTAATAAAACTTTCAAGCTTAAAGTTTCCTCCTGATTCAGGTTATCAAAACAATTCCGAATCTATTTTTTTATTGACTCCTGAGATTAGTTTTTAATTGGTTCTGGTGCCTTTTGGATATCAAAATGTTTTTTTTTTTACTGATTTTGAAGAAAATAATTTGTATGTTTTATCAAAAAGAGTAACTTTTTCAACAATTTTCTGCCAATTATTAGAAAAACTGTCTACATAAAATGATTAATTTTTAAAAAAATACTTTTGTTGGGTAACATAATCAATTTGTTCAATGTAAAAGGACCATTTGATGTCAAAACTTCTCAGTTGGTATTTTACATAGGAAGGAAAAATATATTTTTATTGATCATATTTATTCTGGTTCCTGTGTCTATAAGGCATTTGTATGTGCAACCTTTTTAAGCTATTTCTATGTATTGGTGTTGCCCGGGGCTTTTAACCGAAAATTTTCGCTTGGTTCTGAGCTATTTTGATTTTGTTATACCCTTGCAGAGGGTATTATAATTTTGGTCAAAAATGTGCAACGCAATGAAGAAGACATCTGCGACCCATAAAGTATATATATTCTTGATCGCGTCCTCAGTTAATATAAGCATGTCCGTCTGACTGTTTCTACGCAAACTAGTCTCTGAGTTTTAAATATATCGAATTGAAACTTTGCACATACCCTTCGTTCCTTAACACGAAGCATATAAGTCGAAAATGCCGGGATCGGCCGACTATATCCTATAGCTGCCATATAACTGATTGATCCGAAATGCCATAACTTTAGTGTTTGTTAAGTTAGGAAGTTGGGATTTTCTATGGGTTTCATTTTTGGCCAATCAATCCGACCTACCAAACTTCATAAGGATCGGCCGACTACATCCTATAGCTGCCATTTAACTGAACGATTGGAAATGCCATAACTTTGGTGTTTTTAAAGTTAGGAAGTTGGGATTTTTTATGAGTATTAAGAATGCATCGTATGAATAATTTTGGAGAATATAATTTACAGAGTATTCTGCAAGGGTATATCAACATTTATTTTGCATCACTTTGTAACAGTGTTTTTATTTGTGTTTTTTTTTTATACCCTTGCAGAGGGTATTATAATTTTGGTCAAAAGTGTGCAACGCAGTGAAGGAGACATCTCCGACCATATAAAGTATATATATTCTTGATCAGGATCACCTCCTGAGTTGATATAGCCATGTCCGTCTGTCCGTCTGTCTGTCCGTCTGTCCGTCTGTCTGTTTCTACGCAAACTAGTCTCTCAGTTTTAAAGATATCGAACTGAAACTTTGCACACACCCTTCTTTCCTTTGCACGCAGTATATATGTCGGAACGGCCTGGATCGGCCGACTATATCCTATAGCTGCCATATAACTGATTGATCGGAAATGCCATAACTTTGGTGTTTGTTAAGTTAGGAAGTTGGGATTTTTATGAGTATTAAGAATGCATCATATGAATAATTTTGGAGAATATAATTTACAGAGTATTCTGCAAGGGTATATCAACTTCGGCTCCGCCCGAAGTTAGCTTTCCTTTCTTGTTTTGTGTTTATTTTTCCACACTTTTTGCCTTTTATTTGTACTTTTGTAACATAAATCCATAGGAACAATAGTGTGAAATCGGTTAAAATTTAATGATTTTTAGGATATTTCGCGCAGTATGTAAGCTATTGACATGAATCTTTCTAAATGGTATTTTTTTATGCATACCTTGATCAGGGTAAAAGCGCGTGCCGATCGGACGTCCATATCTTATAGCTCCCATAGGAGCAATAGGGTGAAATCTGTTCAATTTTAATGATTTTTTTTTAACGACAGAACTCCACCTATGTTAAAACCAATGAACTTTGGCAACTCACAATTGCCAAAAAGCTTCTCTGATCGTAACATTGGGGAGTTTCTGACGCTCTGCTTCCATCCCCGTAGATAGCTGATGAGTCTGAGGTGACGTGCAGACGAAACTAGCTAGTCCTATCATAGTCGGGTTCACTCCCCAGGGAGTGTAAGTGTGATGAAAGTTAAGTGGAATACATCGTTGTGTTATAGAAGAAATTAAAATATAACCAACGTATGACCTCGAGTAATTCAATAACACTACAATGATTTTCAGGATATTTAGCGCAATATAAAAGTTATTGATATGAATCTTTCCAAAACGTATTTTTATACCCTTGCAGAGGGTATTATAATTTTGGTCAAAAGTGTGAAACGCAGTGAAAGAGACATCTCCGACCCTATAAAGTATATATATTCTTGATCAGGATCACCTCCTGAGTTGATATAGCCATGTCCTTCTGTCCGTCTGTCCATCTGTCTGTTTCTACGCAAACTAGTCTCTCAGTTTTAAAGATATCGAACTGAAACTTTGCACACACCCTTCTTTCCTTTGCACGCAGTATATATGTCGGAACGGCCGGGATCGGCCGACTATATCCTAAATGCCATAACTTTGATGTTTGTAAAGTTAGGAAGCTGGGATTTTCTATGGGTTTTATATTTGGTTAGTCAATCCGACCTACCAAATTTTATAAGGATCGGCCGACTATATCCTATAGCTGCCATATAACTGATTGATCGGAAATGACATAACTTTGGTGTTTGTTAAGTTAGGAAGTTGGTATTTTCTATGGGTTTAATTTTTGGCCAATCAATCCGACCTACCAAACTTTATAAGGATCGGCCGACTATATCCTATAGCTGCCATATAACTGAACGATTGGAAATGTCATAACTTTGGGGTTTTTAAAGTTAGGAAGTTGGGATTTTTTATGAGTATTAAGAATGCATCATATGAATAATTTTGGAGAATATAATGTACATAATATGCTGCAAGGGTATATCAACTTCGGCTCCGCCCGAAGTTAGCTTTCCTTTCTTGTTTTTTACAGATTTTGAAGAAATTAATTTGTATGTTTTATCAAAAAGAGTAACTTTTTCAACAATTTTCTGCCAATTATTAGAAAAACTGTGTACATAAAATGATTAATTTTTAAAAAAATACTTTTGTTGGGTAACATAATCAATTTGTTCAATGTAAAAGGACCATTTGATGTCAAAACTTCACAGTTGGTATTTTACATAGGAAGGAAAAATATAATTTTATTGATCATATTTATTCTGGTTCCTGTGTCTAAAAGGCATTTGTATGTGCAACCTTTTTTAAGCTATTTCTATGTATTGGTGTTGCCCGGGGCTTTTAACCGAAAATTTTCGCTTGGTTCTGAGCTATTTTGATTTTGTTATACCCTTGCAGAGGGGTATTATAATTTTGGTCAAAAGTGTGCAACGCTGTGAAGAAGAGATCTGCGACCCATAAAGTATATATAATCTTGATCGCGTCCTCAGTTAATATAAGCATGTCCGTCTGACTGTTTCTACGCAAACTAGTCTCTGAGTTTTAAATATATCGAATTGAAACTTTGCACATACCCTTCGTTCCTTAACACGAAGCATATAAGTCGAAACGGCCGGGATCGGCCGACTATATCCTATAGCTGCCATATAACTGATTGATCGGAAATGCCATAACTTTAGTGTTTGTTAAGTTAGGAAGTTGGGATTTTCTATGGGTTTATTTTTGGCCATTCAATCCGACCTACCAAACTTCATAAGGATCGGGCCGACTATATCCTATAGCTGTCATATAACTGAACGATTGGAAATGCCATAACTTTGGTGTTTATACCAGGGACTGAAACCGATTGGAATACCGGTTCCGATTCCGGTTTCGGTTCCTATAAAAATCTGTTAGCGGTTCCGGTTCCAATTTCGGTTCCTAAGAAAAATCGCAAAACGATTCCGGTTTCGGTTCCGGTTCCTAAAAAATATTACAAATCGGTTCCGGTTCCAGTATCGGTTCCATTTTTTTTAATGTATAATCGTGTAGAAAAGTAATTGCGACAACATAATGCTCATGAGCTTTGTTTTGTAGTGTACGCCCCATCACGTGAAACACTCCTATTGCGTCCAAGAGCGTTGCACACTAAACTGAGTTTCTGAGTACTTGATGTCGAGCTTATCACGTAATTTGTGAAAAGCAAACTGATTGGTTCGTCTATTGCCCTATTGCGAGCACTGTTAGAACTGTACTATGATGAAATATTTTATGATTTAAAATCCGAGACTCATTCTCAAAAAAAGAATATCGGTTCCGGTTTCGGTTCCACAGTATGCCAAATAATCGGTTCCGGTTCCAGTTCCGGTTCCATCGAAAATTAAAATTTCGGTTTCGTTCCGATTCCGGTTCCGTAAAAAGGAAACGGTTCCGGTTCCGGTTTCGGTACCGGTACCGGTTCTCTTCAGTCCCTGGTTTATACCCGTTACTCGTAGAGTAAAAGGATATATTGTATTCGTGCAAAAGTATGTAACAGCTAGAAGGAAGCGTTTCCGACCCTATAAAGTATATATATTCTTGATCAGGGTCACTAGCCGAGTCGATATAGCCATGTCCGTCTGTCCGTCTGTCCGTATGAACGCTGAGATCTCGGAAACTATAAAAGCTAGAAGATTGGCATTTTGCATGCAGATTCTAGGAGTTCGTACGCAGCGCAAGTTTGTTTCAAAATGGTGCCACGCCCCCTTTACCGCCCACAATCGCTTATATACGATTTAAAAAATTTAAATATTTCGGAAAAGTAAAAGTGCAGTTTTATTGTGTTTATCAATACCTATCGAAATGTAGAAGAAATTTTTCAAATCGGACCATTTGTTAAAAAGTTATGCGTGATCAAAGTTTCTAACTCCATCTCCCTCGCACTCCCTTTACCTGAGTAACGGGTATCTGATAGTCGGGGCACCCGACTATAGCGTTCTCTCTTGTTTTAAAGTTAGGAAGTTGGGATTTTTTATGAGTATTAAGAATGCACCATATGAATAATTTAGGAGAATATAATTTTCAGAGTATTCCCGAAGTTAGCTTTCCTTTCTTGTTTATGCATACCTTGATTAGGGTAAAAGCGCGTGCCGATCGGACGTCCATATCTTGTAGCTCCCATAGGAACAATATGGTGAAACCATAAATTATATATATTGATATGAATCTTTCCAAATCGTATTTTTTTATGCATACCTTGATCAGGGTAAAAGCGCGTGCCGATCGGACGTCCATATCTTATAGCTCCCATAGGAGCAATAGGATGAAATCTGTTCAATTTTAATGATTTTCAGGATATTTCGCGCAATATATAAGATATTGATATGAATCTTTCCAAAACATATTTTTTTATGCATACCTTGAGAAGGGTAAAAACTGCGTGCCAATCGGACGTATATATTCTATAGCTACCATAGGAACAATAGGGTGAAATCGGTTAAAATTTAATTATTTTCAGGATATTTCGCGCACTATATAAGTTATTTTTTTATGCATACCTTGATCAGGGAAGACCCCACGTGCCGATCGGACGTGTATATTCTATAGCTACCTTAGGATTAATAGGGTGAAATCGGTTAAAATTTAATGATTTTCAGGACGTCTATATCTTATAGCTCCCATAAGAACAATAAGGTGCAATCGGTTAAAATTTAATTATTTTCAGGATATTTCGCGCAGTATCTAAGCTATTGACGTGAATCTTTCTAAATGGTATTTTTTTATGCATACCTTGATCAGGGTAAAAGCGCGTGCCGATCGGACGTCCATATCTTATAGCTCTCATAGGAACAATAAGGTGAATATGGTAAAATCGGTTAAAATTTAATGATTATCAGGATATTTCGCGCAATATATAAGTTATTGATATGAATCTTTCCAAAACGTATTTTTTTATGCATAACTTGATCAGGGTAAAAACTGCGTGCTAATCGTACGAATATATTCTATAGCTACCATAGGAACAATAGGGTGAAATCGGTTAAAATTTAATTATTTTCAGGATATTTCGCGCAGTAGATAAGCTTTTGACATGAATCTTTCTAAATGGTATTTTTTATGCATACCTTGATCAGGGTAAAATCGCGTGCCGATCGGACGCTCAGATCTTATAGCTCCCATAGGAACAATATGGTGAAATCGGTTAAAATTTAATGATTTTCAGTATATTTCGAGCAATATATAAGTTATTGATATGAATCTTTTCAAAACGTATCCATTAGCTGCCTTATAACTGATTGATCGGAAATGCCATAACTTTGGTGTTTGTTAAGTTAGAAAGGGATTTTCTATGGGTTTTATTTTTGGCCAATCAATCCGACCTACCCAATTTCATAAGGATCGGCCGACTATATCCTATAGGTGTCATATAGCTGAAGTTGGGATTTTTTTAGAGTATTAAGAATGCATCATATGAATAATTTGGAGAATATAATTTACAGAGTATTCTGCAAGGGTATATCAACTTCGGGTCCGCCCGAAGTTAGCTTTCCTTTCTTGTTTATGTATACCTTGATCAGGGAAAAAACCACGTGCCGATCGGACGTATATATTCTATAGCTACCATAGGAACAATAGGGTGAAATCGGTTAAAATTTAATGATATTCAGGATAGTTCGCACAGTATATAAGTTATTGACATGAATCTTTCCAAATCGTATTTTTATACCCTTGCAGAGGGTTTTATAATTTTAATCAAAAGTGTGCAACGCAGTGAAGGAGACATCTCCGACCCTATAAAGTATATATATTCTTGATCAGGATCACTTCCTGAGTTGATATAGCCATGTCCGTCTGTCCGTCTGTCGTCTGTCTGTTTCTACGCAAATTAATCTCTCAGTTTTAAAGCTATCGAATTGAAACTTTGCGCACGCCCTTCTTCCTTTTGCACGCAGTATATATGTCGGAACGGCCGGGATCGGCCGACTATATCATATAGCCGCCTTATAACTGATTTGATCGGAAATGCCATAACTTTGGTGTTTGTAAAGTTAGGAAGTTGGGATTTTCTAAGGGTTTTATTTTTGGCCAATCAATCCGACCTACCAGATTTCATAAGGATCGACCGACTATATCCTATAGCCATCATTTAACTGAACGATTGGAAATGCCATAACTTACAGATTATTGTGCATGGGTATATCATCATCGGCTCCGCCCTTTCTTGTTTTTCTATATTTTTGATGGATTCGCCCTACATTAATCAACCGATGGTATTGATTGTGGTCATCATACTTCGTATTCGTGTGCGTCTGGAAATCTTAATTCATCAATAGACATTTTGGTTTGCTCCGTTGGTCATAGTCGTTTGGTAACCGGGAAAATATTTATATTATTAGATGTGGAGGGTTGTTGTAGTTGAGGGTATGTATTTCCTTTAAAATATGCTGTTTGAGGATTTTGAATTGGAATATTTTGGGAAAGGATATTTGTGAGTAATTGGTTGTGTGTTCATGTATTGGTTGTGTCCGAAATAATTTGGTACGTGTTACATAACTTGGTTAAATGATTGATTAAAATTAAGTTGGATTGGTTGAGAATATTGTGGGTAACTTGGTCGTAAGTGGGTTTGGGCATTTTTATTGAATTTGTGTGATTTAAAATTCTTAGGGTTTGCGTTTTTATTATGGCTTTATAGATTCAAAATTAATATGCTCTTCATATATTCCCTCATTTTGTGCAATAATAATTAACGATCTTAAGTCTGAACCAAAATAGTGTATAATTGTATTGGTAATTTTTTGATCAGTATTTTAATGGAATCTTTAAACATAAATATGAAAATCTGATTTGTTACCTTCCAGATGCAATTTCGAGATCAGCAGTTGACGTCGCCTTTCAGCTTTTTGCAGATTTGCTTTGTAAAATGTCTCCCTGAAGTTCCCCAGTAGTTTGTTCTTCGGTGTTTGGGGTTTAAATTCAGCAAAAAGTCTCGATCTAAGGGTAGTCCAATTTTCGATGCTCGGAAGGCCTAATGATCTAAGAGTAGGCCAATTTTCGATGTTCGGAAGGCGTCCGTCCAAGATTCTTTCGATGGCTCCAAGTAGAATCCTTTGTTGTCGTACATCATTAGTTTGGTAGAGTGAAATTACATAATCCACTCTGCTGACGAAGGTGTAAAGATTTTCTGGATCAGCCTTAAATGGCATGATGTCATTTAGCTGCCGACGAGCTTCAGCAAGGCTTTTGTCGCTTAGTGCCACAATTTGGGCTGCGGCGATAATTGGTTGTGCCATTGTTATTGTAATGTAATTTTGTTTTTACAGTAAAAATACAAATTTTGGTTTATATTTATTTTGATGTCACTTGTTAAAGTTGTAGTGTTTGTTTAATTTAATTTTCTTAAAATTGTATATGTTGTTTAACCGTTAGTTTGCCTTTGGACTTATTATTTTTTACTTTTTTATTTATTTATTCTTACACTTTTCGTTGGACAACCGAATTGGAATTATAATGAAAGTTGAAGGGCTTTGAAATGTGTTGCGCAATTATTTATCGAGAACTGGATTATAAAATTTAATTTATTTTCCACTCGAGGTTTTTTTTTCCGGATACTTTTTGTATGGTACCGAATGCGCCAGTGAAATTATTGGGTTTGAGTCGAATGATCCACCCATTGCGTAAAGATCAACTTTGAATTAAACCAGTATTAAATGCGGTGCTGTGTCTTCATTATTTGAAGATTGACAATTAATAATCGAATACTTTTCTACTAAGAAAAGCGTAATATGTTTTCCTTTGAAACAGACTTTTTAATCTTTCAAAAAGCATACGTTGAAATTATCTCTCCAGATAACTTAACTAAAACAATGAAAACTAATACGCACAATTCAAAAAAATTATTAAACACACAGAGAAATATTATATCCAGGAATATAAAAACAAACAAAACTTTTTAAAGAAAAATAATATTTTCCGGATCACCAAAAATGAATTCAAAATGTTATTAAAGAATGCGAAGTATGCAACATCGCAAAAACAGAGCACATAAATACTCAATTAGAATTCGAAATAACCCCAGACATTTTTAATCCAAGAGAAAAATATGTCATCGATTTTCATATGATAGACAAACAATTTTTATCTTGTATAGACATTTATTCAAAATTTTCCACTTTAATATGTTTTGAAACTTAGTCGTTGTCGGACGTGTATTTTATCGTTCTGATCATATTTTACGCGTGTAAACTACACCGTTTGAACTGATCTTGTGTCATTTTGACTAGTTTTTGGTGTTCGTTATTATAACGAAAAGCTTTGAATATATAAAACAGTGACTTATACGTATTTCTCATTATTATATTATCTGAAAACGTTTTGAGTGTTTGCTTTGTTCTACTCTATTCTTGAGTTTGCCGCAAACTTCTACACTTGTGTTGTTGTTGATGCATTTGCTTGCTCATCGCTTCGTCGCGAACACTCACATACGCGTAAAGCTTATCAGTGACCCAACTGCAAGCTGCGTTTTCTACATCTACGTGGTTTTCTACGCGTATACCAGACAACAACATAACAATTTAGTATGTCTGCCTGCTGCATCAAGCCTTGCCTTTTAAATTGTAAAATCACCTCTCGACATCCTTCAGCATTTGGCTCAAATACAGAGTATTCATTCAACCCTCGGTTATAACGATCATCTTATTGTAATGGGCGACTTTAATCTCCCTGACATTTCCTGGATGACATCAACGGATTCTATTGCTCTCGTTCCCCCCACGGCCCATGAGTTTGTTCACGGTCTTATTGATCTTTCATTAGGACAACTGAACTCAATCTTGAACTGCTCCAAAAAAGTTTTAGACCTTATTTTTGTCTCGGAGTTCGCCAATGCATTCGTTACTCGAATTAGCCCTCTCTCCAATCCTGAAGACGCTTACCATCCTACACTTGAGGTTACTTTAGCAGCTTCAGCTCCATTACAGCCATGATCCGAAATCGAACCAGCATCTTTTCGCTGTTTTCGAAGAGCTAAATTCGCAGATTTGAATAGGCATTTATCGGAACTCGACTGGTCTTTTATGGATTCAAACGATGATCCCTTACATATTGTAGAACAGTTTTATGGTATACTCTACTCTGCTTTCGATACGTTCGTTCCCTCGTTTCCCTCTGCAAACGCGCCTCAAAAGCCTCTTTGGTTCTCTCGTAGACTCTCTTTCCTGAAAAATTCCATGTCTAGACTTTTTAAGAAATTTAAGAGAACTGGGCTCCAAGTTGACCTTTCTATGTATCTAATAGCTCGTTCAAATTTCTTAGTCCATAATTTCGTATGTTACAATGGTTACCTAAACCGTTGCAGAATAGAATTCCAAGATAACCCCAAGCAGTTCTACGCATTTGTTAATTCGAAACGAAAATCGCCACAATTTCCATCTTGCCTTCACCTTGATACGACATCTGCCTCTAGTGACGCCGATATTGCGAACTTATTTGCAAAATTTTTCCAG
Organism: Drosophila prolongata; assembly: GCA_036346975.1. NCBI lineage: Eukaryota > Metazoa > Arthropoda > Insecta > Diptera > Drosophilidae > Drosophila > Drosophila prolongata. The sequence continues at coordinate 12,259,502 of JAYMZC010000387.1, read as the reverse complement.
TCCACGTACTCGTCTTTCAGTTACAATAACACTTCATCCTACCCCTACCCACTTCCTCACTCCAACTGTTTTTTTACGCCCTTAATTAGTGAGGATGATGTCTTACAAAATCTGAAAAGAATCAAGATGTCTTTTTCTTCGGGCCATGACCTTGTATCGAGCTGTGTTTTTAAAAAAAACTGCCGTAGCTTTTTGCAAAGCTTTATCTAAACTTTTTTAGATATCCCACCTTAATTCGTTTTTCCCTAAAGTTTGGAAAGAATCGTTTATCATTCCACTTCATAAAAAAGGAAGCAAATCGGACATTAAAAACTACCGCGGTATTGCAAAACTGAGCGCGATCCCAAGTTTTTTGAACAGCTTATTACCGCTCAGCTACAGCACCAATACAGCTCAGTAATGTCCCCAACTCAGCATGGTTTTATGAAACGTAGGTCAACGACTACAAATCTTCTGGAATTTACCTCAGTCATCAGAAGCGCTTTTAAAAATAACATTCAAACTGATGTTATTTTTACGGACATCAGTAAGGCTTTCGATTCCGTGAACCATCAGTTATTATTAAAAAAAACTAACATAACCTTTCGAACCGGACTCAGAGAGTAGCTTTTACAAGCACAATCTCAAGCTCTGTTCACGTGAATTCTGGTGTTCCGCAAGGGAGCCACCTAGGACCCCTACGGTTTGGAATTTTCATAAATGACTTGCCTCAAGTAGTTATGCTGACGACGTAAAACTTTGTTTGCCATAATCGAACCCCAATTCCCATGATCTAAACAACCTTCATTCTTGGTGTATCCAGAATTTGCTGTTTTTAAATAACTCGAAATGTAAATTGATGTCCTTTTATCGGAAGAGGCTTCTCCTCACGTCATATTCTATTGGGTCGAATGTTCTTGAACGCATAAATTCCGTAACAGACCTTGGAGTGTTATTCAACCACAACTTAAACTTCTCTGATCACATTGGCACTATTGTTAGTAAAGCTAAAGGGGTTTTTGCCTTTGTTAAACGTTGGTCTAAGAAATTTGAGGATCCCTATACCACGAAACACTTATATATTTCCTTGGTTCGTCCAATTCTGGAATACTGCTCGTGTGTTTGGTCTCCTCAATATACCAATCATCAAGACCTTATCGAATCGGTACAGAAACAATTCCTTTTGTTTGCTTTACGTGGTTTAAACTGGGAAACACATCGTCACCTACCATCTTACGTGAATAGACTGCAAAAAACAGAACACAGAAATACTAAATTAGAATCCGAAATAACCCCAGAAATTTTTAATCCAAGAGAAAAATTTGTCATCGATTTTTATATGATAGACAAACAATTTTTATCTTGTATAGACATTTATTCAAAATTTTCCACTTTAATATGTTTTGAAACTTAGTCGTTGTCGGACGTGTATTTTATCGTTCTGATCATATTTTACGCGTGTAAACTACACCGTTTGAACTGATCTTGTGTCATTTTGACTAGTTTTTGGTGTTCGTTATTATAACGAAAAGCTTTGAATATATAAAACAGTGACTTATACGTATTTCTCATTATTATATTATCTGAAAACGTTTTGAGTGTTTGCTTTGTTCTACTCTATTCTTGAGTTTGCCGCAAACTTCTACACTTGTGTTGTTGTTGATGCATTTGCTTGCTCATCGCTTCGTCGCGAACACTCACATACGCGTAAAGCTTATCAGTGACCCAACTGCAAGCTGCGTTTTCTACATCTACGTGGTTTTTCTACGCGTATATACCAGACAACAACATAACAATTTAGTATGTCTGCCTGCTGCATCAAGCCTTGCCTTTTAAATTGTAAAATCACCTCTCGACATCCTTCAGCATTTGGCTCAAATACAGAGTATTCATTCAACCCTCGGTTATAACGATCATCTTATTGTAATGGGCGACTTTAATCTCCCTGACATTTCCTGGATGACATCAACGGATTCTATTGCTCTCGTTCCCCCCACGGCCCATGAGTTTGTTCACGGTCTTATTGATCTTTCATTAGGACAACTGAACTCAATCTTGAACTGCTCCAAAAAAGTTTTAGACCTTATTTTTGTCTCGGAGTTCGCCAATGCATTCGTTACTCGAATTAGCCCTCTCTCCAATCCTGAAGACGCTTACCATCCTACACTTGAGGTTACTTTAGCAGCTTCAGCTCCATTACAGCCATGATCCGAAATCGAACCAGCATCTTTTCGCTGTTTTCGAAGAGCTAAATTCGCAGATTTGAATAGGCATTTATCGGAACTCGACTGGTCTTTTATGGATTCAAACGATGATCCCTTACATATTGTAGAACAGTTTTATGGTATACTCTACTCTGCTTTCGATACGTTCGTTCCCTCGTTTCCCTCTGCAAACGCGCCTCAAAAGCCTCTTTGGTTCTCTCGTAGACTCTCTTTCCTGAAAAATTCCATGTCTAGACTTTTTAAGAAATTTAAGAGAACTGGGCTCCAAGTTGACCTTTCTATGTATCTAATAGCTCGTTCAAATTTCTTAGTCCATAATTTCGTATGTTACAATGGTTACCTAAACCGTTGCAGAATAGAATTCCAAGATAACCCCAAGCAGTTCTACGCATTTGTTAATTCGAAACGAAAATCGCCACAATTTCCATCTTGCCTTCACCTTGATACGACATCTGCCTCTAGTGACGCCGATATTGCGAACTTATTTGCAAAATTTTTCCAGTCCACGTACTCGTCTTTCAGTTACGATAACACTTCATCCTACCCCTACCCACTTCCTCACTCCAACTGTTTTTTTACGCCCTTAATTAGTGAGGATGATGTCTTACAAAATCTGAAAAGAATCAAGATGTCTTTTTCTTCGGGCCATGACCTTGTACCGAGCTGTGTTTTTAAAAAAAACTGCCGTAGCTTTTTGCAAAGCTTTATCTAAACTTTTTTAGATATCCCACCTTAATTCGTTTTTTCCCTAAAGTTTGGAAAGAATCGCTTATCATTCCACTTCATAAAAAAGGAAGCAAATCGGACATTAAAAACTACCGCGGTATTGCAAAACTGAGCGCGATCCCAAGTTTTTTGAACAGCTTATATCCGCTCAGCTACAGCACCAATGCAGCTCAGTAATGTCCCCAACTCAGCATGGTTTTATGAAACGTAGGTCAACGACTACAAATCTTCTGGAATTTACCTCAGTCATCAGAAGCGCTTTTAAAAATAACATTCAAACTGATGTTATTTTTACGGACATCAGTAAGGCTTTCGATTCCGTGAACCATCAGTTATTATTAAAAAAAACTAACATAACCTTTCGAACCGGACTCAGAGAGTAGCTTTTGCAAGCACAATCTCAAGCTCTGTTCACGTGAATTCTGGTGTTCCGCAAGGGAGCCACCTAGGACCCCTACGGTTTGGAATTTTCATAAATGACTTGCCTCAAGTAGTTATGCTGACGACGTAAAACTTTGTTTGCCATAATCGAACCCCAATTCCCATGATCTCTTGCAAGCCGATCTAAACAACCTTCATTCATGGTGTATCCAGAATTTGCTGTTTTTAAATAACTCGAAATGTAAATTGATGTCCTTTTATCGGAAGAGGCTTCTCCTCACGTCATATTCTATTCGGTCGAATGATCTTGAACGCATAAATTCCGTAACAGACCTTGGAGTGTTATTCAACCACAACTTAAACTTCTCTGATCACATTGGCACTATTGTTAGTAAAGCTAAAGGGGTTTTTGCCTTTGTTAAACGTTGGTCTAAGAAATTTGAGGATCCCTATACCACGAAACACTTATATATTTCCTTGGTTCGTCCAATTCTGGAATACTGCTCGTGTGTTTGGTCTCCTCAATATACCAATCATCAAGACCTTATCGAATCGGTACAGAAACAATTCCTTTTGTTTGCTTTACGTAATTTAAACTGGGAAACACATCGTCACCTACCATCTTACGTGAATAGACTGCGTCTACTGAACCTGCCCTCCCTCAAGGATCGTCGAACATGTCACGGTGTCATGTTCCTTCATAAGTTAATAACTGGTCTTGTAAATTCAAGCTACCTACTGGGTCAAATACGGTTCTCCATCCCTGTAAGGTCTACTCGCTACTTTCGATCTATTGCCCTTTGATATTTGTAAGACGAATTTTGAAGTACATGACTCATTTCGCGTTTTATGTTCGCAATATACTGTATTTTTTGATATATTCTGAATGCTCTGTTAATTTAATTGTAACAAACATCCTAACTCACCTGTCCTTGCCCCGTCCCACTTGATGTGAGTCGGGTACTTTGTTTATGTTGGTAGATATTTGTTAACTTTAATGTAATAAATAAATAAATAAATAAAAGAGATCAACAGTCGAGATTGGTTAGAAGCAAAAAGAGCATTAACTAAAGTTTTCAATGAAATGGGTAAACCAAATCAAATTAAAGCAGAATAATATTCAGCTTTCATATGTACAGCATTGCAACTTTGGTTAAAATCTGAAAATGTTGTTATTGATTTAACAAAATGCAAAAATGGAATTTCCGATGTTGAGAGATTTCACAAAACTGTAAATGAAAACTTAAAAATTATAAACATACAGACATAGAAAATAAGATAACAAAATTTGAAACTATTCTTTATGTCTATAATCATAAAAACACAGGCAGACCTCCTGCAGATATTTTAATTTTTGCTGGGACTCCAAAATATAATACACAGTCAAATAAAATCAATAAAATAGAATCAATATCGACAAGCTCCACCAGTAAAATCAAAAACCACTAATCCGTTTAAAAGACAGGAAAAATCGCAAAATTAGATGATAATTATTATGAAGAAAAATAATATATTATAAGTCTAAATATAAGAAAACAAAGAAAATTAATGAAAATAAAAACGATAATTTTAGATGCACCGCCAAATGAAAATCAAACCTAAGTTGTTAATCAACACTATCAACATCCTATTAATTTTAATACTTTCTACAAAGCTTACATATAGCCAAAATTTAGAAATCAATCCCGTTCAAGCAAAAAACGGTTATTTAATATTCAAAACAGGAACTTTGGACTTACCAACTAATTACGAATATCATTGTTTAACCGTCAACTTAACCAAAACTGATATAACGTATACTAATTTAATTTTCAGGTTAAAAACAAGTTTTATACTTAACAGAAAAATTTAACAGAGAAATGAATAGAATCAGAATTCCAAAACATCAGAATAGCAAAAGAGGTCTTATAAATTTCAAGGCACAACATACAAATATCTATTTGGTACATTAGATGAACAAGATAAAGAAGAATTAATAAATCAAATTGAAAATTTAGAACAAAACATAATTCAAGTTAATGAACTAAATAAAGTAATAGATGCGGTAAACAAAGATATTGATACAATAAATCATTGGTCAATGATGTAGACGAAAGGCTGGCATAACTTATTTTTAGTCTACAAGAATTTTCTGAATATATAGAATACATAGAACCAGGCATGCTACTTACTAGACTAGCCATTTTTAACCCTAAATTACTTGAGCATGATACTTTAGCACACGTTAATTCAAAAGAACTATTAATAATAAAAACCTCTACTTGGTTACAAACCAATACTAATCAAATATTGATAATTTCTCATAAGACAAAAGACAAAGTGAAGTTACATAATCCACTCTGCTGACGAAGGTGTAAAGATTTTCTGGATCAGTCTTAAATGGCATGATGTCTTTTAGCTGCCGACGAGCTTCAGCAAGGCTTTTGTCGCTTAGCGCCACAATTTGGGCTGCGGCGATAATTGGTTGTGCCATTGTTATTGTAATGTAATTTTGTTTTTACAGTAAAAATACAAATTTTGGTTTATATTTATTTTGATGTCACTTGTTAAAGTTGTAGTGTTTGTTTAATTTAATTTTCTTTAAATTGTATATGTTGTTTAACCGTTAGTTTGCCTTTGGACTTATTATTTTTACTTTTTTATTTATTTATTCTTACACTTTTCGTTGGACAACCGAATTGGAATTATAATGAAAGTTGAAGGGCTTTGAAATGTGTTGCGCAATTATTTATCGAGAACTGGATTATAAAATTTAATTTATTTTCCACTCGAGGTTTTTTTTTCCGGATACTTTATGTATGGTACCGAATGCACCAGTGAAATTATTGGGCTTGATTCGAATGATCCACCCGTTGCGTAAAGATCAACTTTGAATTAAAACAGTATTAAATGCGGTGCTGTGTGTTCATTATTTGAAGATTGACAATTAATAATCGAATACTTTTCTACTAAGAAAAGCGTAATATGTTTTCCTTTGAAACAGACTTTTTAATCTTTCAAAAAGCATACGTTGAAATTATCTCTCCAGATAACTTAACTAAAACAATGAAAACTAATACGCACAATTCAAAGAAATTATTATTAAAACACACAGAGAAATATTATATCCAGGAATATAAAAACAAACAAAACTTTTAAAAAAAAATATTATTTTCCGGATCACCAAAAATGAATTCAAAATGTTATTAATGAATACGAAGTATGCAACATCGCAAAAACAGAACACAGAAATACTAAATTAGAATTCGAAATAACCCCAGAAATTTTTAATCCAAGAGAAAAATATGTCATCGATAACATATTAAAGTGGCAAATTTTTAATAAATGTCTATACAAGATAAAAATTGTTTGTCTATCAATTTTTATCTTGTATAGACATTTATTAAAAATTTGCCACTTTAATATGTTTTGAAACTTAGTCGTTGTCGGACGTGTATTTTATCGTTCTGATCATATTTTACGCGTATAAACTACACCGTTTGAACTGATCTTGTGTCATTTTGACTAGTTTTTGGTTTTCGTTATTATAACGAAAAGCTTTGAATATATAAAACAGTGACTTATACGTATTTCTCATTATTATATTATCTGAAATCGTTTTGAGTGTTTGCTTTGTTCTACTCTATTCTTGAGTTTACCGCAAACTTCTACACTTGTGTTGTTGTTGATGCATTTGCTTGCTCATCGCTTCGACGCGAACACTCACATACGCGTAAAGCTTATCAGCGACCCAACTGCAAGCTGCGCTTTCTACTTCTACGTGGTTTTTCTACGCGTATATATCAGACAACAACATAACAATTTAGTATGTCTGCCTGCTGCATCAAGCCTTGCCATTGAAATGGTAAAATCACCTCTCGACATCCCACAATTGGTTGCTGGCTGTGTGACAACATTGCTCATCCTAAATGTGCCGACTTTGGGCACAGGGCTGGCCTAATTGCAGACCGGACTAAATCTAATTCTAACATCATATTAAAGTCAATATTATGGCTTTCATTAGGCAAACCGATCTGGAGTACCAGTCCTTATTGGCCGGATTTAAAGACTTACTTTTTCGGTTTGAAAAGGCTGAATCCAACTTTAAAGGCCGTGTGGCTACCAGGGATGCCTCTACTGACGTTGCCGACGGCTGCACTGCAGACGCTTCCTCTGGACCTACTCCTGCTGCTGCTTATTTTGGACCAGCTTCCTTAAGACTTTGTTTGGAGGATGGCGATCTGCTGGTTTGCCAAGCACGTTTTAAACGTCTTTTCTCCAAAACGTGCTGTTCGATTTCAAGGTTAGTTTTGCGGTGTTGAGATTTTGGCTGCTGCGACGAGTACAGACTCCAGTGCATCGGCATAGCAGTCGATGTCCTCCTTGATGTTGAGCTGTGGAGTTAGTTCAATGTGGGAACTTACATTTTCAACTTCAGCCAGTTGGTTCTATGCGACGTCAGCCTGCGAGGGTGCTCGATTAATTCCGGACTTTGAAGAAGAGTTATTAGCACAGGTGAGTGGTTCGATGATAGATCCAAAAGCGATATTAGATTGCGAGAAATGTTTTTTGTCACAGCAAAATCAATTAAATCAGGTAGTTTTCTAGGATCTGTAGGCCAGTATGTAGGGCTGTCTGGTGAAACGTAGTCCATTTTGTTGCTTGTTTTAATGAGTGCATTATATAATTGCCTTCCTTTGGGGGTCACAAGGCGGGATCCCCAGTGCGTGTGCTTGGCGTTGTAATCTCCTGCTGCTATGAATTGCTCACCAAGTGAATTGTAGAAGTCCATGAATTGGTCTTCGGAGACTGTGAAGCGGGGTGGGCAGTAGACAGCGGCAATGGCAAGGTTGCAGTTGCCCAACTCTAATTTTATCGAAGTAGCTTGCAGATGGTTTTTTGCAAACCGTTGGTGAAAGTGGTGTTTGACGCGGTCTCTTATTAAGATGCCAGTTCCGCCATGCGCTTTACAATCTGGATGATCGGTGCCGTAGAAACGTGTATCCCCGTATTTTAAAGTTATATTTGCTGGTTAGATGCGTTTCTGCCAGCAACATAACGTCGATGTGGTTTTCGTTCAGAAATTGAGTTATTTCAGGTTTATTCCGTGAAACACCGTTGGCGTTCCATAGAGTTATTCGAAGGCTAGGCATGGTTTATTTGGATTGCTGAGCTGCAAGCATTTGTAGATATTTTGGTTTTGCATAAGGGTTTGCATGGTGGTTTTCATGAAGGAAATAAATTCCATCATATTTTGTTGCAAAGTAATCATCATTGATTCCATGTTACTTTGTGGCTGTCCCATGGCCTGCTGGATGTTATCAACTTTCGGCTCTATGTGAACTGTGCCTGATCTTAAAGCACTGGCGTAAGACATTCCGTTGGCGGTAATTGAAGGGCCAAATGATGATCTGGCTGCTTTTGCGAAGAAAACTTCCGGTGTCGTTTGTGATCTCATGTAAGTGTTTTGTGTGTTCAGGGAGCGTGCCGTTGTCGCTCGTTGCATCCGACTATTCAGGATTCCCGATCATGTTGACTAAGTGGATTTCAACATACCTTTCGAACCGGACTCAGAGAGTAGCTTTAAAAAGCACTATCTCAAACTCTGTTCACGTGATCTCTAGCAAGCCGATCTGAACAACCTTCATTCTTGGTGCATCCAGAATTTGCTGTTTTAAATAACTCGAAATGTAAATTGATGTCCTTTTATCGGAAGAGGCTTCTCCTCACGTCATATTCTATTGGGTCGAATGATCTTGAACGCATAAATTCCATAACAGACCTTGGAGTGTTATTCAACCACAACAACGACTTAATAGTCATTAACTCCTCTACGCATGCAGCACCAGTCAACATATCTTTTTTTTTTTTATTTAACTGAGCTCGCTGGACTATGTCAATATTGCTATTGCTGGCATTCCCCCATAACTGAGAGCCGTACATCCATGCAGGTTTTAGTACCGAGTTATACAGCAGGACTTTATATTCAAGACTAAGGGGAGACCGAGCGTTGATAAGCCAATGAAGGCTACTGGCTTTTAGCTTTAGGTGTGTTCTTTTGGCTTCAATGTGCCGGTGCCATGTGAGTCTTCTGTCGAGGTGTACTCCTAGATATGTCACTTCGTTCGCTTGCGGGAGTAGAGTATGGTTTAACATGAGCGGCGGGCAGTTTTGCCTGTTCAGGGTGAACGTAACGTGCTTGCATTTTTGTTCGTTCACTTTAATTCGCCAATCTGAAAGCCACTTTTCTACATCGACCAGATGAAGAGCGAGCTGCGAAGTTGCTTGCATCGGGCATTTTGAGCGGCTGAGAATGGCTGTATCATCAGCAAACGTAGATGTTGTTAGTCGTGTGCTTGTTGGGATGTCTGCTGTGTAGAGGACATATAATGTTGGCCCAAGCACGCTTCCTTGAGGAACTCCAGCTCCAATAGTGAAATCGTCACTTATAGCAGTGTTGCATCGAACAGCAAATTTTCTGTCGTAGAGGTAAGACTCTAAAAGCTTATGAGTGTTGTAGGGGAGCATTGTCTTGATCTTGTACATTAGGCCTTCTAGCTTAACTCTATCAAATGCTTGAGAGACGTCTAAAAATATGGCAGTACAATACTCTCGTTTTTCGAACGCGTTCCGAATTTCTGATGTTATCCGGTTGACCTGCTCAATTGTTCCGTGCTTTTCACGAAACCCAAATTGATGTGACGGAATTCCTTCCTGGATTCTTAGGTATGTGTTTATCCGAGTCAATACGCATTTTTCAAAGAGTTTAGATAAGCAGGAGAGTAGGCTTATAGGTCTATACGACGTGGGAATTGTGTGGTCTTTTCCTGGCTTTGCTATCATTATTATAATCGACTTTTTCCATCTCACTGGAAAGTGGCCAAGTTTTGCGATGGCATTAAAAAGCTGTGTGATAGTGCAAACGGCGCAATATGGGAGCTCAATGATCATTTTGGGAGTTATGAGATCGCCCGGGGATTTTTTCGGATTCAGCTGATTTTTGATGATGCTTACGATTTCGTTTGGGCGAAACTCAATTGGTTCATGTGAGCTGAGGCTCATGTGGTAAAGGTGAACGCACTTGTGGCAGGATTTGGTTGGAAGACATTTTTAAGGTGGTTGGCAAACGTGCAGGCTCTGTCTGCATCGCTGCGCGCCCAGCCGCCTGTGGGATTTCTAATAGGCATCACGGTTACTTTCGGTGAGCTTAGAGTAGGGTGAGCTCTCCATAGTGAGTGTTTTGTACTAGATGTTGACAATTGCTCTATGTAGCGTCGGTGGACATGTGCTTCTTCTTGCTGTAAAGCTTTTGAGAGTTGACGTGAGGCATATTTTAAGCTTTGCCTAGCAGATGGTGATCTAAGCGTCGCTTTTCGAGGACGAGCTGTTCTATTTGTAGATTTGTCTTCTTTTGGTTGCTTTGTGTACTTGTAGTTTGGGGTGTTGAAACTCGAGCTGCAGAGACGAGTACAGACTCCAGTGTATTAACAAATCTGTCTACGTTGGCTTCATCGTTGAGATGAGGACTTAGCTCAATGTGTGAGCTAATGTATTTCTTGTACTTAACCCAATTGGTTTTCTGAGATGTCAATTTAAGCGATTGCTCCAATGCGCCTGGATGTCCGAGTAGAATAAACAGGACAGGCGAGTGATCCGATGAAAGATCCGAGAGGCATTCGGCGCTTATCAGATTTTTAGGAATGTTTTTGGTAATTGCAAAGTCTATTAAATCGGGTAGTTTCCTTGGGTCTGCCAGGAGAAACATAGTCCAGCTTGTTCTTGGCTTTTATAACTGCATTATAGAGCTGTTTTCCTTTTGGAGTCACAAGACGTGATCCCCAGTGTGTGTGCTTGGCGTTGTAGTCCCCTGCTGCTATGAAGTGGTATCTTAGTGAGTTGAAAAACTGCATAAACTCATCTTCAGCTATGGTGAAGCGAGGGGGGCATTATACGGCGGCTAGTGTAAGTTGGTTGCCAGTATTTGTTTGTATATTTATAGATGTGGCCCGTAGGTAATTTTTAGCAAATTTGTTATGATAGTGGTGCTTAATACGGCTTCTGATTAGAATTCCAGTCCCACCATGTGCTTTACCATCTGGATGATTTGTTCCGTAAAATGAATAACCTCGTAGTTGAAAATTGTATTTGTTTGTAAGGTGTGTTTCTGAAAGCAGCATTACGTCGATATGGTTGTCGAGTAGGAATTATGCTAACTCAAGTTTATGCTGTGAGACGCCGTTAGCGTTCCACGTAGATATCCTTAGGGAAGTCATTATTTGGATTGTTGTGAAACCAGCATTTGAATCAATAGATTTTGGTTTCACATTAAATCTTGCATAGTTGTGCGCATAAACGACATAAACTCCGTAAGGCTTTGCTACAGGCTGTATATCATATCTTCGAAGTTGCTTTTTGACTGCTCCGGGAATTGTTGCTGCTGAGCCGTGTTCGGTTCTTGGTATGCTGATTGCAGAAATGAACTTTTTGAGACAGGGTTAGCCAGTCCTGATTTTAAAGCGCTTGCATAAGTCACATTTTTATCAGAGTTTAAGGGTCCTAGTGAGGATCTGGCTGCAGTCGAGAGGAAGACTTCAGGGTTTGATCTGGAAGCTGTCATCTGTTTATTTTGGGTGCGGGCGGCAGTTCCTCTCTGGTGGATGCGACTTTTCAGCTCCTTATAAACAGGGCAGCCTCTGTAGTTAGCAGTGTGATTGCCACCGCAGTTGCCGCACTTTTTCGAGTTGCAGTCATCTTTACTCGCTGGGCAGTGTGCGGAGTCATGAAGATCTCCACAAACTACACACACCGGGCGCAGTTTACAGTATGACCTTGTATGGCCATATTCTTGGCAGTTCGCACATGGTACCGGGCCATTGCGTTTGTGCGGTTCCTCAACTGTAATTCTGCGGTGCAGCAGGAACTGAAGATTGTAAATGGGGTGCACTTAGTATTTCTTTAGGGGCTTATTTTCTGGTTCGAGCTCAACCTTAAAGAGTTGCTGCGGCTTTCTATCCCTGTTAAGGATGTTGAAGACTGTCTTAGCGTTAAATCCCTTCTCTTGAAGCGCCTTTGTTATCTCTGCAGGCGTTACGTCGGACTCTATGCCCTTAAGTACGACTTGCAGGCCCTTGCTACTTTTTAGCTGATACGTGAAAAAGTTATTTTTATTCTCGGAAAGATATTTCGAAAATACTCTGTAATTATCTTTAGACTTCATTTAAACCTTTGTTTCCTGGATGTTGCCCTTTACTAGAGGTATTATGTGGAAGTTATCCTTTCCAATAAGCTCGATAATTTTGTTGACAAGAACATCGGAACTTTTTTCTCGAATATAAATAGCCGGAGGTTTTGGCTTCCTTTTCTCGACTTCGGTGGATTCGGCCGCCTCAACGTCATAGGCGTCTTCCAAGATTTTAAATCGGTTTGAGTTCGTGGGCGTTTCTATTCCAGCTAGGCTAGCATTGTTACGGGTTATTTTGCGTTGAAAATTAAGAGGGCTCAGCTTCCTTTTGATTTGGATGTAGCGATCCATACCAGTCTGCACAGCCGGCTTAGCACATTCATTGGTTTTGTTCTGTTTTTCGGGCAGCGCAGCGGCAGACGTATTGATATTTGCGCTGCTAGCTGATGATGTCATTAAACGCGCAGTCGATACGGTTGCAGTTGTTGTTGTAGTTACAGTTGACGTTGTTAAAGAAATTGCGGTGCTAGTTACTGCTGATGAGCTTATGTTATTGCATACCTGCATTGGAGCACATTCGGCGCTCTTTGGCCGCAGAGACGTCGATGGTAGCGAGGGGGAGCAAGAACGCACTCTCTCGCTCGCTACGTTTAAGAACTCGGTCAAGTTGGGGGTAATTGCCCGCGCTTGATCAGAGCTTGTATTATTTTCGATTGCTTTAAAAGAGAAGTACGCGTTATTTCTTTGTACTGAGAGCCGTCTCTCGTCTTGCTCACGTTGACGTTGTGTGCGAACGTCGTTCAGACTCATTGTATTTGTGGTAAAGTTAATTAGAGTTTTAAGTGTTAAGTTTTATAATAATTAAATGACCAATCAATATAAACATTCGCGATTTCATCGCAGAAAGCGTCTTTTCGCGTTATAGTAGATTTATTAAAACGGTCACTGCACTTTTGTGATTTTATTGAATACTTTTTCCCGGAGCACAATAAATACACGTCTGCATGCGACGACGGTTTAATTTAATGTGTCAACATATCATCGACATAAAAGTCGGATCCAATAACCTGAGCAGCTCTAGGAAAAGAAAGTTTGGCAGACTCACTTAACTTTTTTAAACACCGAATAGCCAAAACCGGGCTAGTCCAGTACCATAAGTTACGGTGTTGAGCTTGTATAATCTCAAGGACTCAGAGGGGTCTCTTCTCCACACTATAAGTTGAAACTGCCTATCTGCTTCTTTTCTTTCATCGGCGGTCAGGGCGAGCTTATGCGGCCGGAAGCGCAGTAACGTTGAGTACAACTCATCTTGGATTGTCGGCCCAACCATCAAAATGTTATTTAGAGACTTCTGAGTAGACGATTTACAAGACGCATCGAAAACGACACGTAACTTGGTTGACGTACTTTGGGGTCTCAGAACACATTGATGTGGGATAACATAATATGGAGCAGAAGGACGTTTTTCTGTAAGAGACATATGACCTAAGGAAAGGTACTCCTCCATAAATTCTAGGTACACTTTCTTCATCTCAGGGTCTCGACACAACCTTCTTTCAAGCGACCAAAACCGCCGTTTTGCAACTTCGAAAGAGTTGCCTAACTCATTTGGATCCGATTTAAACGGCAGTCTTACTTCAAACCGACCAGATGGCAAAACCTGAGTAGTCTTCCGGTAGTGTTCTTCACATAACTTTTGCTCAGGTGACAGAATTTTCTTTAGAGATGGCATTTCTTCCAGTGACCAAAACTTCTGTAGTGTGCTGTCAATAGTCACTAAAACCACTTCACTACAACTGAAACTTTTCACAACTTCTGTAGGGGAAGATGCCTTATATCTACCCGATACAACCCAACCGAAGAGGGTTTTCTGCAGAGTTGGAAAGTCAGGACCTTGTCTAATTTGTCCAACAGCTAATAGTTCGAAAAATGATTCTGCTCCTATTAACATATCTATTCTTTGTGGCTTGGGTCTGCTAGTGATAGGTTCTTTGGAATTTTCCAGTCATTGATATTGACCGACTGGTCAGGATGATATCCTGATATTGATTTCAAACTCCAAAAATCGAAAGAAAACTCACTACCATTTATACGCGACTTCACCATTGTGTGTACCTTTTTCTTAACTTGAAAATTGGACTCGCCAATACCAAGTAAGTTTATACACGACTCCTCTTTACGGATCTGTAAGCGGTGAGCAAGGTCCTCTGTTATAAAATTTGTTTGGGACCCAGAGTCAAGAAGTGCTCGGGCCCAAATATATTCACCGTTTTTAGTTCTTACACTTACGATCGACGTGGCTAAAATCACTCTGTCCAATGATGTCGCATGCATAACATGTGATGTGGAAGGTTGATCTTGATTTAAAGAGGGAGAAAGAATCTCTTGGGGTGGTGGCAACGCTAAACTATTTTCGGACACTGGCTATCTATGCAGTAAAACGTGATGCGAGCGGCCGCAAACTCGACATTTATTAAATTTGCATTTCGAAACAGTGTGACCCTTTCGCATACAATTGATGCATAAGGAAGCAGATTTTACAAAGTCGAACCTTTGCATAACCGAAAGGCGACCAAACGGACCACAGTTCGCTAGGATATGGTCTCCTGCATTGCAATATGTACAACTTTGCTGGGATTTACTGTTGGACGAAGAACAAGAAAATGAGCTACGGTTATGTGGCTTGCTCGACATAACTTTATCTTGCTTTGGTTTCGTCGATTCTTCAGCGGATAAATGCTGGTATCGGCGGTTTAACATTTTTTCAAAATCGGACCAAAGCGGTAACCTTTCATAATCTAATTGTTCTTCCCATTTTTGTTTGGTCACTGGGTCTACTCTGTTTAAAACAAGATAGATCAACATTGCATTTGAAATCTTGGTGTCGTCTCCTATCGATAACAAAGAACCGTATATAGATGATACGGTGTCCATACGCTGATCCAATTATTTTGGTTTCGCTTGCCGTCTACTGGAATTCTAATCAGAAGCCGTATTAAGCACCACTATCAAAACAAATTTGCTAAAAATTACCTACAGGCCAAATCTATAAATATACAAATAAATACTGGCAACCAACTTATTCTAGCCGCCGTATACTGCCCCCATCGCTTCACTATAGCTGAAGATGAGTTTATGCAGTTTTTCAACTCACTGGAGACCACTTCATAGCAGCAGGGGACTACAATGCCAAGCACACACACTGGGGATCACGTCTCGTGACTCCAAAAGGAAAACAGCTCTATAATGCAGTTATAAAAGCCAAAAACAAGCTGGACTATGTTTCTCCTGGCAGACCAACATACTGGCCGGCAGACCCAAAGAAACTACTCGATTTAATAGACTTTGCAATTACCAAAAACATTCCTAAAAATTTGATAAGCGCCGAATGCCTCTCGCATTGGAGCAATCGTTTAAATTGGCATCACAGAATACCAATTGGGTTAAGTACAAGAAATACATTAGCTCACACATTGAGCTAACTCCTCATCTCGACGATGAAGCCAACGTAGACAGATTTGTTAACACTATGGAGTCTGTACTCGTCTCTACAGCTCGAGTTTCAACACCCCAAAGCAAAAAAAAAGAAGACAAATCTACAAATCGTCCTCGAAAAGCGACGCTTGCGTCGAGAGTGGCAACTGCACAGATCGTCATCTGCTAGGCAACGCTTAAAATATGCCTCACGTCAACTCACAAAAGCTTTACAGCAAGAAGAAGCACATGTCCACCGACGCTACATAGAGCAGTTGTCAACATCTAGTACAAAACACTCACTATGGAGAGCTCACCCAACTCTAAGCTCACCGAAAATAACCGGCTGGGCGCGCAGCGATGCAGACAGAGCCAGCACGTTTGCCAACCACCTTAAAAATGTCTTCCAACCAAATCCTGCCACTAGTGCGTTCACTTTGCCGACTTTACCATATGAGCCTCAGCTTCAACATGAGCCAATTGAGTTTCGCCCAAACGAAATCGTTAACATCATCAAAAATCAGCTGAATCCGAAAAAATCCCCGGGCTGCGAACGCATAACTCCCAAAATGATCATTGAGCTCCCATATTGCGCCGTTTGCACTATCACCATGCTTTTTAATGCCATCGCAAAACTTGGCCACTTTCCAGTGAGATGGGAAAAGTCGATTATAATAATGACAGCAAAGCCGGGAAAAGACCACACAATTCCCATGTCGTATAGACCTATAAGCCTACTTCCATGCTTATCTTAACGCTTTGAAAAATGCGTATTGACTCGGATAAACACATACCTAAGAATCCAGGAAGGAATTCCGTCACATCAATTTGGGTTTCGTGAAAAGCACGGAACAATTGAGCAGGTCAACCGGATAACATCAGAAATTCGGAACGCGTTCGAAAAACGAGCATATTGTACTGCCATATTTTTAGATGTCTCTCAAGCATTTGATAGAGTTTGACTAGAAGGTCTAATGTACAAGATCAAGACAATGCTCCCCTACAACATCCATAAGCTTTTAGAGTCTTACCTCTACGACAGAAAATTAGCTGTGAGATACAACTGCTATAACTGATAATTTCACTATTGGAGCAGCAGTTCCTCAAGGAAGCGTGCTTGGGACAACATTATATGTCCTCTACACAGCAGACATCCCAACAAGCACACGACTAACAACATCTACGTTTGCTGATGATACAGCCATTATCAGCCGCTCAAAATGCCCGATGCAAGCAACTGCGCAGCTAGCTCTTCATCTGGTCGATGTTGAAAAGTGGCTATCAGATTGGCGAATTAAAGTGAACGAACAAAAATGCAAGCACGTAACGTTCACCCTGAACAGGCAAAACTGTCCGCCGCTCATGTTAAACCATACTCTACTCCCGCAAGCGAACGAAGTGACATATCTAGGAGTACACCTCGACAGAAGACTCACATGGCACCGGCACATTGAAGCCAAAAGAACACACCTAAAGCTAAAAGCCAGTAGCCTTTATTGGCTTATCAACGCTCGGTCTACCCTTAGTCTTGAATATAAAGTCCTGCTGTATAACTCGGTACTAAAACCTGCATGGATGTACGGCTCTCAGTTATGGGGGAATGCCAGCAATAGCAATATTGACATAGTCCAGCGAGCTCAGTCGAAAATCTTAAGAAAAATCACCGGGGCACCGTGGCGCGACTTAAACATCCTACCAGTCAAAGAAGTGATCGCAGAACAGAAGGAAAAGTACTTTACCAAGCACCCTAACCACCTGGCGAGAGGTCTTACAAGGTTGATCAACCAATCACGCCTTCGTCGCAATGACTTACCCACACAGCGACCGACTTGAGGGACTCGAAACCAGAATGCAGTCTTATTATAATGTTAGTTAAATTTTAATGTTAAGATTCGTAAACTTATTGTTAGTCTTAAAATTAAGAGAAGATTCAATAAATAAAAGCAAAGTTTAAAAAAAATAAAAAGCTTGGCGTCTTAAAGGCTGAGATAATGCCACATTATTTTTGCCTTGGTTATTATTGAAAGCTCTTCCAAGTCGAGTGCCTCGACTATTAGATATCCGTTACTAAGCTAAACAACTTAATATAAATATGCCTTCTTGTAATAAATTGACTAGAAATATTAAACATACATACTTATATTGGCTAAACACATAAATTCCTAAAAAGGATTCTGTATATTAAAGTCTAAATGTTTGCACAACACAAGTAACGGGTATAGCGAATAGCTTTCTTTGAAAGGAGTTATCTTTGCCGGGCAATTGCAACTGTGTACAATGTAAATACATACATATGTATATGCTTACATCCATAAACACATACGCCATTGTTTGACTCAGACCTCCAATTTGGCTAACTAGATTTGATTTGCATAGTTCTTGGGATATAGTTCGGCATTGACAAATGAAAACCACCAATTAGCGTTGACTCTGTTGAGCACCTTGGCCAGCTGGTCCAAAGTCATGGCGCCATGAAAGGCGGAAATGTAGGCGCTAGCCAGGCTTAAGCGTTTAATGGGTTTTTGGGCGATAGAGTGGGCGTGGTAAACTTTTATTAGGCCAATCGATATTTATTGACGAAACAAATACATATCAATTAAAATGTTCATAATATCATCAAATCTGTGGCCACAGCTTGAAACAAACTTGCGCTGCGTAGGAACTCCTAAAATCTACATGCAAAATGCCAATCTTCTAGCTTTTATGGTTTCCGAGATCTCAGCGTTCATACGGACAGACAGACGGACAGACAGACGGACAGACAGACGGACAGACAGACGGACAGACAGACGGACAGACGGACATGGCTAGATCGACTCGGCTAGTGATCCTGAACAAGAATATATATACTTTATAGGGTCGGAAATGCTTCCTTCTACCTGTTACATACTTTTGCACGAATACAATATACCCTTTTACCCTACGAGTAACGGGTATAAAAATATTAAATTGAATATCGAGCCTCGAGGTATCAAAATTAATAGTGGTTGCAAATGACGTCAAAAATCAGTATACTTGTCCGAAGGCAGGGTAGCGCGTCTCTTTGATCGTCAGCGCGCCAAACCGAAAGTCCAACAACAATTACTATGTTGCTAACGGCGGTCAAGCGAAGGCAAAAAAGGAAAACAAAGAAGCTCACCGCTGCAGCTGCTTGTATATGAGGGCTTATATATTGGTTATGTATATCGGCTGTGATGATTTTACCAACTATTAATTGTCGAGTTTCAATAAATAAATTGGGGACGACAGTGATTGCAATAATATAACACAATTAAATGTTGCATCCAACGGCGGTTCAAATATGATATATAATGTGTCTGTGTATATGTTTGTATATATAATAAATTTTAATATCATTTTTATTTTATTTATTATAAATAAATGCATGTACAACTAGCTCTACTATATCGATACGTCTGTGCCGAGAATTGAAAGCGAGGTGCAATTTTTCAGCACAAGACAATAAACAATTAAATTGTTTTTCTTATAAACTCAAGCTTTCAATTTTTGCACAAATACCTCAGGTTCTGCGTTAGGGTCTTTGAATCCAGCTGCCACTTTCCTTTTGCAAATCGAGCAGTCGCAGGGCATCCCTCTGGCAGCAGTTCTTCTGTGGCGAACAGGGTATTTCGCGACCGGCACGAGACTTTAAGCAGGAGCTGCTGTATATTTTTTCTTCCCACACCGACACGCCGCGATCAACAATAAAGCACGATGCAATTTGAGTGCTTTGACCTGCACTTGCACTTGCACATCATTTTTATACCCTTGCAGAGGGTATTATAATTTTGGTCAAAAGTGTGCAACGCAGTGAAGGAGACATCTCCGACCCTATAAAGTATATATATTCTTGATCAGGATCACCTCCTGAGTTGATATAGCCATGTCCGTCTGTCCGTCTGTCTGTTTCTACGCAAACTAGTCTCTCAGTTTTAAAGCTATCGAATTGAAACTTTGCACACACCCTTCTTTCCTTTGCACGCAGTATATATGTCGGAACGGCCGGGATCGGCCGACTATATCCTATAGCTGCCATATAACTGATTGATCGGAAATGCCATAACTTTGGTGTTTGTAAAGTTAGGAAGTTGGGATTTTCTATGGGTTTTATATTTGGCCAATCAATCCGACCTACCAAATTTCATAAGGATCGGCCGACAATATCCTATAGCTGCCATATAACTGATTGATCGGAAATGCCATAACTTTGGTGTTTGTAAAGTTAGGAAGTTGGGATTTTCTATGGGTTTTATTTTTAGCCAATTAATCCGACCTACCAAACTTCATAAGGATCGGCCGACTATATCCTATAGCTGCCATATAACTGAACGATTGGAAATGCCATAACTTAGGTGTTTTTAAAGTTAGAAAGTTGGGATTTTTTATGAGTATTAAGTTGCATTATATGAATAATTTTGGAGAATATAATATACAGAGTATTCTGCAAGGGTATATCAACTTCGGCTCCGCCCGAAGTTAGCTTTCCTTTCTTGTTTTTTTTTTTACTAGTTGCCAAAAATAAATATTAATAATTTTAACGTCCGGGGGCGCATTGAAAAATTAGAAAGTTTTCTAATTTATTCAAACCTAAAAACCGCGGTGGCTAAAATTATTAATAGCGAAAATAAACGAAAACTAAAACGAAAAATGGTGTCGACGGCTCAAATCAATTTCAACGAATACTATGCTATATTTCGACAAAGTACTTAGAGCCTACCTTAACAATGCACTATGGGGAATTTGCCCGATTTTTTGGAATAAATGTATTTTTTAAAAGTATGCCGATTTCCTTTTTTTTTTTTAATGTATTAAAAAAACATCAAGCTATTTGGTCTAGTATTTAAATACCAACTGTTAAAGTCAGCTGTTGCAAGCGCACATGGTTTGTTTACTTTTGCTTAACTTTGAAGCTCATTTTCAAATCATTATCTCTGCAACAACATGACGTAAGACAGTCAAATTTGAAATGATTACCAATTCTCAAGGTATGTTCTGTGTAAAAATACTTATACATTGCTTAATATGTGCGTCCAGTTTTAACAATTTGTAAATGTAGCAGGTGATGTTTTTGTTTGGGTTTTGGAAAGAAAGTTCAACTTTCAATAGAGTTTTAAAAAAATGTTTAACTTTGTTCAGTAAGTGTCTTTATCCATGTTGTAGAGTGATTAATTGCGAATTCAGAACATATTGTCTCATCGTGCGCTTCGTGCGACTTTTCGCTTAATTTCATTTTTTAGATACCAATCTCTTGATCAAAAACGCAGCCCTGCTGGAAGTTTGGCATAAGCAAAAGGGTCTTCGAGAAAAAGAAGATGGTGAATTCACTTTTGTTAGCAAGCAAGTTGATCCCACAGTCGAATCTCCAACTTTACAGATGTTTTTCAGTGAGCCATGGTTACTTCAGACCCCATCATTTCATCAATGAATTTGAAGAAGCGCGTCCGAAAACATAAGCTGCTTACTCTTCCACCAGAAGTCATTCAATTGTTATTATGCGAATATGAACCTGGAGACGAGTCTCTAGATGTTGATAATTATGAAGAAGAAAACGACTATGATTTTTTGTACAACATTGAAATTGAAAATGAAGAGCATATAGAGCTAAATTTGTTATAAAAAATATAAAAAAATTTTTTTATACTTTCACTTTTCCAACGGGTGTGTATAGGTATGTATAACACTATAAAAAAAACTTTACTGAAATATGTTACATAGTTCGCGAGTTATTAATTTATTCCAAAAAATCGGGCAAATTCCCCATAGTGCAATGGTTGGTGAAGACGAGGCGACTTCGCCGAGAGCGAGAGAGAGCTTTATTGTGCTCAAGTTTCAAGTTTTTAACAATTCCGTAACAAATTCAATTTTGAGCCAACACAAACATTTTCATTTAACACAAAAGAAAGAGTTACAAATAAATGCATTATAGGAATATTAAACCAAGCCAGGATACACAAAAATGTATAAAAAAAAATATGAAATAAATTATAATTACTTGTAATTTACCGTAAACAATTTTAAATCAATCATGTATAAATCAAGCCATAGTTGTCAAAGAAAGTAAGATCATAAAAGCATGTCATTTTTCTGTACACAGAATCTATTTATGTAAACAATAATGTAACAATGTTAGAACCAATATCAATAATTAAAGTATAAGATATAAGAGAAATACATACGAGAAAAAATAACACATTTTAAATTATAATACTTACTATTTTAATTGTAATAATTATAATTTTAATTATTTACTTCATTTATAAATTTAAGAGCATTCCGAAATATCTACCACATAAAGATATTTACACTACGCATTTGTCACAGTAAACAAAGAACCCCAAATCATCGGCTCCCAAGAGTCGCCAATTAATAAAAACATCCTCTTGCGTTATAAGCAAATGAAAGAACCCCAAATTGTCGGCTCCCACGAGTGACCAACTAATGTAAACATCCTCTTACGTTATAGACGAACTCTAAAAAACTTTTATCCCTCAATACAGTAAAATTGCAAACGCTCAAACCTAGATTGCTCTCATGCTCAGTGCTCTCAATTTGGACACTCTAAATTTATCAATCGCGTTCATTCTCCCAATCGAAGGTTTGATACATGATACAATAACATAAGGTAGTCTCGTCGGCTGTCTAAACATTCGGGTTTTGATCAGTGTGTGTTCGTTTTTTGAAGGAAAAGGTTGTCTGCGGACGAATTTTTTACAGAATTAACCCTTGAGCAACATGACTTTTTGCAATTTGTGCCGCAAACACGTCGATGGCGTAAAATTTGTAAAAGCACCGAAATGTTTGGAAAAAAGAGCGCTGTGGAAGGAATTAAGAATCTTAACAAAAGACTTAGCATTCAAAGACAAAAACAACGCCTTTCAAATTCCAAATTATTAAAAATTAAATTATAAAAAAAATTAAACTCGTTTTATTATGAAAGGCAAAAAAAAAAGGCCTGAAACATCTAAGTGTTAAGTCACCAATTCTATTGTCGCTCTGCTCGCACTTACTAAACCATTTCACTCGCACTCATTGTTATAATAGTAGAGGTACCAGATTTTGCCGACGAGACTACCTTATGTTATTGTATCATGGTTTGATAAGCGTCAGCGTAGTTTATAAGTTTGAGTTTTAAGTTGAATCTTGTAAGGAGCAGACCTATCTCTCCCAGTTCGCGTTTACACTATTTTGGTCAATAAAGAAATATATATTTTTTTCAAAGTGTTAAATCCCGTATTTGTTATTATATAAATTCCAGAATCTGAAGCCGTTGTAGAGAATAAAACCGAAAATAATATTGAAATAACAACGCTGATCTTAACAATAGAATCTCCTCCCTCTCAGTATTAATATTAACATTGCTTGCTACAGAATTCTCACGAGTTCCTATCATATAAGCATTCCTACAATCGCACCTAGTAAACAAAAGGCGAGCCAAGCTTGAGACAGACATAAACAAATTCCTCATGTACAATATAACGAAATTTTCAGCAGTTCAGACTTACAATCGGATCTAAATGCTGTTAAAATCTTTTAGATTTAAATAGCTCTAAGTGTAAAGTAATGTAATTTTTTCGGGTGTACCCACATATGCCACGTATACGCTGGGTGGTCAAACCACGCATGTTGATGGCGTCCTACTTGACCCAAAACTTAAGTTTTGTGACCATATTAGGTGGTCAAAGGAATTCGATGATCCCAATGTTACAAGGACGCTGTTCATTTTACTAGCCCGTCAAATCCTGGAGTACTGTTCAGCAGTTTGGAGTCCTCAGTATGGTGTACAAATAGACCAGATAGAGTCTGAGCAAAATAACTTTTTATTATTTGCTCTACGGGGCCTTAACTGGAATGCAAGCCTTATTTTACCATCTTACTCTAGTAGTCTTTTCTTAATTAATCTACTATCCTAATCAAATCGTAGAACGATGCTTGGCCCAACTTTTAATCCTTTCACGGTGATGTGGAGAGCCTTGAGTTACCGGGTCGCATAAACTTCTCTGTGTCTAATAGAATTACCACGAACTATATTCCTCTTACTTTAAATCCTTGTAGATCTAACTATGATATGCATGAACCGTTTAGATCAGGTTATTTATAGTACCGACTTTTTGCAAATCTTAAAAGCATTAATTTTATTTTACTTACCAAAAAATAAGTATTAGTATTTGGTTTCGTATGTATTCTAACTTAGTCTGTCCGTTTTTATATTGTCCTTTGTCACTTCTCGCGATCTTGTTTTTTACGCCCATTGGGAAATAGGTTTCCGCGCGTAACAAGCACTGCTTGGTGTCGTAAGGGCCACTTGTTTGTGCTGATCACAGTGCATCAACGTCCGAAAATAAAAAATATCAAGACTTCATAAAATTACGAAGATATACTTTGAAAAGCTGCGATCCCAAGGCAATAAGGGAAGAGAACCAACTCAAGCTTGGACAGTCTGGAAAACTAGCCTAAGTGAAAATTAATTAAACAAAGAACGTATTTTTAAATACATATTCGGTATCGTTTTTGTAATTTACATGAAAATAATTTATTTTAGTAGTTTCGCCCCAAATAATTTACAAATTTATCGACCAGACCATGATCGCCGGGCCGTACATTTGAAATGTAGCTGTAGTGGAAACCCGATTCCTAAATTGATTTGGTACTTTGGTAGATTTTCTTGGACAAAAGTGAATTTTATTTTTCTGTCATACTTCACCTTAAATACTTTGAATTTGGCCAAATCATATCGTATGGATCCAAAACATTGATTAAATCGTTTTTGTTCACTCAAAGTGAACGGTCGTGTTTATTTTCTGCGCTCCGATTTAGTATTTTGTTTTTGTTTAATCCCATCAGTCGGTTGTATTAAACAATTTTCATTTTCTTGTTATTTAAATTTACATTTAAATTCCGTTCGCTTCGCGAGTGAACTATACTTATAACTGCTCGCTTAGAAATTTCAATTGGTTTGCTTGGTACAGTGGTTTCAATAGGTAAAATGAGTAACAATAATTTAGTCTGCTTCTGCAAAAAATGCAGTCTCGTAATCAGGGCTGACCAATCTAATATGACTTTCTGGCTGTGTGAAAGCATGATGCACACCAAGTGCGCCTGTTTTACTGTGTGACCTTTCAAAGTGACCCAATTTGCAGTTCTGTTGTGATGCTTGTGTTGAGGTTGCGAACGAGATGAAATTGTTCATGCGCTAAACTCGTCAAATTCGTTTGCGAGCTTCGGCGAGTGCAGACGTGTTTTTTTTGTCTTCTTATCGTGCAACGAAATTTAAATAAAATCAAAGCATTGTGCAATGCAAGCTCTTAACAACAATTCACAGTGGGCGAAAAGACGCTTAGTGCGATGAACTTCGTACTTTTTGTGTAAATAAACAAGAAGAAAATCTAAAACATTAAGCTATTAAATCTTTTGGATTTAAATAGCTCTAAGTATAAAGTAATGTAATTTTTAGGGTGAACCCACATATGCCACGTATACGCTGAGTGATCATGTTGATGACCCTGGCGTCCTTCTTGACCCAAAACATATTTTTTGTGACCATATTAGGTGGTCAAAGGAATTCGATGATCCCAATTGTAATGGTCGTCATTTATAACCAAGTACCAGTTTCAATAAAAACATTTCACTCAACATTTTTCAACCGGATAACTGATAAAGGAAAGCTCAAAACATTCCACAGATTTATCTCGTCCCTTATCAGTGTATACTTTAAGGGGGCGATCGGTTATCTAAGCTTAGCTTTATCTTATCAGCTGCTTTGTTAAGCGCAGCCAACTTTAGTCGGTGAAATTATTCTCTTCTCAGCGAAAAAAAGCTTATTGCAGTGGAAATTTTCGGTATATAAACGCCCACGCGGCTGCAATTGCGCTTCTTTTTCAACCAGCAAAAGTAATATATAATTCACGTATATGTACTCTGCACAACGCCAGAGGTTAAGTTCGAAGAGCCGAAAATTTAATTTTTACCATCGCTGATGGTGTGAAATTAATAAATCAAAGAAAACCAAACCAAATTTGTGTCCCCAAGTGCATTGGCCAAAGCCTAGTTAGTGGTTGGCAAAACCCTAGTTGCCACTTGCACGTGCTGGTTTCCGGAAACACTTCCGGCGGGAAGCTGTTTCGGATAAAACTCCCGGGAAGTATATTCCATCACAGTTTCATGTGTGTACCTGGCAACAAGCCCCATACGCAGGCGCCTCACGGCTTACACCAGCTCTTGGTCCGCAGCAGCCTACCGGATAAAGTAGTGCGCGGTTTTCCTTACCCTAGTTGGCATGCAGTGAGCCCGTCCACGCGCAAGACGGCCATATCACCCACATAACCCAAAATTCAACTTTAAAGGCAGTTATTGTGCGCAATCCGAATCGACTGTGCGCAGCAGCCTCGGATCAGGAAACCGAGCTCATCATTAAAATTAATAAGAAAGATTAATTAAGATAGGCCCAGTGAACTTCTGTATACCTTTGTAGAGCCATTAGAAGTGGTGACGATGGTTGTTGGTCGAGGCTAAGTATCCGGCTTTAGCCAAAATAAATTCCTAAAATAAAAGTTTTCCTTTGCCAATAAAATCTTTATCAATGTACAGAGTTTAACCGTCTGCAACAACAACACCGTGTAACCCATCTCTACGCTGGAAGGCCTTTCAACGCTGGAGCTGTAAACATGTGAGTGATACCTGTGCGAATTTGCATACACATCTTGTATTTTATTTAAGCCGATCCAATCTCTCCTGTGTTGCTCAATAAGTTGTATAAAACAAATTCAAAATTAAATAAAAAAAAAAATGTTCTTGTATTGAGAGTTTTGGTGACTGCTTTTACATTTATATTGATAGTTTTTTTTGGCAAATAAAAGTAAACAAAGAGGAAAAAAAAATAAAAATAAATTAAAACTTTGAACAGAAAAATTAAATAGATAAAAATAAAAATAATCAAATTTAAAACCGAGCTATATCAACCACTTTCGTCTATCAGCAACCACACCCAATAAGAATAAAATTAATTTTTATGAAATGGTAATCTTTCAATATGGAAAAGTAAATAAATTTTTAAGATTTCTATACTAAATTTAATTATGTTTAGGCTCATTTCAATAAATTAAAGCAATGTTTTTGAATAATATCCAAATCCATAATTATAATAAATTGTAATATTAATTCTCGCTATGAAAATAATATTTCGTACTTCAACCCTTTTGGTTAAATGAAATTAATGATTTAAAAGAAAATATGAACGGCTAGAAGTGTATATTTTTTCCTGAATTGGCATGGCAACTTAAACTAAATCGAATGTATCTCTAGGGTATCTTCTTAAATATTATAATGAAGATTATGGTTGGGTTGGGTAGAGACCGCAAGCGTCAAATGTCACCGTAGACCTTGCAAAATTTTTCCTGTAGTCGTCTGATTTATACCTCATTATATTTTGTCCGTTTTCCCAAGTCTAAATTATCCGATTGATGATATTAGTAACTTTTAGTAAGTAGTTTCAGTAGGAATCCTAAAAATTAAAGTATGTTTGGGCAGTTAGAGAAGGCAATTAGACCCACCCCACCGCCGAAAGAGCTAAGGCACCAGAGGATTCCACCCGCCGTTTCTCCTAACTGAATAGAAGTTTGAGAGCCCGAATGATCAGTTGCCTGGTTTATCGTGTACCCCGTGAATCCTGTGATCGATATCTCGGAATCTCATTCTTAGTTAACATGGGATAATTACAAACTTTTGGCATCCCAACGACGTACCCCCATTACACAATGTTACAATGTTAGCCGGTCAAATCCTGGAGTACTGTTCAGCAGTTTGGAGTCCTCAGTATGGTGTACATATAGACCAGATAGAGTCTGTGCAAAATAACTTTTTATTATTTGCTCTACGGGGCCTTAACTGGAATGCAAGCCTTATTTTACCATCTTACTCTAGTAGTCATTTCCAAATTAATCTACTATCCTTATCAAATCGTAGAACGATGCTTGGCCCAACATTTATTCCTTTCACGGTGATGTGGAGAGCCCTGAGTTACCGGGTCGCATAAACTGCTCTGTGTCTAATAGAATTACCACGAACTATATTCCTCTTACTTTAAATCTTTGTAGATCTAACTATGATATGCATGAACCGTTTAGAGTACTGTGTAATGACTATAATAGACTATACCATGTTATTTATAGTACCGACTTTTTGCAAATCTTAAAAGCATTAATTTAATTTTACTTACCAAAAAATAAGTATTAGTATTTCGTTTCGTATGTATTCTAACTTAGTCTGTCCGTTTTTATATTGTCCTTTGTCACTTCTCGCGATCTTGTTTTTTACGCCCATTGGGAAATAGGTTTCCGCGCGTAACAAGCACTGCTTGGTGTCGTAAGGGCCACTTGTTTGTGCTGATCACAGTGCATCAACGTCCGAAAATAAAAAAATATCAAGACTTCATAAAATTACGAAGATATACTTTGAAAAGCTGCGATCCCAAGGCAATAAGGGAAGAGAACCAACTCAAGCTTGGAATCAACTCAACCAATTGTGAAAGTGAAAATTAATTAAACAAAGAACGTATTTTTAAATACATATTCGGTATCGTTTTTGTAATTTACATGCAAATAATTTATTTTAGTAGTTTCGCCCCAAATAATTTACAAATTTATCGACCAGACCATGATCGCCGGGCCGTACATTTGAAATGTAGCTGTAGTGGAAACCCGATTCCTAAATTGATTTGGTACTTTGGTAGATTTTCTTGGCCAAAAGTGAATTTTATTTTTCTGTCATACTTCACCTTAAATACTTTGAATTTGGCCAAATCATATCGTATGGATCCAAAACATTGATTAAATCGTTTTTGTTCACTCAAAGTGAACGGTCGTGTTTATTTTCTGCGCTCCGATTTTGTATTTTGTTTTTGTTTAATCCCATCAGTCGGTTGTATTAAACAATTTTCATTTTCTTGTTATTATACCCTTGCAGAGGGTATTATAATTTTGGTCAGAAGTTTGTAACGCAGTGAAGGAGACGTTTCCGACCCTATAAAGTATATATATTCTTGATCAGGATCAATAGGGGAGTCGAGATAGCCATGTCCGTCTGTCCGCCTGTCCGCCTGTCCGTCTGTTTCAATACCGTTTGCGAGCTCAGTTTAAAAGCTAGCGATCTGAAACTTTCACACTCGTCCTAAAACAAGTGTACGCAGATAAAGTTTGAAAATCGCCCCGATCGGACGTCTATATCCTATAGCTCCCATAGGAACAATCGGATATATCTAGCAAGAATTGATGATATTTCGCGCAGTGTAAAAGCTATTGACATGAATCTTTCCAAATCGTATTTTTTTATGCATACCTTGATTAGGGTAAAAGCGCGTGGCGATCGGACGTCTATATCCTACAGCTCCCATAGGAACAACAGGGTGAAATCGGTCCAAATTTGACGATTTTCTGAATTTTTCGCGTAGTGTGTAAGCTACTGACATAAATTTTTCCAAGTCTTATTTATTTACGCATATCTTGATTAGGGTTAAAGCGCTTGCCGATCGGACGTCTATTTCTTATAGCTTCCGTAGGAAAAATAGTTAAAGGCTGCGAAAGTATCCCTTTTTTTCTATTTTTATATGACATTTTTGCAGTATAAAAGCAATTGACATTAAACTATGCAAATCTAGTTTATTTATGTATACCTTATTCCTTTCGCTACTTTTTCAGTTTTAGCAATTTCGGAAAAGTCTGCAAGGGTATTAAAACTTCGGCTTGCCGAAGTTAGCTTCCGTCCTCGTTTAAATTTACATTTAAATTCCGGTCGCATCGCGAGTGAACTATACTTACAACTGCTCGCTTAGAAATTTCAATTGGTTTGCTTTGTACAGTGGTTTCAATAGGTAAAATGAGTAACAATAATTTAGTCTGCTTCTGCAAAAAATGCAGTCTCGTAATCAGGGCTGATTAATCTAATATGACTTTCTGGCTGTGTGAAAGCATGATGCACACCAAGTGCGCCTGTTTTACTGTGTGACCTTTCAAAGTGACCCAATTTGCAGTTCTGTTGTGATGCTTGTGTTGAGGTTGCGAACGAGATGAAATTGTTCATGCGCTAAACTCGTAAAATTCGTTTGCGAGCTTCGGCGAGTGCAGACGTGTTTTTTTTGTTTTCTTTTCGTGCAACGAAATTTAAATAAAATCAAAGCATAGTGCAATGCAAGCTCTTAACAACAATTCACAGTGTGCGAAAAGACGCACTTCGTACTTTTTGTGTAAATAAACAAGAAGAAAATCTAAATCATTAAGCTATTAAATCTTTTGGATTGTAAGTAATGTAATTTTTTCGGGTGAACTCACATATGCCACGTATACGCTGGGTGATCAAACCACGCATGTTGATGACCCTGGCGTCCTTCTTGACCTAAAACTTAAGTTTTGTGACCATATTAGGTGGTCAAAGGAATTCGATGATCCCAATGTTACAATGTTAGCCCGTCAAATCCTGGAGTACTGTTCAGCAGTTTGGAGTAGACCAGATAGAGTCTGTGCAAAATAACTTTTTATTATTTTATTTTTTACTGTGTAATGACTATAATAGACTATACCATGTTATTTATAGTACCGACTTTTTGCAAATCTTTTTTTTTTTTTTTTTTTTTCGCGCGGAGTCCCACGGCCCACATACCCGCCCAACCGACTGAGGGGCGCAGCCGTGTATCGTACGGCACGATTCGCGATAACATAGACGCGAGATAGGAAAATAAAGGTAAAGGTCCGGGGAAAAAAGTAATAGTTAGATCAATCTTGTGCCAATGAAGCAAGTATCAATCGTGTTAGGAGCGGCAGAGAGTCAAGATTTGATATTACAGGAAAAAGTCTATTATAGTCAGAACATAATACTCTGAAAGGCTCATGCAAGGCATGAGGATTATCGAATTCTTTTGACCACCTTTTAATAAATCCAAGCACTCCTCTGGCTTTATTAAACATGGACGAAATGTGATTAGAAAATTTTAGTTTAGGGTCCAAGAGAACGCCAAGATCGTTTACAAGAGTTATTCTATCCAAAGAGCTGTCACTTAACGTGTAAGTCGCGTATATCGGATTGGCCCCATAAAAAGTCATCAGCTTGCACTTGGAACCGTTTAAATTTAGTAAATTATCTCGGCACCAGTTTTGAAAATTATCTAGATCGGATTGCAAGTTTTAATGGCAGGAAATGTCCTTATACTGCAGGCACAACTTAACATCATCTGCGTACATAAGTACGCGAGAATGACTTATAATTGAGGGAAGATCGTTAATAAATAATGTAAAAAGTAACGGACCCAGATGGCTCCCTTGTGGGACACCGGAGGTAACACGGAGAATTTCAGAAATTGAATTTTTAAAAAGGACCCTTTGGGACCTGCCATTTAGATAACTTGAAATCCATTTAAGCAGATCAACTGGAAAACCTAAAAGGTCAAGTTTTTGAATGAGAAGTAAGTGATTTACAGAGTCAAATGCTTTACTAAAGTCGGTGTAAATGACGTCTGTTTGAAAACTACTATTGAAGCCTTTTATCACAAATGAAGTGAGCTCTAGAAGGTTTGTGATTGTGGATCTACGTTTTATAAATCCGTGTTGACACGGAGAAATGATTGATCTGCAAAGGTGCTGCAAATGAGGAGTAATAATTTTTTCAAAAAGCTTATTAATAGCTGACAACTTAGAAATACCTATGTAGTTACTGGCTTCTAACTTGTTACCTTTGTTGAAAAGAGGAATAACAAGTGATTCCTTCCAAATATTTGGGAATTGGGGGGTTTCTAGAGATAAGGTAAACAACTTGTGAAGAGGTTTGCACAGGGCCTTAGCGCTATACCTAAGCGCGCACCCAGTAACACCATCGGGCCCTGGCGAATAACAGGCTTAATACGAAGAAGATCCAAAAGAAGAGAGCTTTCTGTTAAAGTGGGACAGAATATGAGGTTTGACTTGGACATGGTGTAAGAATAAGGCTGTGATGAATAATCTAAAGTAGAGTAAGTCGTTTGAAAAAATTGGGCAAATAAATCGGCTATTGCCTGATCTGTGGTTGCCGTCATGTTTTCGAACGACAGCGAGGAAGGAAAAGAATTAGATTTACGCTTGGTGTTAACAAAATTATAAAACTGTTTCGGGTCCTGAGAGAACAGGACCTTACAACGGTTTAAGTAACTATTATAACACTGAGCATTAAGCACGGTAAATCGTGACCGAGCACTTAAATATCTAGTAAAAACAGATTGAGAACCGGTATTTTTATATTTCTTTAAAAGTCTGCAGATTACATTTCTTTAGTGTGTCAACTCTTTGCTAAACCAAGGTGATTTATTGGAAATTGACGGATAGTACCACGGAACACAGGAATTAAAAAATGAGGTTATTGCATTAACTGCGTCGGACATATTATTACATCAGTAAAGTTCAGACCAATTAAAGCAAGAAATAAAATTATTTAGCCTCAGAAAGTCTGCCTTGCGAAAACAATGTATTCGTTTGGATTTTTCTGATTTTTCTTCTATAACTCTACCCGTATCAAATGAAAGTTCGATTGTTGGGTGATATGGATCTTCAGGTTGCGTGAGTGGTGCTACTCTGGACAGAAACACACCTTCAGGATTTGATACAAAACACAAATCAAGTAGGCGACCTAATGAATTTCGAACATGGTTTACTTGAGATAGAGATATGTCAAGCAGGCCATCAATAAAATCATGCTGTGCTATAGGTAGTAAGACATTCGATCCATCCTCAGTGGACCAAGTAACTCCAGGTATATTAAAATCACCTAGAACTATCATCTGATCCCTATCGGAAAGTTTATTTGCAACGGACTTAATAACGGATAGGTGATTTCAATAATCAGGAAGTTCAGACAACGGCGGAATATATGAGCAAGTTATGTATATAAAGTTACCAGGAAGCGATAACTTTACACAAATAAATACAATGGTATTGAATTCATCAAAAAATAACTCATCAGACGGGAAGTTTGAATCAACTCCAATTAAGACTTCACCTCCCCGTCTAGAGGGACGGTCATACCTATATATTGTGTACTTACCTGGAAAAACTTCGGAGCTAAAGATCTCCGGCTTTAACCAGGTTTCTGTGAACACAATAATATGAGATGCAAAGGAAAGGCTATCAGAATACAATTTAGTGAGCTTGCTACGCAAACCTCTTGCATTCTGATAGGAAAGAAGGAGGTTAGAAGTTAGTTTTTTGAAATTGGTACACTGGTTTGGCCTCGACTAGGAAGTTTTACTCCCACGGGCCCCTTCTTCTTTATCTTAGCCTCGAACTCTTTTACAACCATATTATCCGGCCAAAAGTCGCCCGAGCATATGGCTTCAAAAAGCTCGTTAGGGACAGTTATCTTGAAAGATGAAATGTCCCTAGCATAAGAAAACTTAAACTTTTCCACCTTTACACTAATACAATCGGCTTTAATTTTGTCTTGTATATAAGACAATACAACAGAAGATGTTTGATCAGGGGAAAGCCGAGAAACGAAAATTGGTTTCTTTAGTGTTCCTTTCCTTTCTTGTTTTTTAATTTTTGTTGGTTATTCTTTCGACTTTGGTAATATGTAATTCTTCGGATTTATGGTTTTAATTAAATTAAAATCGGACATCTATATTGTTGGTTTTAGAGTTGCAATGACCGACAAAACAATAAAACACGGAAAACTCAAATTGGCATGTGTGGTTTATTCGATGGTCGCAATTGGAAGGACCGACATGTAAAAGTATGCCAGCTTAACATGAGTGTTTACTGAGTACTGTTAATATGTGTTGTCAACTGATATGTAAACTTATAACACTTCTGCTCAAGTTCAATATCATTTATTTGTATTTATCACGGCACACTTGTAGCGGGTTAAGTTATATGGCAACTCTTAATCAATTCACCATCTGAAATCCTCGATAAAGTACTGGATTCTTTTAAGACCGCCGATACCTGAACGAATGAGCGGGAAGTCGTCGTTTATCGTTCGTGAAGAGCACGATTCAATTTTAGTGTAATTAAAAAGAACTCTGTAAATTATTCTATGCACTTAATCTTAATCCCAATAAAACATTGCGAATATAACAATTCCTACATATGTACATCTGCAATATTATGCTCAGAGGGAACATACTTTAAATCAATTTCATTATTTTCGACATTCTCTCTGATATCGATATGCTAAGTGCGCTTTTGGTTAATAGGATAGGGAGCAAGCTTTGGCTGTCGCCGAAGATCGTCATTGGCTGTAGCTGTACTTTTCACTTGCTGATTGGCTCGTTTTTAAATCAATTTGAGCTTTCCGTGTTTTATTGTTTTGTCGGTCTTTAAGTCATTGCAACTCCAAAACCAAATTTCTGATAAAACCCTAATTTCTGATAAAACTTTTTTCTCGGAAAGAAAAGTGTGAGACTAGCTTAATTGCAATGAATCGTTGCGTGGAAAAATTAAAAAAAAGTGTCTCTCTGCTAATCGAAAAGTTATCCGATAATAATCGGAAAAGTTCAAGAATATTCACTCTTCGGCGGGACCTGTCCAAAAGGTACAGCTCTACCAGCGGCTTCTGCGTTTAAACATGCAAAATGGTGACAGTGCAGTTCAGCATGTGAATTTATTTGCTGAAATTACAGATAAACTGGCTGAAAAGGAAATACATATAAATGATGAGCTAAAGGTGATAATAATATTATCAAGCCTACCCAACTAGTGGGAGAATTTTGTCGTCGCGATAGAAACACGTGACGCTTTGCCTTCTTTCGATCTGGTGAAGATAAAACTTCTAAAAGGTGCGCGCAAAGCGGAAAAATTGGAACGAGAAGGTGCAGTGCAAGCTGTATATGCACATGCACACACAAACTACGATCAGGAGAGAACTGATAGAAAAATCAGCAGACACAAGGAGGTCAAGAGAAACGTGAAGAAAACCGAAAAGCGCGCATTTAACGGCAAATGTTTCAAATGTGAACGAGACGGGCATCGAGCGGCTGAGTGTAGAAACAGTGATAACCCTCAGAAAGAATGTGAAAGACGAGCAATCGAACTGTTTAATGCACTGCCGAGTAGAAGAGCAGCGAAAAACTGCATGGTGCGTCGACAGCGGAGCAAAATCTCACATGAGTTTCGATATTAATTTGTTCTTGTCATTGGAATCAAAAACATTGCTAGCCGCTGAAAAATACTTACAATTAACCGGTATTGGGACGGTAATATTACGAGAAAACAACAAGGTCTTGTATGTGCGGGAGTTGCACATGAATTTTTTCTCAGTGAGTAAGGCTGCAATAAACGGAAATTTTAATACATTCATAAAGCCTAGTATCCAGATCGACGAAAACCGTACGCCAGTCATGAGAGAGAGCGAGAGGCAAACAGCTGGCGTTCACTTTTCGTCGGGCCTTTTTTTCACGTCGGTCCCCTGATCGACGAAAAAAATACCAGAAAATTCCATAGCGTTGCCAGTCTGCGGAAATGAACTTTGGGTTAACCCTAGCGGAAAGATTAAAAAATGTAATCTTTTGGCGTGCGCTTCTCACTGAACATTATAAGATATGGAGGGAAAAACTCAAAAAACTCACAAAAGTCGATTGCATGTGTTTACATGTGAGGACTAAATAACATTAATACTATCTGGGGTGCTTCTTGTCAGAGCAAAATGTTTTTTAGGTCCAGAATGTACGAAAAAACACAATAAAAGTGCAGCTTTGAACTTTAAATTAGCAAATAATTATCAGTAAATTAAAAAAAAACAACTGTTAAATTTAAATTGTATTGTTTTTTAATTTCTTTGCACAGCGGCAGACTTGTCTTGCCAAGGTGTTTGATAATATCTCTTAAAGGCTCTTTCCCGCAAATACGATATTTGAATTTTAACTGCTTGTCAACAAACCCAGCTGATTGACAGTACGACCGTAGCACGCTTAAATCTGATGAACTCTCAAAATTTTGGTCATACTGGAGAGATTAAAGTTTTTACGCTAGCGTAATCGTTTGTCGATCTGGATACTAGGCTTAAAGAAAAAGCAGCAGTGAGAAACAGCAATGGACAAGTAATGCTGCGTGCGCGAAAGGAAAATAATTTATATATGTTTACGAAATGGACAAAAGTTCTAAAAAGTTGTGTATGGCAAAAAACGAGAATGAAATCGCAGTAAAGTGGCATAATCAAAAGAATATAAAGAAGAATTTAAAGAATTTATGCGAGAAAGAGCATGTGATCGGAATAAAGGTGCGTAAAATGCCAGTAGAGATAAACTGCGATACTTGCAATATGGTGCAAAAATCAGTGCATTACCATTTCCTCAAAAATCCGATCGTGTCACAAGAAAAGTACTACTTTGTGACTTTTATCGACGATTATTCCCGTAAAATTCATGTATATTTTATGCAGTCAAAAAATTAGGGTTGTTGGATTTTGAAAAAATATCGTATTGATGATATTTGCTGTTTAAAAAATATCACTCGATGATATTAAAAAATATCGTAAAAAAATATCGATATATCGAGTATTTTTGATATTTTTTAATGTTCAGCTAAATTTCAATAAAGGTTTCCTGTTGGGTCTTTTATAGGCCTAAGAATATCTATAATCAACCATGAACTGCAAATAAGAGCAATTAGAGACACAATAGACTATTTTTTATTTAAAAAGTGAATAGAAATCATTGATCTTAAAGCCTAGTATCCTGATCGACGAAAACCGTACGCCAGTCATGAGAGAGAGCGAGAGGCAAACAGCTGGCGTTCACTTTTCGTCGGGCCTTTTTTTCACGTCGGTCTCCTGATCGACGAAAAAAATATCAGAAAATTCCATAGCGTTGCCAGTCTGCGGAAACGTGAACCCTAGCGAAAAGATTAAAAAATTTAATCTTTTGGCGTGCGCTTCTCACTGAACATTATAAGAAATGGAGGGAAAAACTCAAAAAACTCACAAAAGTCGATTGCAGGTGTTTACATGTGAGGACAAAATAACATTAATACTATCTGGGGTGCCTCTTGTCAGAGCAAAATGTTTTTTAGGTCCAGAATGTACGAAAAAACACAATAAAAGTGCAGCTATGAACTTTAAATTAGCAAATAATTATCAGTAAATTAAAAAAAACAACTGTTAAATTTAAATTGTATTGTTTTTTAATTTCTTTGTACAGCGGCAGACTTGTTTTGCCAAGGTAGTTGATAATATCTTTTAAAGGCTCTTTCCCTCAAATACTATATTTGAATTTTAACTGCTTGTCAACGGTCGTACTCGTAGCACGCTTAATTCTGAAGAACTCTCGATATGCTGGTTACACTGGAAAGATTAAAGTTTTTGCGGTAGCGTACTCGTTTGTCGACCTGAGTACTAGGCTTTACGCTAGCATACTCGTTTGTCGATCTGAGTACTAGGCTTTACGCTAGCATACTCGTTTGTCGATTTGAGTACTAGGCTTTAAGAGTGACCAAACATAAAATATCGGAAATATCCTCTCAAAAAATATCAATATCTCCTTTTTTTGCCCAAAAAATATCGCGATGATAATATTTTTTTTAAGAGGAAAAATATCGATATATTGATATTTTGATATATTTCCGACATCCCTACAAAAAATCAAGTTTTTTAAAGTAGAGTGTCAAACAGATAGGAAAATCAAACCTTGCGAAGTGATAACGGAACAGAATACGTTAATAAAGAGTTTAATCATTTTCTGAACTACCGCGGCATCGAAAGAGAATTAACTGTGCCCTATACGGCTCAGAAAAACGGAATAGCTGAGCGTAATAATAGAACAATAGTTGAGATGGCGTAAGTTTGCTGATACACTTACATTTGGAGGAGTATTTGTGGGCAGAGGCAGTACAAACAACAGACTACCTCCGGAACAGGTGTCCTTCACGAACACTGGATGGACGGACTCCATTCGAATTATGGAAGAATCGGAAACCTTCTGTAAAACACCTGAGAGTGTTTGGCTCGCGTGCATTTGGGCTGGATAAAATCAAGAAAGAAAAAATCCAAGGAAAAGGAAAAGAGTTTACATTTGTCGGTTACACTTTTGCAGCGAAGGCTTATCGGCTATATGACAGAGAGAGGCTGACTACTATAGATTGGCGGGATGTCAAGATTATCGAGAGTGAGCTTTCAAACAAATCAAATGAAAATCATATCGCCTCAGAAATAAATGATAATTTTGATTCAAATATTATTCGTTTGGAGCAAATCACAATACTACCACTACAGAGGCTGGTGTTTTAGAGAAGAGTAGCAGGGCAGCAGAAGAGAGCATGGGCGACATTGATGAGAAACCTACCACCATCAGCGATCCAGAAGATGACGTAGGGGCCGACGTAGACCGAGGATTATTCGAGTTTGAATTACAGCGAGATGGCAATAAGAATGAGCCAGAATAGATACATCGAAAGCAAACTTGCAACTTGGGGTATGCAAAATTGCAGCAGAGCTGCAACACCATTAGATTCTGGGTTTCTTTCATTAATTGGTTCGCTTATGTATTTAGCAGTTCTGAGCCGCCCCGACATCTTGCATGCAGTAAGCAAGCTGTCGCAACGAAATACAGATCCCCATGCGGAATACGAGACTGCAACGCGTCATGTTTTTGATTCTGATTGGGCCAACGACACACTCGACAAAAAGTCGTGTTCTGGGTATGCGTTCTTTCTGGCCGGCGGCGTTTTTTCATGGACTTCATCCTTGAGCATCATCCTTCTGGACTTTACGAATTTTTGTTTAAAATAACATTTCCAATTTTAACTCTACATTGTTTTATTCTAATAATTTTGCATCCATTTATTTTTTAATATATTTTCTTTTCTTTAATATTTTGAGTGTCTTATATTGGATGAGCAGGTGTTTGCCCAGTGGTGTCATGTTTAATTTTGTGGTTGGATGTGTAAAGAATTGTTTTTATTTTGCTTATTTTAACATCTTCATCATCGGATGAATTAAATATACGGATTATTTCATTTATTGTTTTATGTAGTCCTTCGACGTCTGCTACAATACACCGCATTGAGTTGTAACTCAATTCCTTCTGGAGCTGGAGAAAGCTCCGTCTCTGTCTGCTTTTAGTAATTTGGGTTTACCTTACCGATTAAAAATACGCATTAGGGCGTTCCTGCATTATATCCAGTCCTTTGTTGAAATTTGCGTAGCGAATTGTGTAGCGAATTTTGAGTAAATGTCAATGCAACTGATGAATAAATATCTATAACAAATTTGTCTCGACAATGTTCAGGGTTGGGTGTGATTTTAAAAGGCATTTTGGTGTTTCTGTGTGCTGTTTTAGCTAAATTGCATATGTTCATTTATTATATTCGAAATTAATAGTTGGCTATTTGGAAAGAAGTGATTTTCTTTGAATAATTTTGTCATTTTCTTTATACCTGAATGTGAAAGTTTTTCATGTGATTGAAGTTTTACTTCTTTGAATTCGATGTATGAACAAACATTCTATAATAGGTAGAGGCTGCGAATTACTTTAGTGTAAGTGGTTTTTATAATTACAAAAATATAAATGGTAATGTCTTTATGAATAAAACAAGAGAGAACATATAGTCGGTTGCCCCGACTATCAGATACCCGTTACTCAGGTAAAGGGAGTGCGAGGGAGATGGAGATAGAAACTTTGATCACGCATAACTTTTTAACGAATGGTCCGATTTGAAAAATTTCTACATTTCGATAGGTATTGATAAACACAATAAAACTGCATTTTTACTTTTCCGAAATATTTAAATTTTTAAAATCGTATATAAGCGATTGTGGGCGTTGAAGGGGGCGTGGCATTTGAAACAAACATTTTGAAACAAACTTGCGCTGCGTAGGAACTTCTAAAATCTGCATGCAAAATGCCAATCTTCTAGCTTTTATAGTTTCCGAGATCTCAGCGTTCATACGGACAGACAGACAGACAGACAGACAGACGGACAGACAGACGGACAGACGGTCAGACGGACATGGCTAGATCGACTCGGCTAGTGATCCTGATCAAGAATATATATACTTTATAGGGTCGGAAACGCTTCCTTCTAGCTGTTACATACTTTTGCACGAATACAATATACCCTTTTACTCTACGAGTAACGGGTATAATGATCAAGTAAAATTTATTCGGCCCTTTCAAGTGTTATTATTGTGGTAATGGAGTTACCGAATATTGTTGAATGCTCTACTATATTTTTATCAAATTTAATGAAAATTATTTGTTTGTGGAAATAGTTTATTGGTTTTTCTGTTAAATGAATAAGGTTGCTATTGTCTTCTTCTGATAATGCATCGGCAACTAAATTTTCCGTCCCTTAAATATAGTCGATTTTAATTTAGTATTCGTTTAATTTGGCTCTCCATCTTTGTAACTTGGCATTCAATTCTTTTAAGGTATGAAGCCATCTAAGAGGTTTATGGTATCTAGCAATGAGAAAATGTCGCCCAAGTAAATAATGTCGAAACTATGGCGAGTAATTCCTTTTCGATAGCACTGTAATTTATTTCGTGTTCATTAAGTGTTCTGGTAATAAAGAATATTGGATGACAATTTTGGAAAAAACTAGTTGTAATGAATTTAACTGTTCGGTTATTTTTGGCAAAAATTATAATAACGGTCGAAGGATATTATTCATGTCCCTTTGAATAGTAGCGGGTACATTTTTAAAGACAAATGGCATTCGAAGGAATTCGTAATGACTGCTTTTGGTGGAAAATGCTGTTTTTGATATTTAGTCTGTTTCCATTTCTATTTGGTAAAATCACATTGCCAAATCGATAGTTGTAAAATATTGGCATTTTCCTAGTTTACCAAGGATTTTGTCCATGTTTGGTATTGGGTATAGTTAGATGGAAGGTATAATAACGCCTTCCAAGCCCAGACTTCTGCGTCCGGATGGTTGATCGCAGCTTTTCCAGTTGAGACATCTGTGTCCCAAATGCGTATGTGTTGATCGCTGTCCTCAGTCACTACTTCTTTCTCGTCTGAAGGATGAATATAGAAGTCCTCGAGAAAACGCTTCAATCGACTTCTTTGTCGTATGAAATAAGTTTAATGAAAACGACTAAGGTTTCGATTTAAAGAGTTTTAATTGATGCGTGCGTATCGTTGTAGGTCATCTTATCAACTGAGTCGCTTAAGCTTGGAGTCAAAAGCTTCAAGTTTAAGCTTATGTATGTAATGAACTTATGCTAATAAGTGAGGGTATGTATGGGTATACATGACTATATCCGTCGGGGATAGTTATTTCATTGAGCTTCCTATAAACAATTACTACTCTATACTTAATTTTACTAGAAACATCTATTTTTGTTTTGGGTACTACCCAGGTAGGATGAATTACTTTCCCTAATTAATCCCTTATTAAGCATTTCCTGCACTTGGTTTAATTGTATTTGTAATTGTTAGATTGTGTCCATCTTCATATTGAAGATTTTTTAATTTATTTAATAAAACTTTCAAGCTTAAAGTTTCCTCCTGATTCAGGTTATCAAAACAATTCCGAATATATTTTTTTATTGATTCCTGAGATTAGTTTTTAATTGGTTCTGGTGCCTTTTGGATATCAAAATGTTTTTTTTTTTTACTGATTTTGAAGAAATTAATTTGTATGTTTTATCAAAAAGAGTAACTTTTTCAACAATTTTCTGCCAATTATTAGAAAAACTGTCTACATAAAATGATTAATTTTTAAAAAAATACTTTTGTTGGGTAACATAATCAATTTGTTCAATGTAAAAGGACCATTTGATGTCAAAACTTCTCAGTTGGTATTTTACATAGGAAGGAAAAATATATTTTTATTGATCATATTTATTCTGGTTCCTGTGTCTATAAGGCATTTGTATGTGCAACCTTTTTAAGCTATTTCTATGTATTGGTGTTGCCCGGGGCTTTTAACCGAAAATTTTCGCTTGGTTCTGAGCTATTTTGATTTTGTTATACCCTTGCAGAGGGTATTATAATTTTGGTCAAAAGTGTGCAACGCAATGAAGAAGACATCTGCGACCCATAAAGTATATATATTCTTGATCGCGTCCTCAGTTAATATAAGCATGTCCGTCTGACTGTTTCTACGCAAACTAGTCTCTGAGTTTTAAATATATCGAATTGAAACTTTGCACATACCCTTCGTTCCTTAACACGAAGCATATAAGTCGAAACTGCCGGGATCGGCCGACTATATCCTATAGCTGCCATATAACTGATTGATCCGAAATGCCATAACTTTAGTGTTTGTTAAGTTAGGAAGTTGGGATTTTCTATGGGTTTCATTTTTGGCCAATCAATCCGACCTACCAAACTTCATAAGGATCGGCCGACTACATCCTATAGCTGCCATTTAACTGAACGATTGGAAATGCCATAACTTTGGTGTTTTTAAAGTTAGGAAGTTGGGATTTTTTATGAGTATTAAGAATGCATCGTATGAATAATTTTGGAGAATATAATTTACAGAGTATTCTGCAAGGGTATATCAACATTTATTTTGCATCACTTTGTAACAGTGTTTTTATTTGTGTTTTTTTTTTTTTGTGTTTATTTTTCCACACTTTTTGCCTTTTATTTGTACTTTTGTAACATAAATCCATAGGAACAATAGTGTGAAATCGGTTAAAATTTAATGATTTTTAGGATATTTCGCGTAGTATGTAAGCTATTGACATGAATCTTTCTAAATGGTATTTTTTTATGCATACCTTGATCAGGGTAAAAGCGCGTGCCGATCGGACGTCCATATCTTATAGCTCCCATAGGAGCAATAGGGTGAAATCTGTTCAATTTTAATGATTTTTTTTTAACGACAGAACTCCACCTATGTTAAAACCAATGAACTTTGGCAACTCACAATTGCCAAAAAGCTTCTCTGATCGTAACATTGGGGAGTTTCTGACGCTCTGCTTCCATCCCCGTAGATAGCTGATGAGTCTGAGGTGACGTGCAGACGAAACTAGCTAGTCCTATCATAGTCGGGTTCACTCCCCAGGGAGTGTAAGTGTGATGAAAGTTAAGTGGAATACATCGTTGTGTTATAGAAGAAATTAAAATATAACCAACGTATGACCTCGAGTAATTCAATAACACTACAATGATTTTCAGGATATTTAGCGCAATATAAAAGTTATTGATATGAATCTTTCCAAAACGTATTTTTATACCCTTGCAGAGGGTATTATAATTTTGGTCAAAAGTGTGAAACGCAGTGAAAGAGACATCTCCGACTCTATAAAGTATATATATTCTTGATCAGGATCACCTCCTGAGTTGATATAGCCATGTCCTTCTGTCCGTCTGTCTGTCCGTCTGTCTGTTTCTACGCAAACTAGTCTCTCAGTTTTAAAGATATCGAATTGAAACCGTTGAAAAGCTTCCTTGGTGGTGCTCCTAAGCGTTGTAGTCTCCTTGGGCAGCTTCTATGCTACGTAATGTGCCAACCAGTGCTGCGATACACCGTCCAAGGCTTGAACGCGGCGGAAGGCAGCTAGGCAAACATTGACCGTGCTTAGCATCGACCGCAAAGAGTCGGTGCTGTCCTTTTGCAATCTGGGCAACGCATAGATTGCATTCATATGAGAAAACGAGGCGAGGATTGTTATACCTTATCATTCCCCAAGCCACTGCTTAATTTACATATGTGAGCTGCTTCTGACGAATGTCATTATTACGACTGATTTTTTTTTTTTTAAGGTAAAGGTCCGGGGAAAAAAGTAATAGTTAGATCAATTATGTGCCAATGAAGCAAGTATTAATCGTTTTAGGAGCGGCAGAGAGTCAAGATTTGATATTACAGGAAAAAGTCTATTATAGTCAGAACATAATACTCTGAAAGGCTCATGCAAGGCATAGTTAGATCTACAATGATTTAAAATTAGGGGAATATAATTTCTAGTAAATCTACTTGGCACAGAAAAGTTTAGCCGACTTAACAAGTCGGGGCAGTCATGTAAAAGGATATAAATAAAGATTGTACCAAGCATCGTTCTACGGTTGGCTAGGGAGGGTAAATTAATCAAAAGAAGTCTACTAGTACAAGAAGGTAGGTTAAGATTTGTATCCCAGTTTAGGCACCGTAAAGCAAAAAGAAGGAAGTTTTTTTGTACGACCAAAATGTATTCCGTATTGTGGACTCCAGACGGGAGACCCATACTCCAGAATCGGACGGACTAGCGAAATAAATAGAGTTTTAGTCAAATAAGGATCATCGAATTCTTTTGAACACCTTTTAATAAATCCAAGCACTCCTCTGGCTTTATTAACCATGGACGAAATGTGATTAGAAAATTTTAGTTTAGGGTCCAAGAGAACGCCAAGATCGTTAACAAGAGTTATTCTATCCAAAGAGCTGCCACGTATATCGGATTGGCCCGATAAAAAGTCATCAGCTTGCACTTGGAACCGTTTAAATTTAGTAAATTATCTCGGCACCAGTTTTGAAAATTATCTAGATCGGATTGCAAGTCTAAATGGCAGATTATGTCCTTATACTGCAGGCACAACTTAACATCATCTGCGTACATAAGTACGCGAGAATGACTTTTAATTGAGGGAAGATCGTTAATAAATAATGTAAA
Organism: Drosophila prolongata; assembly: GCA_036346975.1. Classification (NCBI taxonomy): domain Eukaryota; kingdom Metazoa; phylum Arthropoda; class Insecta; order Diptera; family Drosophilidae; genus Drosophila; species Drosophila prolongata. The sequence goes on along the minus strand of JAYMZC010000387.1, from coordinate 12,215,009 downwards.
AAGTAACGGACCCAGATGGCTCCCTTGTGGGACACCGGAGGTAACACGGAGAATTTCAGAAATTGAATTTTTAAAAAGGACCCTTTGTGACCTGCCATTCAGATAACTTGAAATCCAATTAAGCAGATCAACTGGAAAACCTAACAGGTCAAGTTTTTGAATAAGAAGTAAGTGATTTACAGAGTCAAATGCTTTACTAAAGTCAGTGTAAATGACGTCTGTTTGAAAACTACTATTGAAGCCTTTTATCACAAATGCAGTCAGCTCTAGAAGGCTTGTGATTGTGGATCTACGTTTAATAAATCCGTGTTGACACGGAGAAATGATTGATCTGCAAAGGTGCTACAAATGAGGAGTAATAATTTTTTCAAAAAGCTTAGGAATAGTTGACAACTTAGAAATACCTCTGTAGTTACTGGCTTCTAACTTGTTACCTTTTTTGAAAATAGGAATATCAAATGATTCCTTCCAAATATTTGGGAATTGGGAGGTTTCTAGAGATAAGGTTAACAACATGTGAATAGGTTTGCACAGGGCCATAGCGCAATACCTAAGCACGCACCCAGGAATACCATCGGGCCCTGGCGAATAAACAGGCTTAATACGAAGAAGATCCAAAAGAAGAGAGCTTTCTGTTAAAGTGGGACAGAATATGAGGTTTGACTTGGACATGGTGTAAGAATAAGGCTGTGATGAATAATCTAAAGTAGAGTAAGTCGTTTGAAAAAATTGGGCAAATAAATCGGCAATTGCCTGATCTGTGGTTGCCGTCATGTTTTCGAACGACAGCGAGGAAGGAAAAGAATTAGTTTTACGCTTGGTGTTAACAAAATTATAAATTATAAAACTGTTTCGGGTCCTGAGAGATCTGGACCTTACAACGGTTTAAGTAACTATTATAACATACATACAACGGTTTAAGTAACTATTATAACATGGGCAGCGACTCCTTGAGAAAGTGCAATCTTTGGACATTGCTTAGAGTGTTGTTATTATGGATTAGACTTGTGAAGGCGTCGAAGTAGCCTGGCCAGTCCACACACGGACCGGAAAATTTAGGCACCGACATTTGCGGCATGTTTACTCGCAACTCCGGGTCGGCGTGCCCGGCGGTTGCTGTCGGCGTAGTATTTTCGGGTCCAAGCCTGTCGAAGTCTTCGGCGAGAGCACAATAAGCGTCCATACAACGCTTTTCGATTTCTGATTGGCAATTCTCCGTGGCGTAACTTGAATCACTAAATCCATCCAAATTAACGATCACCAAGTGCGTTTCCCGAAAAGCGTTCCGTAATTCCTCCACTTGGTCCAGATTTTTTTTTGAGATAAATTTTAGGTTTCCTCGCCTGCGAACCTTTCCTAAAATTCTGTAACACAGACCTAGGAGCTTGGTGACGATGTGATTGCAGATTCACCAACTTGTCCAAATCTGAAACATCCGACTCAGGTTTCAGGATTCAGACTAAGGCCTGCGCAACTCAGCACCCCAAATATTTATATAATAGATAAATCTGTAATACTTGTCTCGCACACAACTTGGTTACTCACTCAGTTTGCATACCAGAACCACACCACAAAGAGAAAGGGAAGATATAAGGGCGCTTTGCAAAGTCCGGGTTGCCGTTGTTGCGCCTATGTATCGATGTTGCGTTCCTTTTTCTCTCTTCTCTCGCCCTACTCAGGTCCAGATGAGCTAACGATCAGCTGATCGGGTCGTTCTCAAACTATCGGGACAAGCAGTAGACTGAACAAGTTAATTATATTAATTCAAACCCTAAGAGCCTTATATATATATATAACATAAGTAAGTATTAAATTATCTTCCATTTAAATTTCCATTTAATTTAATTTTTAATTTTCCATTTAAGCCAGACGCTGGTACATACTTTATAAGTCCGCCATTTTGAGAAATTTTTGTCTGATGATTGCTTAATTATTTCCCTAAAAAAAATCATAAAAAATACCTCAATTTAAACCGTTTCCATGTATATCCCCCTTAAGCCGACCTTCCGAGTCGGGGCTATCAATCTCACCATGAATAAGGTTATAAATGAAAGTTTTCAGCAGATAGCTTTAAAACTGAGGGACAAGTTTGCGTAGAAATGGACTGACGGACGGACAGACAGACAGACGGTCAGACATTACTAGATCGACTCTCCTGGTGATGCGGATAAGAATATATTTACTTTATAGGGTCTCCTTCACTGCGTTGCAAGCTTTTGACTGAAATTATAATACCATCTGCAAGGATAACAAAATAAATATACGAGTATAATTAAACGCTCAGAAATTCATATTTTAGTAAGCAATACAAATTTGTAAATATACTGTACTATACCAAAACAAATAGAAAAAATTATTTTACATAATCAAATCTCAACACCTATTTTTCCAAAGCATTAATATGTATCTTTGAGTTTTCACATTATGGATTTTTAACTATAGTTTTGATTGAAATACACAGCTATGTATGGAATAGAATTTATTAAAAGTCATCGGTAATCCAACATGTATGTCAACTATAATCAACATTGAGTACTATTTAATAAATTTGTACCTCTTAGAAGGAATATAGTCCCATTCAGTAATAACCCTGGTTTAATAAAACTATACATGATGGAATAATACAAAGAAATTGGGCTTATATTATAAATACAGCACTTACCACATTAACATTTCCAAGTAACTGCAAAAATGCAAAAATTATCTCAATACCAAATATATGGGATGAGTACAGATAACTTTGACAAATTTAATCCAAAGCGGTTCAATTGATTTGATGATATCATAATAACAAATAACATATTTCTTTTTGCAAAATTCGTTACATTACTTTTATTACTTATTATTATGACAATTATTACTTATTATTATAACAATTATTATTTATTATTATGACTATTATTACTTATTATTATGACTATTATTACTTATTATTATGACTATTATTATTTACCCGCCCAACCGACCAAGGGGCGCAGCCGTCTATCGTACGGCACGATTCGCGAGAAGATAGAGGCGAAATAAGAAAATATAGGTAAGAGTCCGGGAAAAAAAGTAGATCAAGTCATTTTACAAAGTCAAATGCTTTACTAAAGTCAGTGTAAATGACGTCTGTTTGAAAACTACTATTTGCTTTTTATTCGCGCCGAGTCCCACGGCCCACTTACCCGCCCAAACGACCGAGGGGCGCAGCCGTGTGTCGTACGGCAGGATTCGCGAGAAGATAGACGCGAGATAAGGATATATAGGTAAAAGTCCGGGGAAAAAAGTAATAGTAAGATCAATTTTGTGCCAATGAAGCTAGTATTAATCGTTTTAAGAGCGGCAGAGAGTCAAGATTTGACATTATAGGAAAAAATCTATTATAGTCAGAACACAATACTCTGAAAGGCTCATGCAAGGTATAGTTATTTCTACAATGATTTAATGTTAGGGGAATATAATTTCTAGTTAATCTACTGGCACAGAAAAGTTTAGCCGACTTACCAAGTCGGGGGAGTCAATATCACCATGTATAAGGTTATTTTTTTTTTATTTTATTTATTTTTTTTTGTCGCGCGGAGTCCCACGGCCCACTTACCCGCCCAACCGACCGAGGGGTGCAGCCGTGTATCGTACGGCTCGATTCGGGATAAGATAGACGCGAGATAGGAAAATAAAGGTAAAGGCCCGGGGAAAAAAGTAATAGTTAGATCAATCTTGTGCCAATGAAGCCAGTATTAATCGTTTTAGGAGCGGCAGAGAGTCAAGATTAGATATTACAGGAAAAAGTCTATTAAAGTCAGAAGCGATAACTTTACACAAATAAATACAATGGTATTGAATTCATCAAAAAATAACTCATCAGACGGGAAGTTTGAATCAACTCCAATTAAGACTTCACCTCCCCGTCTAGAGGGACGGTCATACCTATATATTGTGTACTTACCTGGAAAAACTTCGGAGCTAAAGATCTCCGGCTTTAACCAGGTTTCTGTGAACACAATAATATGAGATGCAAAGGAAAGGCTATCAGAATACAATTTAGTGAGCTTGCTACGCAAACCTCTTGCATTCTGATAGGAAAGAAGGAGGTTAGAAGTTAGTTTTTTGAAATTGGTACACTGGTTTGGCCTCGACTAGGAAGTTTTACTCCCACGGGCCCCTTCTTCTTTATCTTAGCCTCGAACTCTTTTACAACCATATTATCCGGCCAAAAGTCGCCCGAGCATATGGCTTCAAAAAGCTCGTTAGGGACAGTTATCTTGAAAGATGAAATGTCTCTAGCATAAGAAAACTTAAACTTTTCCATCTTTACACTATTACAATCGGCTTTAGTTTTGTCTTGTATATAAGACAATACATCAGAAGATGTTTGATCAGGGGAAAGCCGAGAAACGAAAATTTGTTTCTTTAGTGGAACCACTAAAAGGGATTTTGGTGGAGCAGACATTGTTTCTGCAAAACCAACTTGAGCCGGTTGTCCGGACTCAGTAGTCCCTAGTGGTGTAGGTGCTACATTCTGAGAGATAGGTGGATCCACTAATTGTGAAACCACTACGGACAAATCGGAATTCTTAGAAGTCCCTGGTTGCATGCATTCTGTAACGGATTGTTCGAATACCGAATCTTTTTTAGCTGCCGATCTTAGCAACATTTGAGGGTTTGCTGAAATCAACTGCTGATCCGCCGGAATGCTCTGTTGATCTTTTGATTTCGGTTGCGGGGTGTTCCCCTTTTGCTCCTTACCACCAGCGGCCTTTTTGCGCTTAGGGGACTCTTCTAATAGCTTACGACTATTAAACTGCGAGTCCAGCGCAGAGAGGAGATCATCAGCTCGGCGAAAACTATCTCTAGCCACTCCGAAACAGCTAATCAGCCCCATCAGGCCGCCTTTAGTTTGGCGCATGAACGATTTCATCTCGTTCGCAACCTCGACACAAGCGTCACAACAAAACTGCAAATTGGGCCCCTTTGAAAGGTCATCACTTGTCCGGCCAGTAAAACCGGCGCTCTTGGTGTGCACCATATTTTCACACAGCCAGCAAGTCATATTAGACTGGTCAGCCCTGATTACGAGGCTGCATTTTTTGCAGAAGCAGACTAAATTTTTATTATTCGTTTTATTTATTTACCACTGTACCAAGAAAGCGAATTTAAATTTATAAGCGAGCAGTTATAAGTACCGCAAGAGCGCAGAAACTGCACGCTTAGAACTTTCAAAGCAATGAGAGCAAGAGAGCGGGAGCGTAAATAAGTTAAAGTGCATGCACAAAAGAGAAACGGCGGGGATATAAGAAAAGATAACTCAGATAAGAATTACGAAAAACTAAAACAATTTAGTGGTCATGTCTACAACTGTTCTGCATAAACATTTTAGATTTATTTTAGTTTATTTACGTTAACATTATCTTTACATTATTTTAAATCTGTTGACGTAAGCTTATCATTGGCAAGTCTGTCGATATTTAGAATATCGATACTGCACGAAAAGAATCGTGGCACGAAGTATTTGCTTTTGCTTTCTGTGTTTTCGGGAGAGAAGATGTAAAACCACAAATCCCTTTGTTTTTCTATTTCAAATAAAAATCTTTAAATTATATTTGGAGTTGTAATTGAACCAATCACCGGCGATCCTACAAATTTGGTGTCAGAAGTGGGATTTACTTCGAAAAACAACACAGAAGCGAACGTGGCACAAAGATTCATTAAAGTCTGAGTGTGTGTAAATGCGCAGCAGCATTGTTCATAGAGGAGGCGTTTTACGCAGAGCAGTTCACTGGCACATCGTGTACACCTGAGAGGTGTAGCAAGGAGCGCATTGTGCGCAAAGGTCCTGCAAGGAGGAAGGAGACATCGAAACTTGGCTTTGGGAAAGCGGAATTCTGGTGAAAAAGCCTGGAAAAACAGCGTCAGCGTAGGCACAGGGTGTGTCGTGTCAAAGAAGGAAGGAAGACCCGCTTCAATAAGTGTGAGCTCAGAGTGTGCGTTGTTTGCAGAAGTGGAGAGTGAGCGAACTGTATCAATATTTTTCAAAATTCATTGTATTACCTAACCACTAAGTTATGTTCAAGAATTCGTTTTAATTTGTCAAACTTTGTAAACAGAGAGCAATAACGAGTACAGAATGCGGAGGGCAGAAATTTTGTCGTTAAACGTAAACGCATTGAAAGAGCAATTGTCACAGCTAAATTTAGCTTCAAGCGGTAGGAAGCAGACATTGCAGGACAGACTTCTTGACCACTACAACATAGCAGCTGAGGAAATCGAGGATGAGGAGTCTGAGTACGGGGATGCGACGACGATGCACAGTTCAAGATCTACACCAGGCGAAGGTCGCAGTTCATTTACATTACGCGACATAGAGGACTCCCTTTCTCAGTTCAATGGTACGAGCCAGCCGTCTGTTCACAGCTGGATCCAGGAGTTTGAAGATAATGCAGCAGCAGACCAATGGAATAGTCTTCAAATGTTCATCTATTCGAAGCAATTGCTAAAAGGAGCTGCGAAAATATTCGTTCGAAGCCAGTCAGGCATTTCCAACTGGTCATCTCTAAAGCGCGCATTAGTAGCTGAGTTCGGATCTGAGGTTTCGGCAATTGAAGTTCACCGAATGTTAAAAAATCGCCGAAAGGGCCCAAAAGAGGATTTCAAGGAGTATCTCTATTCGCTCATGGAAATAGGAAAGCCTGTCAATTTGGATGACGCCAGTCTTATAGAGTACTTCATCGAAGGTATACCCGACTCGAGAACCAACAAAAGGAACTTATATCAGGCCAGGACTCTGCTGGAACTTAAGGAGCAAATAAAGGTATATGAGAAAATTCGTAGCAGTCGCCCTCAAGTGGTTAATACGACAAAATCTTATATTACCAACGAAGACAAAAAACCAGATGTGACCAAACAGCACTTCAAAAAATGCTTTAAGTGTGGTGATCCTTCACATTTTGCAAGAGAGTGTAACCAGCAAATTAAATGCTACAGGTGCGAACAGCCTGGCCATAAGGCATCGAATTGTCCGGTTACTAGGACAGCAGATAAGAAGGAAGGAATAAGTGCGAACTCAATGACGAACCATATCAGCAGCAGTGGCAAATGTATTTTTAAAGAAATTTCATGTAATGGCGTTCGATTTTCCGCTTTGATCGATACAGGTTGTGATCTCTGCCTTATCCGTGACGACGTGGTTGAGATGTTGGGAAATATCGAGCTTGTTGATGAAAAGCATTGTCTGGTCGGCATTTGCAACAGTGAGCTAAATACGCTTGGCAGTTTCGTAACCCAAGTTTTGGTAGACAACACTTATTTGGACTTAAACTTTCACGTTGCTAGCAGAAATTTGACTTGATATTCTCAGAGAAGTCGGTAAAATTTCAACCAAAAGAGAAACTGAATATCCAGGAATCGTTTACCACAGAGCAAGAGGTAGAGTCAGAATTACAGATATTCCAGGAATATCCTGAAATGTGTCTTTTCGCCGAAAGTGAGGAGCCCGAGATTGACGTTGCTCACCTGGATAGACCAATTGCTGAAACTGTGAGAGATTTGATCATCAACTACAAGCCAGAGAAAAAGAAGGACAGTCCCATTCAAATGAAGATTTTGTTAAATGACGAGTACCCAGTCTATGAACGTCCTCGACGCATTTCACATGCAGACAAGTTAATTGTAGACAACCAGGTTGAGAAATGGCTAGCAGAAAAGATTATTCAGCCAAGTTCATCTGAGTATGCCTCACCTGTTGTCTTGGTACCGAAGAAGGACGGCAGCAAGCGGCTTTGTTGCGACTATAGACGGCTAAACGCGAAGATTGCCAAAGATCATTTTCCGATGCCACTTATAGATGATGTCATTGAAAGACTGCAGGGAAACAGCTTCTTCACAACACTTGATTTAGCGAATGGATTTTTCCATGTACCAGGTGACCAGAATTCGACAAAGTATACATCTTTCGTGACGCATGCAGGGCAATTTGAGTTTTTATATGTCCCGTTTGGAATTTCAAATTCACCAGCCGTATTTTCAAGATTTATTTATGCAATTTTACTGGATATGGTGCAAGATGGTACAGTTGTAACATACATGGATGATCTCATTATTCCCTCTAAGGATGTAAATGAAGGAATCCAAAAGCTAGAGCGTGTCTTAAATCGAGCTTCAGAGTATAATTTGAAAATTAAGTGGAGCAAGTGTCAGTTTCTCAAGAGAAAGGTTGACTTTTTGGGTTATATCGTTGAAGGAGGGACTATAAGACCATCGGAAGCCAAATCGCAAGCAGTCAAGAACTTTTCGATCCCACATGATCGAAAGAGTATTCAGCGTTTTCTTGGATTAACATCTTATTTTAGGCGATTCATTGCTGATTATGCGATGAAGGCGAAACCACTTTCTGACTTGCTTCGCAAGGAAGTTCCCTTCCGATTCGATGAAGACCAACGCCTAGCATTTGAGCAACTAAAGGTAGCGTTGATATCTGCACCGGTGCTGCGATTATACAATCCAAAAGCTCAGACGGAGATACACACAGACGCTTCTATGCACGGCTACGGAGGAGTTCTTTTCCAAAAAGATCCGGACGATCAACAGTGGCACCCTATCCAATATCTTAATACCACTCTTACGAGCTCGAAGTGTTGGCCATAGTCGAAGCTTTGAAAAAATGGCGTGTCTATTTATTGGGTATAAAGTTTAAAATTATAACCGACTGCAATGCCTTTGCGTTAACAATGAAAAAGCGCGGCGAAATCCCTTTAAGAGCATTGTTTCTCCAGGACTATGACTATGTTATTGAACATCGAAGTGACAGCAAAATGCGGCACGTAGATGCCTTGAGTCGTGTTTCATGTCTAATGTTGGAAGACACTCTGCAACATAAATTGCAGGAAGCACAGCAGCAGGATGAATGGGTTCGCGCAGTAATGGCCGCCCTCTAAAACAGCACTTACGATGACTTTTTCGTTAGGTATGGTATTTTATACAAGGATCCTGTCAAAGAGTTGATCGTAGTGCCGAGTCTGATGGAAGAGGAAATCATTCGTATGGCCCATAAGCAAGGACATTTCTCAGTAAAAAGAACTCACGAAGCTGTTGAGAAGACGTTTTACATACCGAACTTGTCGAAGAAAGTAGTTAGAGTGGTAAAAAGCTGCGTCGAATGTATTGTTTATGAGAGCAAGGCAGGCAGAAAGGAAGGTTTCTTAAGACCAATTAACAAAGCCAATAAGCCGTTGGAAACATATCACGTTGACCATGTAGGTCCAATGGAGCAGACCGGCAAGAACTATAATTACATTCTCGTGGTGATCGATGCGTTCTCTAAGTTCGTCTGGCTCCACCCAACAAAAACTACAATGGCTGAAGGAGTTATCGATCGACTTACTCGTCAAGCGGCAGTGTTTGGTAACCCTAGGCGCATAATATCATACAGAGGGGCTGCATTTGTTGCAAATACATTTAAACAATACTGCGACGAGAACGGAATACAGCATCTGATGATTACCACCGGAGTTCCCCGAGGAATGGTCAAGTGGAGCGAATCCATAAGATCGTGATTCCGATGTTATGTTTGTCAAGAAAAAACCGTGTAGTTGGTATAAACGTTTAGAAGTTGTACAGCAAGTAATGAACAGTACACCCCCAAGAAGCACGAGATTCTCACCTTTTAAGATACTTACAGGCGTTGAAATGAGAACTAACAAAGTATCAGAGCTGAACATGTTCCTTGAAGACGCCGCTATTGAAGAGTTAGACCAGGAAAGAGAAACTATTCGTATGGAAGCGCAGGATAACATTGCCAAAATTCAGTAGGAGAATCGTAGATCCTTCAACAAGACGCGTAAGAAGGAGTTACATTACAAATTAAACGAGCTAGTAGCTATAAAGCGCACGCAGTACGGCACCGGCTTAAAGTTGAAACAAAAGTTCTTTGGGCCTTACAAAATAGTCAGGACTTTGCCCCACGGCAGATACGATGTGGAAAAAGTTGGTGACCATGAAGGCCCAGGGAAAACATCAACCGTTGCTGAATATATGAAGAAATGGAGTCCTCAATCTGAATCTGCAGAAGAACCATCATTCGAGCCGAATGATAATTCAGGATGGCCGATTGTGGGAAAAGAAAGGAAAACAAGAAGTGGTCATGTCTACAACTGTTCTGCATAAACATATTAGATTTATTTTAGTTTATTTACGTTAACATTATCTTTACATTATTTTAAATCTGTTGACGTAAGCTTATCATTGGCAAGTCTGTCGATATTTAGAATATCGATACTGCACGAAAAGAATCGTGGCACGAAGTATTCGCTTTTGCTTTCTGTGTCTTCGGGAGAGAAGATGTAAAACCACAAATCCCTTTGTTTTTCTATTTCAAATAAAAATCTTTTAATCATATTTGGAGTTGTAATTGAACCAATCACCGGCGATCCTACATTTATTAGTATTAAATACAAAGTGCACTCGCGAAGCGAACGGAGTTTAAATTTATGTTTTAATAAACCCGGAGAGAATTAAAATTGTTTTGATAAAACCCACCGATGGGAATAAAAGAAAACAAAATGCAAAATTCGATGCGCAGAAAAAAAACACGACCGTTCACTTTGAAAGTCAAAGACGATATACCATGTTATTTATAGTACCGACTTTTTGCAAATCTTAAAAGCATTAATTTTATTTTACTTACCAAAAAATAAGTATTAGTATTTGGTTTCGTATGTATTCTAACTTAGTCTGTCCGTTTTTATATTGTCCTTTGTCACTTCTCGCGATCTTGTTTTTTACGCCCATTGGGAAATAGGTTTCCGCGCGTAACAAGCACTGCTTGGTGTCGTAAGGGCCACTTGTTTGTGCTGATCACAGTGCATCAACGTCCGAAAATAAAAAAATATCAAGACTTCATAAAATTACGAAGATATACTTTGAAAAGCTGCGATCCCAAGGCAATAAGGGAAGAGAACCAACTCAAGCTTGGACAGTCTGGAAAACTAGCCTAAGAATCAACTCAACCAATTGTGAAAGTGAAAATTAATTAAACAAAGAACGTATTTTTAAATACATTTTCGGTATCGTTTTTGTAATTTACATGAAAATAATTTGTTTTAGTAGTTTCGCCCCAAATAATTTACAAATTTATCAACCAGACCATGATCGCCGGGTCGTACATTTGAAATGTAGCTGTAGTGGAAACCCGATTCCTAAAATGATTTGGTACTTTGGTAGATTTTCTTGGCCAAAAGTGAATTTTATTTTTCTTTCATACTTCACCTTAAATACATTGAATTTGGCCAAATCATATCGTATGGATCCAAAACATTGATTAAATCGTTTTTGTTCACTCAAAGTGAACGGTCGTGTTTATTTTCTGCGCTCCGATTTTGTATTTTGTTTTTGTTTAATCCCATCAGTCGGTTGTATTAAACAATTTTCATTTTCTTGTTATTTAAATTTACATTTAAATTCCGTTCGCTTCGCGAGTGAACTATACTTATAATTGCTCGCTTAGAAATTTCAATTGGTTTGCTTGGTACAGAGGTTTCAATAGGTAAAATGAGTAACAATAATTTAGTCTGCTTCTGAAAAAAATGCAGTCTCGTAATCAGGGCTGACCAATCTAAGATGACTTTCTGGCTGTGTGAAAGCATGATGCACACCAAGTGCGCCTGTTTTACTGTGTGACCTTTCAAAGTGGCCCAATTTGCAGTTCTGTTGTGCTGCTTGTGTTGAGGTTGCGAACGAGATGAAATCGTTCATGCGCCAAACTCGTCAAATTCGTTTGCGAGCTTCGGCGAGTGCAGACGTGTTTTTTTTGTCTTCTTATCGTGCAACGAAATTTAAATAAAATCAAAGCATAGTGCAATGCAAGCTCTTAACAACAATTCACAGTGGGCGAAAAGACGTTTAGTGCGATGAACTTCGTACTTTTTGTGTAAATAAACAAGAAGAAAACCTAAAACATAAAGCTATGAGTGATTTCGACACTCATACGGTGCGTCAGCAAGACGAGCGTCGGCTCTCTCTGCAACGTAACAACGCATACCATTCAATCGTGTCAATGCAAAACAACGGTCGCGCAAACCCAACAAAAACTAACCAACCGCGATCAATAACCCCAAGTCCGAGTAATGAACTCAATCCAACATCGCAAGGCAGGCCGCGCTCTTGCTCTTCAGCGCTCTTGTTGGATTGAACCCCATACCCTTCCCTCATGCCAACCTGCTTAGCCACGGTCACCACTACAGTGACGTCATTAGCAACTGCAACGGCAACTTCTACAACAACTACAATAGTATCGACTGCTCGCGCAATACCATCTACTGTAACAACGAAATCTGCTCAGATAAATCCGATGATATATACCTCCTGAATACATCGTAGGGGACAACAAAAAGCCTAAGCCGCCGCCGATTTACATTCGAGAGAAAAGTTATAATGCTCTTGTGAACTCGATACTGAATCTAATCGCACCAGACAATTTCTACATAATTCCATTAACAAAGGGAAGTATTCACGAATCAAAAGTTCAGACTAATACGGAAGTAAACTACAGAATTTTGTCGATGAATTGAAACGACAATAATAAAAACTTATACACGTATCAATTAAAAAGCAGTAAAGGCCAGCAAGTAGTACTTAAAGGTATTGAACCGGAAGTTACACCAGCTGAAGTTACAGGCGCACTGAAGGAGAAAGGTTTTAATGTAAAAAATGTTATTTACATTTTGAATAGTGAAAGAAAGCCTCAACCTCTTTTCAAGGTAGAACTTGAACCCGAAACCAAATCCAAGCCACTGAGAAAAATGAAGTGCATACAATTTTTACTCTCCAGTTTCTATTACACCGCAGAATAACTGTAGAAGAGCCGCATAAAAGAAATGGGCCGGTGCAGTGTAATAATTGTCAGGAATATAGGCCACACAAGGTCATACTGCACGCTTCGTCCAGTATGCGTTGCTTGTGGAGACCTTCATGACTCCCACAAATGCCCAAAAAATAAAGAGGATCCCAGCAGCAAAAAGTGTGGAAACTGTGGAGGTAACCATCCTGCTAACTGCAGGGGCACCTATGTCCAGTCTACAAAGAACTGAAAAGTCGTACACACCAAATAGTGACCACTGCTCGCTCACATATACCACCTATGAAATCTACGCGTGATGTCTTCCCCCCTACAGCCGTTAAATCTTCAGCTAATAATGAGTTCACCGACAAACCCGAAACCTTTGCAACTGCTCTAAAAATGGGTCTAAAAAGTACCACTCCCACCAAGCCATGATCAGCAGTTTACCCTCATCAACCAGGAGAACAGTCTACGACGAAATTGAAACAATGATATGTAATCTTCAACAAAGTATAATGGATTTGATGTCATTCATGCAGACAACTATGCAAGATCTTATGCGAAACCAAAACGTTTTGATTAAGCTGCTTGTTGCTCAAAAACAGACTAAGTAATCAATGCCTCCACTCCGTATATCCGTATGTGGAACGCCAACGGCGTCTCACAGCGCAAACTCGAGTTTAATTTATTTATTCTGATGGACGTTGATGCACTACGAGCAGTACAAACAAGTGGCCAAACGACACCAAGCACGTGCTTGTTACGCGCGGGCCCTATTATTAATTTGGGCAAAAAATGCGAGTTCGCGAGGAAAATATAAAAATTAAATAGAGACAAGACACAAGTGAAAATGAAAGGCACAATTAAGAGTAAAGCAAATGAGTTAAAATATTAGTTTTTAATAACGGGATAGAAGTTGAAATGCAAATTAGATGATAAAGCTTGTTATAATGATTACATACAACGCGAAAGGGCTCGTGCAGACAAAAATTTGATGAACATCGTGGCAAATTTAGAGGGATATAATTTCGTGTTAGTCTAGCAGGAAATTGAAAGCTAGGCGGTTTACAAGTTCTGCAGAATCAATATCTCCTCTTATAAGATTTTGCATAAAAATAGCATTGTTCTACGATTTACAAGTGTAGGTAAATTAAGCAACAGTAATCTATTCTGGTAAGAAGGTAGCGTTACGTTTTGATCCCAGATCAAATTACGAAGGGCAAATAGAAGAAATTTTATTTGTACCGAATCAAGTTCTTTTGACCAACGCTTTATAAAGCCAACAACATAAGAACAGGAGTACCCCTATTAAAAGTCATAACGTTGCATTTAAGGTAGTTTAACTTTAAAAGGTTGTACTCACACCATTCATGAAAACAATCAATATCTGACTGTAAGTTAAATCCCGACGCTACATCATTATATGAGTTAACTCAATTCCTTAATAATAACCATATCGATGTAATGCTACTTGCAGAAACTTATCTTACAAATAAATATAGTTTCCAAATTCGAGGCTACTTCTTCTACTGCACGAATCACACAGACGGGATAGCACATGGAGGCACTGGGATTCTGATTAGATCGCATCAAGAACTGCTTCCACAATAGCTTCGCCATGCAAGCTACATCTATAGATGTACAGATGTAACGATCATTAAAGCTTGCAGCCGTATACTGTCCTCCTTGGTTTACAATATCCAAATCCCAATTCATGGACTTTTTCAACTCTCCGAGCGATCAATTTATAGTAGCAGGAGACTTTAATGCCAATCATACGCACTGGGGATCTCGACTTGTGACTCCAAAGGGAACGCAGTTGTACAATGCAATAATAAAAGCCTGGGACACCTACATATTGGCCAAAAGATCCCAGAAAACTGACAGAACTTGATAGATTTTGCAGTCACAAAAAACATTCCGCGCGTCAACTCCTTATCAGATCTATTGTCTGATCACTCGCCTGTACTCCTTCAACTAAATCTACATCCAGTTGCGGTAGATAAGCCATTCAGACTAACAACGAATAAATCCAATAGGCTTTCAAAAAATATGTGAGTTCGCATATTGAGTTGATTCCACGTTTGAATGACGAAGCTGATATCAACTTATCCACAAACACTCTTAAATCCGTCTTGGTCGCAGCAGCTCGCATGTCAACTCCACAAACGCAAAAAACATCGTACAATCATAGATACGCGAAGAAAGGTCCCAAAAACATTACATAGAGTAGTTATCCCCAATGAGCTCCAAGTTCCCACTTTGGAGAGCACACTCATCACTCTGCGCACCATTAGAATCTGCAATGCCAATAAGGACATCCATAGACAACTGGGCGCGCAGCGACGGAGAAAGACCCGACAGATTTGCAGAACATCTTCAAAATGTATTTCAGCCCAATACAGCATCAAACGTGATCTCACTGTCAGCAACATCAGATATCGACACATCTACGTAAGAACCAATTCTATTTAGGCCACATGAGTTACTCAAAATTATAAACGAACAACTCAACCCAAAAAAATCTCCAAGATGCGATCTACTATCACCAAAAATGATTATTGAACTTCCTTTCTGTGCAGTTCGAGCTATTTGACAACTCTTCAATGCAATATCGAGACATGGACACTTCCCAGAGAGATGGAAAAAGTCGATCATCATAATGATACCAAAACCTGGCAAGGACCGAACAATTGCTACACTGCGGACATCCCAACGAGCATGCAACTAACCACATCCACTTTTTCTTATGACACAGCGATCCTAGGCCGCTCGAGATACCCCAAGCAAGCAACGGCGCAACTTGCTAAACACCTGGTGGCAGTGGAGAAATGGCTATCCGACAGTCGAATCAAAGTTAACAAACCAAAAATGCAAACACGTAACGTTCACACTTAACGGCAAGACTTTGTCCTCTATTTACTCTAAACAACACAGTGGTTCCGATAGCAAATGAAGTAACATATCTTGGCGTACACCTCGATAGACGTCTTACTTGGCGCAGCCACATTGAAGCCAAAAGAACACATTTAAAGCTCAAAGCCAACAGCTTCCACTGGCTTATCAATAGCCGCTCGCCTCTTAGCTTAATATAAGCTACTTCTATACAACACCGTTTTGAAACCAATCTGGATGTACGGTTGTGGGGGAATGCCAGTAATAGCAGTGTGGCATTCCGAACCTTCACCGGGGCACCGTGGTACGTTCGGAATGAAAACATTCACAGGAACCTTCACATATCAATCAACAATGTACTACAACAGGCTATCAGCACATCCAAATCCAATACAGCTTAAAAAGCTTAAAAAAAAAATTCTCCAAACTAAAGGCGGCCTGATGGCTGATAATAGTCGTAAGGCATTAGAAGCGCAAAAAGGCCGCTGGTGGTAAGCAGCAAAAGGAGAACACCCCGCAACCGAGATCAAAAGAACAACAGAGCATTCCGGCGGATCAGCAGCTGATTTCAGCAAACCCTCAAATGTTGCTAAGGCCAGCATCTAAAAAAGATTCGTTATCCGAACAATCCGTAACAGAATGCATGCAACCAGGGACTTCTAAGAATTCCGATTTGTCCGTAGTGGTTTCACAATTAGTGGATCCACCTATCTCTCAAAATGTAGCTTCACCACCACAAGGGACTACTGAGTCCGGACAACCGGCTCAAATTGGTTTTGCAGAAACAATTTCTGCTTCACCAAAATCCTTTTCATCTTCTGATGTATTGTCTTATATACAAGACAAAACTAAAGCCGATTGTAATAGTGAAAAGTGTAAAGGTGGAAAAGTTTAAGTTTTCTTATGCTAGAGAACTTCCTGATTATTTAAATCACCTATCCGTTATTAAGTCTGTTGCAAATAAGCTTTCCGATAGGGATCAGTTGGTAGTTCTAGGTGATTTTAATATACCTGAAGTTACCTCGTCCACTGAGGATGGATCGAATGTCTTACTACCTATAGCACAGAATGATTTTATTGACGGCCTGGTTGACATACCTTTATCTTAAGAAAACCATGTTCGGAATTCACTAGGTCTTGATTTGTGTTTTGTATCAAATCCTGAAGGTGTGTTTCTTAAACCGTTGTAAGGTCCAGTTCTCTCACGACCCGAAACATTTTTATAACTTCGTTAACACCAAGCGGAAATCTAATTTATATCTTTCCGTTCGAAAACATGACTGCAACCACAGATCAGGCAATAGCCGATTTATTTGCTCAATTTTTTCAAACGACATACTGTACTTTAGATTATTTATCACAGCCTTATTCTTACACCATATCCAGGTCAAACCTTATATTCTGTCCACTTTAACAGAAAGTTCTCTTCTTTTGGATCTTCTTCGTATTAAGCCTGTTTGTTCACCAGGGCCCGATGGTATTCCTGGGTACGTGTCATTCCTCTTTTCAAGAAATGTAACAAGTTAGAAGCCAGTAGCTATAGAGCTTTTTGAAAAAATCATTACTCGTCATTTGCAGCACCTTTGTAGACCAATAATTTCTCCGTGCCAACACGAATTTATTAAACGAAAATCCACAATCACTAACCTTCTGGAGCTTACTACATTTGTCATAAATTTCTTCAATAGTAGTTTTCCAGCCGACGTCATTTTCATTGACTTTAGTAAATCATTTGACTCTGTAAATCATTTACTTCTTGTTCACAACTTTGACCTGTTAGGTTAGTCAGTTGATCTTATATGGATGGCAGGACACAAAGGGTCCGTTTTAAAAATTCAATTTCTAAAATTCTCCGTGTCACCTCCGGTGTCCTACAAGCGAGCCATCTGGTTCCGCTATTTTTTACATTATTTATTAACGATCTTCCCTCAATTATAGGTAATTTTCACGTAATCGTGTTCGCAGATGATGTTAAGTTATGCCTGCAGTATAAGGACATTTCCTGCCATTTAAACTTACAATCCGATCTAGATAACTTTCAAAACAGTTGCCGAGATAATTTACTAAATTTAAACGGTTCAAAGTGCATGCTGATGACTTTTTATGGGGTCAATCCGATATACGCGACTTACACGTTAAGTGGCAGCTCTTTGGATGGATTAACTCTTGTAAACGATCTTGGCGTTCTCTTGGACCCTAAACTAAAATTTTCGAATCACATTTCGTTTATGGTTAATAAAGCCAGAGGAGTGCTTGGATTTATTAAAAGGTGGTCAAAAAACTTTAGTTATTTCGCTAGTCCGTCCGATTCTGGAGAATGGGTCTCCCGTCTGGAGCCCACAATACGGAATACATATTTGTCGTATTGAATCTGTACACTGTCCAAAAAAACTTTCTTCTTTTTGCTTTACGGCGCCTAAACTGGAATGCAAATGTTAACCGACCTTTTTACTCTAGTAGACTTCTGTTGATTAATTTACCCTCCCTAGTCAAACGTAAAACGATGCTTGGTACTATATTCATTTATAGCCGTATACATGGTGATATTGAATGCCCCGGCTTGGTAGGTCGGGTAAACTTTTCTGTGCCAAGTAGATTGACTAGAAATTATATTCCCCTAATTTTAAATCATTGTAGATCTAACTATGCCTTGCATGAGCCTTTCAGAGTATTATGTTCTAACTATGGTACCCTTTTTCCTGTAATCTCAAATCTTGAGTCTCTGCCGCTCCTAAAACGAGTAATACTAGCTTCATTGCCACAAAATTGATCTTACTATTACTTTTTTCCCCGGACTTTTACCTATATTTTCTTATCTCGCGTCTATCTTCTCACGAATCGTGCCATACGATACATGGCTGCGCTTCTCGGTCGGTTGGGCGGGTAATTGGGCCGTGGTACTCCGCGCAAAAAAAAACGGATTTGAACAATTGGTTCTTCATTAAATTTAATTTAAGGCTTCCAAATCATTGACACTTTTTTCTCGATCTTAAAATTGCAAGTTTACGGTTCCGAGTACGTTGATTCTATGCCAGCTGTTTGAGCAATTAAGTAAGAAAGGTTGCTGATTGCAGCCAGAGTGAGCGTCTATTATGGCCTGTTGCATTGGCTTTCAATCGTTGCTAGTATTGGGAACGGGATTATTTGAAACACGTGTGGATCGGTTAAACTTGGGATCGGCACACTGCAGATTTGGGAGAACGAACGCTTGCAAATTCCAACGATGGTCTTGATAGGGGCTACGCGGACAAACAATCGTCGAGCGAACCTTGACCAACCAGAAAACTTTATTACAATTCTAAAAGAATATCTACAACCCAATATGAGCACAGGAATCCCTTAAGTGTTGTACGAAATTCAAATTGCTCTAAAAGACAATTTTACAAATTAATTTCTATGCACAAAAATTTTGGTTTAAGATAAAAAAAAAACGAAGTTAAAGCAATTATAATAGAGGAAACCCATTATGGAGCTCACAGAGGATTAGATGAGAATTATAAACATATCACAAGACTTTACTATTGGCAAAACTTATACAAAAACAAGAATGGAAACCTAACTTCGGGCGGAGCCGAAGTTGATATACCCTTGCAGAATATTCTGTAAATTATATTCTTCAAAATTATTCATATGATGCATTCTTAATACTCATAAAAAAATCTCAAAATCCTAACTTTAAAAAGACCAAAGTTATGGCATTTCCAACCGTTCAGTTATATGCCAGCTATAGGATATAGTCGGCTGATCCTTATGAAATTTGGTAGGCCGGATGGATTGGCCAAACATAAAACCCATAGAAAATCCCAACTTCCTAACTTTACAAACACTAAAGTTATGGCATTTCCGATCGTTCAATTGTATGGCAGCTATAGAATATAGTCGGCCGATCCCGGCCGTTCCGACTTATATACTGCGTGCAAAGTTTCAAGTTTTCGCGTAGAAACAGACAGACGGACAGACAGTCGGACAGACGGACATGCTTATATCAACTCAGGAGGTGATCCTGATCAAGAATATATATACTTTATAGGGTCGGAGATGTCTCCTTCACTGCGTTGCACACTTTTGACCAAAATTATAATACCCTCTGCAAGGGTATAATAAAAGAATATATTACAAATTGCGAATTTTGCAATACGAATAAATACAAGGTCCCTATTGGAGAAGCTTCTATTCTTATTCTATTCTAGATTCTTCTGATATTATTATACAACCAGCAAAAAATTACAATTTGACAATTCACTTAGTGGCAAACCAAAAACCCTTCGACATCGCATTTAACAAAATAAATCACAGCTAGTCAAACTACAGATTTTTATCATATATTCGGGTGCGGTCAGACGTGTTTTACTAACGCTCCGGAAAAAACAATTAGTCAATCAGTCGAAAACGTTCAAAAAATTAATAAACGCGAGGTTTTGCGTTTCGCGATGCAAATCACATATCGTAAACTAAAGTTTTAATTAATTAAATAATTCATCTTTACGCACTAACGATAAACAAATGATTAAGAACGTGGATCAGCGCACTCAACGACAAAAACAACAAGACGAAGCCCGTGAAAAAATTCAGAGAGAGCAAGACAAACGTCGTCTTTCTTTGGCCCGTAACAATGCTTATTTTACGGTGACGAGTAATACTATAGAACCGAAAGTGCTTGAAGGTGCAAGTTTACTGACCGCCGAAAACCAGAGAGCTAGCTCTTGCTCTCCCGCCCTGCTCTTCACAGCTCAAACGCCATGGAGTGAGCAATGCAAGACTCCAACAGAGTTTCTGCCGCCTAGCGCAACAACAATAGCAACTACTACGACTACTACAACGGTCTCTGTCGCCAACAATGCAATAACGACTCCACCCTCTTCTTGTGCTGCAGGTAAAGCAACAACACAACCAAGTGCAAAAATCGGTGCAAACGGCAAAAACAAAGCTACGGTAGAAGAAGTGACAATTCTGCAAGCGGGTTCGGCCATGCAGACAGGCATGGATCGCTACATTAATATCTCCAAGCGCAAGCTAACACCCCCAAAAAACTCGGACGGCAATAAGCCAAAACAAGAGAGAACGCTATAGTCGAGTGCCTCGACTATTAGATACCCGTTACTCAGCTAAGCAACTTTAGATGAAAACCATCGCAATTTCCTTTAATAGAAATCCTTATCGAGAATTAACGTTGACTCTGTTGAGCACCTTGGCCAGCTGTTCCAAAGTCATCCGTTAGATGGCGCCAGGCTTAAGCGTTTAATGGGTTTTTGGGCGTTAGAGTGGGCGTGGCAAACTTTTATTAGGCCAATCGATAGGTATTGACGAAACAAATACATATCAATTAAAATTTTCATAATAGCATTAAAACTGAGGCCACAGCTTGCGGCTTATGGGCGTCAGAGGGGGCGTGGCACCATTTTGAAACAAACTTGCGCTGCGTAGGAACTCAATCTTCTAGCTTTTATAGTTTCCGAGATCTCAGCGTTCATACGGACAGACAGACGGACAGACAGACGGACAGACGGAGAGACGGACAGACGGACATGGCTAGATCTACTCGGCTAGTGATCCTGAACAAGAATATATATACTTTATAGGGTCGAAAACGCTTCCTTCTACCTGTTACATACTTTTGCACGAATACAATATACCCTTTTACTCTACGAGTAACGGGTATAAAAAATCGTTCCAACAAAGGCCCTGAAAATCCCGGGCCATTAGATGAAAATAGATTTTCCATTCTGGCGGAGCCTGAAACAGAGTCCGAACAATTAGCCCCAAGGAAACTAAAGCCCCAACCTCTATTTTTATTCGGGAGAAGATCTCGAATGCCCTAGTCAATAAAATAGTTGAGCTTGTCGGAAAAGATGACTTTCATGTTGAGACGGCGATTCCGACGCCGAGGGGAGAAGGAAATATACGTATTTTTGTTATTTTTTTATCTTTTTTTTTTTTTTCGCGCGGAGTCCCACGGCCCACTTACCCGCCCAACCGACCGAGGGGCGCAGCCGTGTATCGTACGGCACGATTCGCGATAAGATAGACGCGAGATAGGAAAATAAAGGTAAGGTCCGGGGAAAAAAGTAATAGTTAGAACAATCTTGTGCCAATGAAGCAAGTATCAATCGTGTTAGGAGCGGCAGAGAGTCAAGATTTGATATTATAGGAAAAAGTCTATTATACTCAGAACATAATACTCTGAAAGGCTCATGCAAGGCATAGTTAGATCTACAATGATTTAAAATTAGGGGAATATAATTTCTAGTTAATCTACTTGGCACAGAAAAGTTTAGCCGACTTAACAAGTCGGGGCAGTCATGTAAAAGGATATAAATAAAGATAGTACCAAGCATCGTTCTACGGTTGGCTAGGGATGGTAAATTAATCAAAAAAAGTCTACTAGAATAAGAAGGTAAGATAAGATTTGCATCCCAGTTTAGGCGCCGTAAAGCAAAAAGAAGGAAGTTTTTTTGTACAGATTCAATACGACCAATATGTATTCCGTATTGTGGACTCCAGACGGGAGACCCATAGTTTTAGTTTTAGTCAAATAATGATCATCGAATTCTTTTGACCACCTTTTAATAAATCCAAGCACTCCTCTGGCTTTATTAACCATGGACGAAATGTGATTAGAAAATTTTAGTTTAGGGTCCAAGAGAACGCCAAGATCGTTTACAAGAGTTATTCTATCCAAAGAGCTGCCACTTAACGTGTAAGTCGCGTATATCGGATTGGCACGATAAAAAGTCATCAGCTTGCACTTGGAACCGTTTAAATTTAGTAAATTATCTCGGCACCAGTTTTGAAAATTATCTAGATCGGATTGCAAGTTTTAATGGCAGGAAATGTCCTTATACTGCAGGCACAACTTAACATCATCTGCGTACATAAGTACGCGAGAATGACTTATAATTGAGGGAAGATCGTTAATAAATAATGTAAAAAGTAACGGACCCAGATGGCTCCCTTGTGGGACACCGGAGGTAACACGGAGAATTTCAGAAATTGAATTTTTAAAAAGGACCCTTTGTGACCTGCCATTTAGATAACTTGAAATCCATTTAAGCAGATCAACTGGAAAACCTAAAAGGTCAAGTTTTTGAATGAGAAGTAAGTGATTTACAGAGTCAAATGCTTTACTAAAGTCAGTGTAAATGACGTCTGTTTGAAAACTACTATTGAAGCCTTTTATCACAAATGAAGTGAGCTCTAGAAGGTTTGTGATTGTGGATCTACGTTTTATAAATCCGTGTTGACACGGAGAAATGATTGATCTGCAAAGGTGCTGCAAATGAGGAGTAATAATTTTTTCAAAAAGCTTATTAATAGCTGACAACTTAGAAATACCTCTGTAGTTACTGGCTTCTAACTTGTTACCTTTTTTGAAAAGAGGAATAACAAGTGATTCCTTCCAAATATTTGGGAATTGGGAGGTTTCTAGAGATAAGGTAAACAACTTGTGAAGAGGTTTGCACAGGGCCTTAGCGCAATACCTAAGCACGCACCCAGGAATACCATCGGGCCCTGGCGAATAAACAGGCTTAATACGAAGAAGATCCAAAAGAAGAGAGCTTTCTGTTAAAGTGGGACAGAATATGAGGTTTGACTTGGACATGGTGTAAGAATAAGGCTGTGTTGAATAATCTAAAGTAGAGTAAGTCGTTTGAAAAAATTGGGCAAATAAATCTATTGCCTGATCTGTGGTTGCCGTCATGTTTCCGAACGACAGCGAGGAAGGAAAAGAATTAGATTTACGCTTGGTGTTAACAAAATTATAAAACTGTTTCGGGTCCTGAGAGAACTGGACCTTACAACGGTTTAAGTAACTATTATAACACTGAGCATTAAGCACGGTAAATCTTGACCGAGCACTTAAATATCTAGTAAAAACAGATTGAGAACCGGTATTTTTATATTTCCTAAAAAGTCTGGACTTTACATTTCTTAAGTGTGTCAACTCTTTGCTAAACCAAGGTGATTTATTGGAAGTTGACGGATAGTACCACGGAACACAGGAATTAAAAAATGAGTTTATTGCAGTGTAAAAAACATTAACTGCATCGGACATATTAATGCATAAGTAAAGATTAGACCAATTAAAGCCAGAAATAAAATTATTTAGCCTCAGAAAGTCTACCTTGCGAAAACAATGCTTTCGTTTGGATTTTTCTGATTTTTCTTCTATAACTCTACCCGTATCAATTGAAAGTTCGATTGTTGGGTGATATGGATCTTCAGGTTGCGTGAGTGGTGCTACTCTGGACAGAAACACACATTCAGGATTTGATACAAAACACAAATCAAGTAGGCGACCTAATGAATTTCGAACATGGTTTACTTGAGATAGAGATATGTCAAGCAGGCCATCAATAAAATCATGCTGTGCTATAGGTAGTAAGACATTCGATCCATCCTCAGTGGACCAAGTAACTCCAGGTATATTAAAATCACCTAGAACTATCATCTGATCCCTATCGGAAAGTTTATTTGCAACGGACTTAATAACGGATAGGTGATTTAAATAATCAGGAAGTTCAGACAACGGCGGAATATATGAGCAAGTTATGTATATAAAGTTACCAGGAAGCGATAACTTTACACAAATAAATTCAATGGTATTGAATTCATCAAAAAATAACTCCTCAGACGGGAAGTTTGAATCAACTCCAATTAAGACTCCACCTCCCCGTCTAGAGGGACGGTCATACCTATATATTGTGTACTTACCTGGAAAAACTTCGGAGCTAAAGATCTCCGGCTTTAACCAGGTTTCTGTGAACACAATAATATGAGATGCAAAGGAAAGGCTATCAGAATACAATTTAGTGAGTTTGCTACGCAAACCTCTTGCATTCTGATAGGAAAGAAGGAGGTTAGAAGTTAGTTTTTTGAAATTGGTACACTGGTTTGGCCTCGACTAGGAAGTTTTACTCCCACGGGCCCCTTCTTCTTTATCTTAGCCTCGAACTCTTTTACAACCATATTATCCGGCCAAAAGTCGCCCGAGCATATGGCTTCAAAAAGCTCGTTATGGACAGTTATCTTGAAAGATGAAATGTCTTTAGCATAAGAAAACTTAAACTTTTCCACCTTTACACTATTACAATCGGCTTTAGTTTTGTCTTGTATATAAGACAATACATCAGAAGATGTTTGATCAGGGGAAAGCCGAGAAACGAAAATTTGTTTCTTTAGTGGAACCTCTAAAAGGGATTTTGGTGGAGCAGACATTGTTTCTGCAAAACCAACTTGAGCCGGTTGTCCGGACTCAGTAGTCCCTAGTGGTGGAGGTGCTACATTCTGAGAGATAGGTGGATCCACTAATTGTGAAACCACTACGGACAAATCGGAATTCTTAGAAGTCCCTGGTTGCATGCATTCTGTAACGGATTGTTCGGATACCGAATCTTTTTTAGCTGCCGATCTAAGCAACATTTGAGGGTTTGCTGAAATCAACTGCTGATCCGCCGGAATGCTCTGTTGATCTTTTGATTTCGGTTGCGGGGTGTTCCCCTTTTGCTCCTTACCACCAGCGGCCTTTTTGCGCTTAGGGGACTCTTCTAATAGCTTACGACTATTAAACTGCGAGTCCAGCGCAGAGAGGAGATCATCAGCTCGGCGAAAACTATCTCTAGCCACTCCGAAACAGCTAATCAGCCCCATCAGGCCGCCTTTAGTTTGGCGCATGAACGATTTCATCTCGTTCGCAACCTCGACACAAGCGTCACAACAAAACTGCAAATTGGGCCCCTTTGAAAGGTCATCACTTGTCCGGCCAGTAAAACCGGCGCACTTGGTGTGCACCATATTTTCACACAGCCAGCAAGTCATATTAGACTGGTCAGCCCTGATTACGAGGCTGCATTTTTTGCAGAAGCAGACTAAATTTTTATTATTCATTTTATTTATTTACCACTGTACCAAGAAAGCGAATTTAAATTTATAAGCGAGCAGTTATAAGTTCCGCAAGAGCGCAGAAACTGCACGCTTAGAACTTTCAAAGCAAAGAGAGCAAGAGAGCGGGAGCGTAAATAAGCTAAAGTGCATGCACAAAAGAGAAACGGCGGGGATATAAGAAAAGAAAACACAGATAAGAATTACGAAGAACTAAAACAATTTATTAGTATTAAATACAAAGTGCACTCGCGAAGCGAACAGGATTTTAAATTTATGTTTTAATAAGCCGGAAGAGAATTAAAATTGTTTTGATAAAACCCACCGATGGGAATAAACGAAAACAAAATGCAAAATTCGATGCGCAGAAAAAAAACACGACCGTTCACTTTGAAAGTCAAAGACGAATACGAATACGTATTTTTGTTATTATTATCATTGTTATCCTTTTTGATTTTTTTAGCTTTAAAAAAAAAACAATGGATTAAATAATTAGTTTAATAAGCCTAGGCGAAAACAAACAAAAATACATTATTCAATAAGTAGAAAGGAGAGAGAAGAGCGGTGAAGAGAGGAGAGCGGGGAAGAGAGGCGAGACCGGGAACAACTCCTACGCAGTTGCCTAAGAAATTCACCCCAAAAGAGCTTGAGAGAGCAGTAAACCGAACGACCTGAACGGGGCGCAAAGCCTACCTCAGCGACTGCGCGGTCGAGAGCATAGTAGTTGCTGTTGCCAAAAGGAGAAAAGAGAGAGACGCGAAATTTAACTTCACCACTGCGCTTGCGTGGTAAGAAAATGGTGAGCTCGTAAAATTGTAGAACGAAGATTGGTGAATTCATGTGAACAAGACGAAAAGGCGAAAGAAGCCAACAGTGAATAAAAACTAAAATATTTAATTATAATTTCGACAACTAGTGCGTGTTCCTTTTTCCCTGACCTTCGACCCGTCTCAATCAAGCCCGTTGAATAAATAAATTAATTATAACAAGTGATAATAACCCTAACCTGAGAATCGATCAAACGTAACGGAACCGTAACCCCGACGCGTAATTAACTAACATATCGGCCGTTAATAGAGTGGTATCGTAGTTAATAATAAAACCCTGGGTCCGTTTTATCGTAATTATTAATAAAACCCTGGGCCGCCCGAGTTTTATCGGAGCTAGTATTAACGAAACCCTGGGTCCGCCCGAGTTTTATCGTAGTTAGTATTAACGAAACTGTAGTCATTAATACCCACAGAGCCCGCTCGAAAGTACCGTATTTAGTTGTAAAATCCAGGGCCTACCCGAGTTTTACTGCAGCCGAACCCTCCTCGACCAGGTTTATTGTAGTCACAGATAAGGACCGTAACTGACATAGGTTCCTACGATAACTGTTTACTAAGTCCAGGGTCTGCCCGAGCTCAGTAACCAGTCTTAGGTCCAGTCACGTACCTTTTGGTTCGGTTTCCTCTCCTAATTATAAAGACCATTATAAATAACTTGTGGAGGCCCTAGCCAACCCCTGAGCATATCCTGGCTGGGAAACATCCCTACAAATGGCGCCCGAACAGGGACAGATGTGTGTCTGATCACGATCGATCAGCACCAAAAACATCAAGCGGATTAAAGACCAGTAAAGTGTGAGGCTGGCTAAAATAGTAAAGGAGTAAGAACGTCGATCAAGAACGGATTTTTGACAAGAAACACAAAGGGAGCACACCGGATAAAACGCAATGGCAGAAAACGAACAAGGAAATGTAATAGGTAGTATTTATTATTATTTATTGCGTATTTTATTTATTGTAGGATTAGTTTACTTTAGTTTAGGCTTATTTTACTTTAGTTTTAGCTTTTGTTCACTTTTGTATGTCTCTTGTCTTTTTGAATCCTCTTCTGTTGCGCTCTCATAACCAAGTGATCTCACTGCTCGCAGGCAGCTTACTTTCAACCCCCGTTTTCACAGAGAGGCGCTCTCTTGAGAGAGTAACATACTCTCTCGAGAGAGCGTAACTCAAGGGATAGTGTGACCAGAGCATACGTATATTAACTGGCCTGCTACAACTCGGCCGTCCTGACTTTGAGATAGCCCTCTATCTCTGTCTTGATATTATAGATTATTTTGGTAAATTCGTTACATTATTTACAGTATTTACAATTTTTCTTACAGTCTTTTAGTTACAATTACATATACATATCATATCTTTATCCAGTGTCTAATATTATTTGCACTCCAAATGCCTTGATATGGATTACGAGATAACTGAAACCCGTCAATATCTTTAAGCAAATACCTGTCATTTTTTAATATTTTTTCGATTACATAAGGACCTTTGTTCTTCGGAATGAGTTTTCTCGAGACACCCGCCGTACTATCGAAGTTTTTAACCATAACATAATCTCCTTATTTATATTCTGTCGCACATCGCATTGTAGTGTTCTTCATTTTTCATTTGAGCCTTTCTCTGTGTTTCTTCTGCTTCTTTTCTAATATTTTCTAAAGATTTTCTAACATTTTCTACATCTTCTTCATCTTCTAATTTTTCCTTTAATTCATCACATACTTCTCCTCTTTGTGTTATTCCGAATAATGTTTCACTCGGACGCTGCTTAATGCTACTATGAATCGTATTATTCATTGAATACTCTACTTTTTCAATAACCCTATCCCAATGTAATCCCCTTTCCGGCTCTGTCAATTTTGCAATCATAGGTCCTAAGCTTCGAAAAATTCGTTCAACTTGGCCATTAGCCTGTGGCGAGCCCGTCGCGATTTTTATGTGCTTAACGTTACTATTTTCCATAAACTCTAAAAAATCAGAAGAAGTAAAACAATTCCCCCGATCAGATATTATACATTTCGGTCTGCTATATGCTCGAAAGTAATCAGTCAATGCACTTATCACCTCCTTTGTATTCGTCGTTTTTGTTATGTACAACCTAACAAACTTTGTGAAAGCATCTACAACAGCGAATATATGTTTTTTCGATCTACTATTATCCACCGGCCCATAATGGTCTATATGAATAATCTCGAAAGGCTTATTACCTTTTGGTATACTATGTAAGTGTCCATCTCACTTACCTACTTTCGGAGAATAAGCAATGCATTTTAAACAATTTTGAATATGCTCTAAGACCTTTTCCTTCATGTGTGGAAACCAGTAGCTTTTGTTAATTACATCTAACATTTTGTCCCTTCCAATATGACCCATTTCGTCATGGTACTTGTATAACACATCCATTCTATTCGGTACATAAAATAATAATCGGTTATCATTACTTTTTCTATAAATAACCCCATTTCTCATTTCGTATAACTGACGCTCACTCTTTTCTAAAATAATTCTAATCTCTTGAACCTTAACATCTTTTGACTGACAAATCACTAAATTTGTTTCGAATGTATTCGCTTCTACTATCATTATGTTATTGAACCTACTTAATGCGCCTACATGCTGCATTTGACTGCCTGACCTGTGCTTTAACTCATAATCAAACTCCTGCAGCTCTAGAGCCCATCTTGCTATTCTTGGATTCAATTCAATCTTATTGAGCGTTAAGGTTAAGGAATTACAGTCTGTCACAATTTTGAATCGTTTGCCACGTAAATATATTCTAAACCTTCTTAACGCGTAAATTATGGCTAAAGTCTCTAACTCAAAACTGTGGTATTTTGCTTCCGTTGCTGTCGACCTCTTTGAAAAATAGAAAATAGGATGCAACTTGTTGTCATCTTTTTTCTGAAGAAACACAGCGCCAAATCCTAAAGCACTCGCATCACAGTGAAGCTCGACATCATCCCTGTAATCGTATATCGCCAGAACTGGCGATTCCATTAATTTTGCTTTTAAAAGCGAAAAACAACTTAGTTCTTCTTCCTCGAACTTAAACTGCCTATCCTTTCTCAATAAGTCATACAAAGGTATCGCTAAAATTGAAAAATCCTTAATGAATCGTCGAAAATACGAGCAAAGCCCCAAAAAACTCTGTACTGCTTGCACCTTGCCTGGAATCGCAAAATTTTGTATAGCTTCTAAACCTTTCCTGTCAGCTTTAATTCCATTATTCGAAATCAGAAAACCTAAATATTTAACCTTGTCTTGTAAAAATTTACATTTGTCCATTCTCAATTCTAACTTGTTTTCTACTAGTCTCCTAAATACTTCTACTAATATTTCTAAATGCTCTTCTAAACTTCTGCTAGCAACTAAAATGTCGTCCATATATATAATGACCTTGTTTTGTCTTATCATGTCCGAAAATATGTCATTAACAAATCTTTGGAAAACCTGTGGAGCTGTTTTTAGACCCATAGGCATCCGTAAAAACTCAAATTGCCCCAAACGGGTAGTACACGATGTGTATTTTACCGACTCTTTGTTAACAAATACATGAAAGTATCCGTTCCTATGATCCAATTTCGTAAACACTGACTTTTCAACTAAATTATCTAAAAGGTCGTCTATTAATGGTATCGGATAATTATCCTTTTCTAAAATCTATACAAAGTCTAAGTTCTCCCGACTTCTTCTTCACTAATACAATAGGAGAAGCGTACTCCGAACTACTAGGTTGTATAATTCCGTCTCTAAGGTATTCCTCTAACATTTTTTGTAATGCCTCCTTTTCACAATATGACAGTCTCCTTGGTGCACAACTAAATGGTTTTGAGTTTTCTAATATTATGTTCATTTCACATTTTATTTTCGGATTTTCCGGTCGCTCGACCTGAACATAACTTGTTTCTAACAACTTTATAACTTCTCTCGATCACAATAACTTACTTGTTCACCAATATTATAAAGTCTCTCATTTTCAAAATCTTCTAAAATATTTATGTTCATCATTTCCTTTTCAAAGTTTTCATAACAGCCATCTATATTTAAATTTCGATCTTCTAATACTGCTAAAGATTTACTGCTTAAACATTCCTTTTCCGAAAAGTTTTCTTCCAACGTTTTTCCTCCCAACGTTATATTCCTTAAGTTCTCGCTTTCCAAAATGCTACACTTTAAACTTTCTTTTCCCAATATTTCACTTCAAAATCTTTCTTTTCCCAATATTTCACTTCTAAATCTTTCTTTTTCTAAGTTTTCATTTCCTAACCTTTCTTCTTCTAAACTTTCATTTCCTAAACTCTCAGTTCCTAAACTCTCAATTCCTAAACTCTTATTTCCTAAACTTTCACTTTCTTACCTTTTACACTCGGACTGACAATTTAACTCATTCGGTTTCTCAGTATTATTATCTAATAAACTAATATTTGCGCTCTTATCGACTTGGGTTTCAATATTCTCAACAGTAATCACATTTAAAGTTTCTAAATTCATTTTCAAATTGCATGCTTCCATAAAGTCTCTGCCCAGCACAATATTACAGCTCATAGATTCATTTGCCACCACAATTAAATTAAAAAAAATCTTTATTTCTTCTTTTATAATGAAACATAATATTTTTCCATAACTATTCAATCGACTCCTGTTTAATCCATAAAAGTCAGCTTCTTGCGGGTCTAATTTAATATTTTTGGGTACATAAGCTAATTTTATGATCGATACTGGGCTTCCTCAATCTATTAAGCACTCTGTAATAATTGGCTGGTTAGGGTTTTCATAAACAAAAATTTTAAACAATCTTACATAATTATTAGCGCCATCCTTCTTGTTTTGGGGACATCAACTGATGAAATGATCCACTGCCCCACATCCATAGCAGGACCCTGGAGTTCTCTTCGGTTTGATGCAAGCTCTTGCCCAGTGCCCTTTTCCATTGCAGTTATAGCAACGCGATTCCTTGCTTGCCGGATCACTCCTCAACGTTTGCACCTTTTGCCCTCCAGGAGCCCTTGCCGGCAGCATTATGTCAGCAAACGCTCTCAGCATCCTTCCAGGATTGTCGAAACACTGCAGCTTCGCCTGCGTACGCAAATTCGCTTCTGGAATGCCGACAATAAGGCCATCCAACAGCTCGTCATCTCCCATGTTGACATCTCGGGCCAACCTGCGTTTCTCTTCGAAATATACTGCAAACTTCTCGGTCGGCTTCCATAGACGAGCCTCAAACTTGCGCCTCAAATCTGCTTTCGACTCGCTGCCGCCAAAAGCAAGCTGTAACTGGTCCACCAGCTCACTCGTCGGACTTAAGAAACGGGTTGCATCTGCGTGCAGCCACTGCAACGCGCTGCCTTTCAATTTGCCAATAAGTAGAACTCTGCTCTGGGTGTCCGACAGCTTATACAACTTGGCTATATTGTCCCACTGGGCGACCCATGAGCGAACGGACATATTATCCGAAAATTCCAATAGGACTTCCTTGGCTAAACCAAATCCCGCTGAAGAAAAATCGTCTCGCCTGCTTCTGCCAACACTCATGCCGTTAGCGTCGTTTCCCGGAATCTCGAAATTTCCAGAAATCTCGTTGGCGTCTCCTTCGTTTCTGTCTGCATCATTCACCGAACCGCTGCTACATTCGCCGTCTCCCTCTAACAAGTTGCCGCCACCATTCTCAGAAAAGTAGCTTATGGCGCCACCGTGTCGCGTGCCGCCAATTCTCGAACCGACGCTGTCGATTTGCTGCTGAAGATTCTCGAGAACTTTCTTGGCATTTTCGATTCCCTGATGCAGCTCCTCCATGGTTTTCAGTCCACTATCAAGTTCAATGCGGTTTTGCTGCATGCGCCTTTCCAACTCTGCACATTTCGCCTCCGTGTCCATTATTTCTTGGACCCCCGGGCTAATCGTTGGTGCACTGCCTCGGCTTTCGAGTGGAACTGCACATAATCGGCCGTACAGATCGGCTTTTGAACCTTTGGTTGATAAATTCAAACACTCCAGCCACTTTTTTAGCTGAACCACTGTTACTTCATTAATAGCCAAATCCATTTTAGTTTTGTTATATTCGTTTCGCAACATTTTTCACTCGATCCCACTTCTGAGATTGTAATAGGTAGTATTTATTATTATTTATTGCGTATTTTATTTATTGTAGGCTTAGTTTACTTTAGTTTAGGCTTATTTTACTTTAGTTTTAGCTTTTGTTCACTTTTGTATGTCTCTTGTCTTTTTGTATCCTCTTCTGTTGCGCTCTCATAACCAAGTGATCTCACTGCTCGCAGGCAGCTTGCTTTCAACGCCCGTTTTCACAGAGAGGCGCTCTCTTGAGAGAGTAACATACTCTCTAGAGAGAGCGTAACTCAAGGGATGGTGTGACCAGAGCATACTTCTATTAACTGGCCTGCTACAGAAAGAAAACTAATATGGGTTCGCCAGACAGTCGCATAGTTACTCATCTTGACACAGGAATTCGGATTCGACGGCACAGGCAAGGTGGACGAGATGAGAAGGCGTTTTGCAGAAATCGTCAAAGCAGGTGAGCTCTCTCCATCCCAAAGGGCCCGATTGTGGGAGTGAACGACGACGTGAAAAGGGTAGAAGAAGTCGACCTAGACCCCAGGTCAATCCAATTACAGGTGCCAGGATTTTTCACCCCTATAGGTGGGAGCCCCGTCGACCACGAACGAGCAATTGCTACGGAGGGAACCACCGGCCGTAATAATACCAAATGTAATCTTACACGGGAGAACGAAATGGCTTGTAGAGGAAATTTTACCCGGGCCACAGCACACGGTGTCGTAGCAGAGCAAGTCCGAAAATGGGGACTCAAATTCAATGGCCATACCGATCCGTTGGGGTTCCTAGAGGAGCTGGAGGAGAGGGCTACATCGTACGCCCTTCCCTTAGCCCAACTACCAAGATTTATGACAGAAACTCTTACAGACAGGGCCTCTCTGTGGTTTAGGACCAGCCAACTGCAGGGAGCCACTTGGCCAGTATTCCGGCGGGAGTTCTTGGACTTTTTCTTACCCCCACATTATTTTCGACGATTAGAAGGCGACATCAGAGCTCGTTACCAACGTGAGGGAGAGGGCTTCAAGGATTATGTTATCGAGATCCGAACACTGATGCGACACGCAGGGTACGATCAGACGAAGGAGTTAGATAGGATTTACGAGAACTGCCTCCCCACATACCAGATGTACGTAAAACGTGGCGACTTTGAGGCCTTAGGCCAGCTTTTACAGTTAGCAGTCGAGTTCGAGAGTATACAACATCGCGACCTTATACGATTACAGTCCCAAGATCGCTCGTACAGGAGTCTCGGCCAAACTCACGGGAACGCCCGAGAGTCTCCGAAGTCACAGGTGCCGGCGAACCAAATCCAGGTTCGCAACCCTTTCCGAGGAAACCTGCAAACCCCCTTACAACTTGGTCCCAATCCCATGACACAGGAAGAAATCTCGAATAGGATGATGAAGCAGGAGGCGCTACAAACACCCCCGAAAGTCGGAGTGGTTTCAACTGTGGTGCAGAGGGTCACTTTGCGAGGGAGTGCCGGAACCCCCGACGGTTAGTGTGTTGGGATTGAAGAAGGGAAGGGATCAGGACTATTTTGTAGGCGTCCCGAGTCGGGAAACGACCAGTGTCCTCGACCAACCCGGGAGCAGTTGGGGACGAGATTACCCGAGAACCGGGAAGAGACGCAGCCCTGCGCGTAGAAGACGGGAAGATCGTAGCGCAAGTATTAGTCGCTGACCTCTCTGTGTTTGCCACTGTCGATAGCGGGGTCACGAGGAGTTTCATCAACGAAACACTCCTCAGACAGTTGAAAGCATCAGTGACAGTGAGAGAGGTGTGCACCGGCATACGCTTGGCAGACGGGACCAGCGTCAGTATCACAGGAATGGTAGTCACCAACATCGACCTCGGAGGACAAGTAGTAGAATTAGCGCTACTGGTAATGGACTCTAGATAAATTAATATTAGTACTTGACTTTCTCTACTCAATCGGCACTACAATACGATGTGGACGGGCTCGACTACATATTCGCGAGGCGGGACCGAGAACCACCCGCACCAACGAGAACCACCACGCAGGGAACCGGCCGGTCAAGGCTAATTTACAGGGGCTCGGGACAGAAGTGACCCAAGAGGGATCTACCGCCGACATGGAAGACGTGCGCAAGGCGAATTGAGAGATAACGGAAATTGGTGAGAGGACCGAGAAACACACGGGAAATGAACAGGAGAACCAAGGAATACAGAAAAACCAGGGAACACAAAAAAACCAGGGAACACAGGAAAACCAGGAAGGAGAAGCCACGCCCCCTCGGCGAGAAGGGGAATGGTCAGTAGCGGACCAGGAACATTTAGATCGATATCTCCAACAAGAGCTGGAAGAATTCGAAGGGATGTCTGGGGTATCACACACATCGCACAATACACGATCACAATGCGAGACGATCGACCGGTGAAACAACGATACTACCCCAAGAATCTAGCGATGCAACGAGTTATCGACGATCAGGTGAACAAATTGTTAACCGCAGGACAGATAGAACCGTCCAAAAGTCCATATAGTGCACCCATCGTCTTAGTGCGTAAAAAAAATGACGAGTGCCGGTGTTGTTTCGACTTTCGACAATTAAACGCGAGGTCAATACCAGACGCGTATCCGACACCTCGTATTAACTATATCCTAGAGAGACCTGAAAAGTGGCTACTGGCAAATACCCATGGCATCAGACAGTAAACAGTACACTGCATTCACAGCCCCGGGTCGGGGTCTCTTCCAGTGGCGTGTCATGCCATTCGGGTCACACTCCGCAGCCGCTACTTTCCAACGCGCCCTAGATAGTGTCATCGGACCCGAACTAGATCCGTTCGCGTTTGCGTACAACATCGTTGTAATTGTGAAAGACTTAGCAGAACATACACGAAACCTACGAGAGGTATTTCGGAGACTCAGGGCTGCTAATCTACGCATTAATAAGGAGAAATGTTCATTTTTTAAAAGAAAGCTCAAGTACCTGGGCCACATGGTAAGCGAAGATGGTATTCATACAGACCCCGATAAAGTAGCAGCAGTAATGGAGTTACGACCACCTACCTCTCTGAAGGAACTGAGAAGATGCCTAGGCATGGCAACGCGGTACCGTAGATTAGTACCGAACTTTGCGACGATCGTTCAGCCGATGACCAAGCTCCTAAGGAAGAGCGTTAAGTGGCACTGGGATACTGAAGAACAGGCTGCCTTCGACACACTTAAAGGACGTCTCACGAGCGCCCCCACACTGGCCTGCCCAAACTTTGACCAACGATTCACGGTCCAGACAGATGCGAGTGACGTCGGATTGGGAGCAATATTGACTCAGGAGATGGATGGAACGGAAAGGGTAATCGCCTACATAAGCCGTCGGCTAGAGAAGGCTGAGGAAAATTATACCACGACCGAAAAGGAGTGTTTGGCGATCGTATGGGCCATCCGGAAGTGGCGCTGCTATCTCGAAGGATACGAGTTCACCATTATCACGGATCATCTAGCATTAAAATGGCTGAATTCGATTGAAAGTCCATCTGGACGGGTAGCTCAATGGGCCCTTGAATTACAACAGTTTCGATACTCGGTCAAGTACAGGAGGGGCTGTCAAAACGTCGTGGCGGACGCCCTGTCCCGCCAACCCCTAGCGGTATTACAGTGTACAGAAACAGACAAGGAAGAATGTGAATGGTGGGCACGGAAAAGGGAGCAGATCTTGGGAAGCCCGGAGAATTTCCCTGATTTTACCTATGAGAACGGAGAACTATATCGTCGTCTAGGGACCCGACCAGACGACGCCGATTTCGTGCCATGGAAGCTGTGCGTACCTCAACACCACCGGAGACGAGTACTGGCGGAGTGCCACGATGCACCAACGGCAGGACACCTTGGCATACGGAAGATGATCCTACGAGTCGCTTCGAGCCAGGGATGTATCGATATGTGAAAATGTATGTTCAAAACTGCCAAATCTGTCAAAGGTTCAAGTCCGACCAACAGAAGCCGGCGGGACGGATGCGGTCTCGTAGAATAGAATAACCCTGTTCGACATGGTGTGCCGACTTTGTGGGACTTTTGCCGAAATCGAAGTCAGGAAACACAATGTTGTTGGTTTTTTTCGACGCGTTTTCCAAATGGGTTGAGCTCATCCCACTCAAGAGGGCCACCACCCCGACCTTAATCAAAGCATTCCGCGAACGTATTCTCGGACACTTTGGGGTCCCACGCACGTTCGTGTGTGACAACGGCACGCAGTTTACAAGCCGCGCCTTCAAATAATATATGCGAGAACTAGGATGTGAGTTACAGTATACGGCGCCATACTCGCCCCACGAGAATTTTACGGAGCGTGCAAACCGCACCGTCAAAACCATGATCGCACAATTCATCGAAGGTGAACAGTCAAGTTGGGACAACCTTCTACCTGAGATGACACTGGCAGTCAACTCTAGAATTTCCGATACTACAAACTTGAGCCCCATTTTCCTGATGCAAGGTCGCGAACCAAGGATGCCCAAGGCGCTATACGAAGAGAAGACAGGAGGGAACGGGAACACCCCAGAAGATTTCACAATCAAAACGGCCAAGATAAAGGAAATATTTGAGGTCGTCAAATTAATGCGGAGCGGACGAGTGCCGACCAGATGCGCCACTATAACCTGAGAAGACGTGAATGGCGCCCCCCCCTTGGGCTCGCTCGTGTTAGTAAAACAACACCAACTGTCCAGAGGAGTCGACGGCTTCGCGGCGAAATTGGCGCCGAAATATGACGGCCCGTTCCGGGTCCTTAAGTTTATATCGCCGAACATCGTACTGATCCAGAGGCCCGGGGAACGTAAGAGGAAAGTGGCCAACATTGCAGAGCTGAGAGAATTCCGGGACGATGAGACAGGGGAAGGCGAAGAAGTAACGTAAGGTATCACTAACTAACATCAAGTATATTAAGATTGTAACTAGATATAAGGCGTTTATTGTAAGTTGCACCAGTAGGCAGGGAAATCTTAGGGTCAGTTATATAAAGTAAGTTATCTACCCACTACAGATACTATGAAAAAGAGAGTCAGACTCCACTCAAGAGTGGACCGGCGAAGATGGTGAGATGGACGACGGTGGATCCGAATCGGAAGGCGTTCCTATCGACCTCACCTTGGCGGACACGGAAGATAGCGACGAGCAGAAGGGGACAACCTATCGTACTCGAGCGAGCTGCCAGACGAGTCTACCCGGGGCACCTCACTTGGGAGTACATCCCCCCGGGGCACGTCCCCACGGTACGCGTCTCCACGGTACGCATCTCCCCGGTATGCGTCCCCACGCTACGCGTCTCACCAGTATGCGTCACCCCGTTACACGTCCTCGGATCCTCCGACATCCTGGTACGAGCCCAACCCACGCTTCGCCGCGGAAGAATCACCTCCCTCGACGTATAGGGGTTACCAGCCTTCTCCTCGCGGGCGGTGTCTGTCCCCTCATCCAGGAACCCTTGCCAACCTGGCGGGGTATATGTTTGAACCCCGACACGACGACTATTCACCCACCAGACGAGGGCAAGGCGTATACCAGCGGACAACAGCGACCACGGTGGACCGGTACAGCGAGTTACAAGAGTCCGAAGAAGAGGAGGATGAAGACAGCGAGTGGACTGCCAGCTTCGTTAGGGAACGAGACGCCGCACGACGCCGTAGGATACGCCCGCATAAGTACTGTACCTGGGACTCCATCCCGTCCGAGGAAGATGAGCAAGAGGATGATCAACCGCTCCTACGGCGTAGATACCAGCGTATCTCGTCGTCCGGGGACGAGTGGGAAGTTTCCCAAGATACCAGCTTCCCGACTCTGAGTCTCCGACGATGCAACTCTAGAGCCGCGACGATTGAGCCCGACGATTGAACCCGGAACAGAGGCCGGAGTAGAGGACTTTGACGTGATCGATTTCGGCCTGGGACTGGAAGACGTCGAAGAGGGTTATGGTGTAGAGGAGTTGCTCCAGGACATCGAGGCGCTAGAGCGAGCCGCTACCGAGATCTCTCGACAGACGTTGTTGGAGGCCTGGAGGGTCTACACGCCCGGCCGTATGCTCCCGGAGGAGCTAGTAGACGAATGGTCCAGGTTCGTGCCACAAGGACCAAAGACGGACCGCTTCACCCGAGAAGTCGACGGAGACGTGTATCGAGTGACACGGAATGTAGATGCTGAAGGGAAAACGGCCCTGACCGTAGTCCTTCGTCCTCCGCCTCGACGCCGCCACAATTATTCCCGATCCCCACGGAGAAGGAAATATGCGTATTTTTGTTATTATTATTATTGTTATCCTTTTTGATTTTTTTAGCTTTAAGAGAAAAACAATGGATTAAATATTTAGTTTAATAAGCCTAGGCGAAAACAAACATAAATACATTATTCAATAAGTAGAAAGGAGAGAGAAGAGAGGAGCGAGAGGGAATATCGAAAAGCGAGTTTGGCAGAGCAGAGTAGTTTCTGTTGCCAAAAGGAGAAAAGAGATTCGCGAAATTAAACTTCACCACTGCGACTGCGTGGTAAGAAAATGGTGAGATCGGAAGGGCCAAGCGCGAGAACAAAAATTGAAGAAACGCAGAGGATTGACACGCGAACATAGGAGTCGGATGGAAGTGCTTGGAAAACGATAAGTCGCAATTAGGCAGACCACGTGTTTTAGTCGGTAAGCGAAACGGTACAGTCGTGCAGAATTTAACTGGTGCAGCGAGAAACACGATTAGATCGTAAAATTGTAGGACGAAGATTGGTGAATTAATGTGAACAAGACGAAAAGGCGAAAGAAGCCAACAGTGAATAAAGACTAAAATAATTAATTATAATTTCGACAACTAGTGCGTGTTCCTTTTTCTCTGACCTTCGACCCGTCTCAATCAAGCGCGTTGAATAAATAAATAATTTATAACAAGTGATAATAACCCTAACCTGAGAATCGATCAAACGTAACGGAACCGTAACTCCGACGCGTAATAAACTAACATATCGGCCGTTAATAGAGTGGTATCGTAATTAATAATAAAACCCTGGGTCCGCCCGAGTTTTATCGTAATTATTAATAAGACCCTGGGTCCGCCCGAGTTTTATCGTAATTAGTAATAAAACCCTGGGTCCGCCCGAGTTTTATCGGAGCTAGTATTAACGAAACCCTGGGTCCGACAGAGTTTTATCGTAGTTAGTATTAACGAAATCCTGGGTCCGCCCGAGTTTTATCGCAGTTAGTATTAACGAAGCCCTGGGTCCGCCCGAGTTTTATCGTAGTTACTATTAACGAAACCCTGGGTCCGCCTGAGTTTTATCGCAGTTAGTATTAACGAAACCCTGGGTCCGCCCGAGTTTTGTCGTAATTAGTAAAGAAACCCTGGGTCCGCCCGAGTCTTATCGTAATTAGTAATAAAACCCTGGGTCCGCCCGAGTTTTTCTTCGGACGTTGATGCACTATGATCAGCGCAAACAAATGGCCCTTACGACACCAAGCAGTGGTTGTTACGCGAGGAGCCTAAAAGGCGTAAAAACGAGATCGCGAGAAGTTAAAAAGCACAATGTAGAAGCGGACAGACTAAGAATAGAAATACGTACGAGACTAATACTAATACTAATTTTGTGCTAAGTAATGTGAGGAGTTAAATAACTCCTCACAAATAAATAGAGTTTGGAGAATACAGCTGGTGAGAGTTTGGAGAATACAGCTGGTGAGAGTTTGGAGAATACAGATGGTGAGAGTTGGAAAATACAGCTGGTGAGAGTTTGGAGAATGCGGCTGGAGAGAGTTTGGAGAGAACGATGAGAGAGTTTGGAGAGAAGGAGTAACGGTAGAACGCGGCGGACTTTGGACCCTAGTATGGTGCCGTGCGCAAAACCGAAAAAGGAGAAGCCGAGAATTAACGGGATACGCCGGCCAATATAAGCGGGCCGAGCGCAGGAAGCGGGATCAGTCGATCACAAGGAGTCAATCCAGCAAGATCAGTAGACAAGCAGAAAATCAGTGAATAAAACAAGTCAAGTCAACATTAGGAGGAAGCAGAGCCGCGCCGAGTCAACAGGAGCAAGATCGCTACATCAAGACGTTCGGCACTTAGAGTTGAAGTCTCCGAGCTGAGAAACAGGTAGCTGAGGTCCTTAAGGCATCACGCGGCTAAGTCCAGGCGTTTCGTTCTAATTCTTGTCGCGATTTGAGCTTGGCGTGTTGCTTGGCGAATCCGACAGAAGTTAATAAAAAGAGTCCTTCGATAAAGAACCGTGAGCTCGGAAGGGAAGTTGTCCAGAACCAGCAGCCGTGCGAAAACAATTGCCTTGTCGAATTCCGGCAGGCGAGAATTGTGCAGGCCCTGGTGCGACTAGCCAAGAAGGACGCGCGTCTGAACCACGGGTGTCTCGAGAGGCTTATGCGTCGAGAGCACAGTAGTTTGCCGCCAGAGTCCTAGACAGGCAGCTGACCGAAT
The DNA here is from genome assembly GCA_036346975.1 of Drosophila prolongata. Classification (NCBI taxonomy): domain Eukaryota; kingdom Metazoa; phylum Arthropoda; class Insecta; order Diptera; family Drosophilidae; genus Drosophila; species Drosophila prolongata. Next base: position 12,174,110 of record JAYMZC010000387.1, on the reverse strand, counting down.
CCCGAGAGCCAAAGACCCGCTGCACCTAGTCTCACAAGAGCACGCGGACAACGGAGCCAGGATCCGCGCCGTGAGCAGAGCAAGGACATCGAGGACACAAGAAACGACTAGCAGTCATCGCAGGCCCAGCAGCAACCGAGCCATACTACAACGTATCCAGTCCACGGCTAAGAGGCGAGGGCGGAAGCGTTCGTCTTGAACCTAGCGTCCTGCCATATGGACTGCATTGGCGGCCTTCCGGCGTATGCCTAAACCGTCAGGTAGAAACTGTGTAGGCGTCTGGTGTGACCGGCCGGGACAGATCCAGGTACAGGAGGCTGTGGCTGCGAAAGGCGTACGCTTTGAGAGCCCAGTGCCTGTTCACCCTAGTCTGGGAACGGTAACGCATCCCTAGACCCTCATAGCCCCGAGGCCAAAGACAGCGGAGGCGTTCCGGAGCAGCGAGCAACGAGGCAGCGGAGAGCGACGGTGGAGCAGCCACAATTCTTCAAGGAAGGCGTTGAGACACCCATCTGTCACCATTAGTCCCAGGCCGAGGGACAAGTCGGCGAATAAAGATCCTTGTATAAATATCCTAACATTCTGTGTGTTCTCACTAGACAATCGGGCGGTCACGTTTATATATTTTTGGTGGGACGAACAACACACATCTTCTGAGCTAGCCGCACGATACTCGTAGCGAGCAGACATAAAAAAGCAGTTCGTTACATCTGGCGCCCAAAACGTGATTGTCCGGTCGGTGAGAATCAGCAAATAAACAGAAAATGGGGAAAGGATGGATATATCTCCTCAAGAGAGAGGATTTCGCCAAAATAGGACGCAAGTTAGGCATCACTTTGGAGGGAAGAACGGATGACATGAGGAAAGCCCTCTCAGAGTACCTAACGAGGAAACAGGATGACCCAGGAGTAGCAGAGATCTGGGCTGAGCTGGAAGAGAAATACGACGATAAGCCAGGCCCAACAGTCAAATTGCTGAACCCTGACGCCGAGGAGCTCATAGCAATTCTTGGTGTGGACAGCATGAAGGAAGCTGGCAGGAGTCGAAACGTAAGCCAAGAAAGAAAATCAGGGCAGCAAAGACCTAACACACCAGATTACGCCAAAGTCGCAAAGCAAGTGAGAGAATGGTCGTTCAAATTCGATGGCACAGAGAAGCCACTGGAATTCCTAGAACAGGTGGAGTGGTCCGCGAACACGTACGGTCTGAACCTAAACATGATCCCACGTGCAATGCCAGAGCAAAGCAAAACAATAAACATTGGAGGACATGGGGAGATTTCAGCGAAAGTTTCCAGAAATACTTTCTGCCGAGAGGGTTTTTCTCGAAGTTGGCAGACAAGGTGAAACAGCGGAAACAAGGTTTCATTGAACCGTTCAAAGATTACATGGTGGACATGCAGACTTTGATGAGGCCACTACTCGCTAAAGGAGACCCTAGAAATAATCAAGGACAACTGCACAGCAGACCTGAGAAAAGTGGATGATTTGGACACATTAATGATCGTGGCTGACGAGTACGAAGAACTAGACAAAGAGCGACTCAAAGAGTACTGTTCTGCTGGGTGTGCGGCAAAGTTGGCATCAGGAGCGTAGAGTACTGCCAAAGGGCGGGAAATGGTCAGCGATCCCAGTCGCAGAGAGGCGCACAGGGGTCGCAAAGTGCCTCCTCTCCAAACTAACTGGCAATTTGATCGAGGAAGAGCAGCAGTTATCCGCGTACGTTGAAATTGGAGGCGTCGCATACAAGGCCACAATTGACACGGGAGCAACGTCAAGTTTCATCAACGAGGAGCTAGCGGATAGACTGGCTGACAAAGGACGGATCACAAGGACAAAACGGCAAGTTAGGTTGGCGGACGGCAGATGCAGCAGAATAAGCTCACAGCTCGAGATCACGGTGGAATTTGGAAATAAACAATTGGAGATGAATCTGCTAATACTTCCAGGAGTAGTGGATGAACTAGTGCTGGGATGGAATTTCCTCACGGGAGTCGGGGCGGAAATAAAATGTGCCGGGCATGAATTGCGAATACCGGCAAGAAAACGGCACAATGGATGTCTGGATGAAAGGCTGTCGGTGGCTGTTGATTCACACTTAAGTGATGAAGAGGACATTGAGAAATTCCTCGACAAACAGTTAACAGATTTCAGCACCATGTGAGGAACATCTATAGTGGCCGAGCACCAAATCACCATGAAAGACGACAAGCCAATCAAATAGAGGTATTATCCTAAGAATCCAAGAGTCCAAGTTGATACAAATGGGCTTCATAGAACATTCAAGAAGTCAGTACAGCTCGCCCATCGTAATGGTGAAAAAGAAGACGGGCAAGTGGAGGCTATCCGATGCCGCGGATTAATTATATCCTGGACCAACTCAGAGAGGCATAATACATAAGCAGTCTAGACGTTTTTTTTTTTTTTTTTTATTAAACTTTGTTTTTATTTATTGAATCTTCTCTTCATTTTGAGACTAACAATAAGTTTACGTATCTTAACATTAAAATTAATTATTAAACAGTATAATAAGACTGCATTCTGGTTGCGCGTTCCTCAAGTCGGTCGCTGGGTGGGTAAGTCATTGCGACGAAGGGGTGATTGGTTGATCAACCTTGTAAGACCTCTCGCCAGGTGGTTAGGGTGCAACGATCACATCTTTGACTGGTAGAATGTTTAAGTCGCGATGTATGTTTTCGTTGCGAACGTACCACGGTGCCCCGGTGATTGTTCTCAAGATCTTCGACTGAGCTCGCTAGACTATGTCAATATTGCTATTGCTGGCATTCCCCCATAACTGGGAGCCGTACATCCATACAGGTTTTAGTACCGAGTTATACAGCAGGACTTTATATTCAAGACTAAGGGGAGAGCGAGCGTTGATAAGCCAATGTAGGCTACTGGCTTTTAGCTTTAGGTGTGTTCTTTTGGCTTCAATGTGCTGGCGAAATGTGAGTCTTCTGTCGAGGTGTACTCCTAGATATGTCACTTCGTTTGCTTGCGGGAGTAGAGTATGGTTTAACATGAGCGGCGGGCAGTTTTGCCTGTTCAGGGTGAACGTAACGTGCTTGCATTTTTGTTCGTTCACTTTAATTCGCCAATCTGAAAGCCACTTTTCTACATCGACCAGATGAAGAGCGAGCTGCGCAGTTGCTTGCATCGCGCATTTTGAGCGGCTGAGAATGGCTGTACCATCAGCAAACGTAGATGTTGTTAGTCGTGTGCTTGTTGGGATGTCTGCTGTATAGAGGACATATAATGTTGGCCGGAGCACGCTTCCTTGAGGAACTCCAGCTCCAATAGTGAAATCGTCAGTTATAGCAGTGTTGCATCTGTTCATGTCGAACAAGAAGATAGCTGGTTCGAAGATAGCTGGTTCGGCATCACTGGCAACCGAATCGGTGGCCTCTAGACTAAGCTTACGATATATTACAAGTCATTACGAAATAAAAGGTGAAACGGATCACAAGCGAAAACGAAGCTCCACAACCCCGCGTTTTTTATATACATATATTTCTTTGGGAAAACTTTGGAAGTGTTCTTGGCAGACCCGCCCCAACATTTGATCCAATCGAAGCCGGATTTATTTTCATCGTTCTCCGCAAGCTAAGTAATTCCAAAGTTTTTTTTCCAGTAGCAATATATATACATATATATATATATACATATATATTTTCTTTTCCACACAACCCCGCTCCACCGTTAAGGTCTCCATTTTGTGGGAAAATATATATATTTATATATATCTACTTTGATCTCCAGTGGCACATTCCGTGCAACTCCTCAAAATTAAAACACAAAAATTAAATTAAATCACACATATCCATACACATACACACATATACACACAGCTAAGCAATTCCAAAGGTTTTTTTTTCCACCAGCAATATATATATATATACATATATATATATATATATATATATATATATATATAAAATATATATATTTATATATATATATATATATATATTATATATATATATTTTTTTTTTTTTTTTTTTTCCACACAATCCTGCTCCACCGTTAAGGTCTCTATTTTGTGGGAAAATATTTATATTTATATATCTCCTTTGCAACTCCAAACCAATTAAAACACAAAAAAAATTAAATAAAATCACACATATCCATACGCATACACATATACACACAGAATCCATACACCGTGCAAAGACCAATTTTTCAACATTTGCCTTTAAACTAAAACACTTTGCAAACTAAAACACTTGTACCAGCATTATTTTTAAACTAAAACACACAAAACAATAACAAACCCGGCTTACGAACACTGCTGCAGAACCACCTACTTGGCATATTTGTCGGACCGGCGAATCGAAGGGTGGCGGCAATCGTTTTTTGTTGGGTTCCTGATCTCCGCGGCATCCCGAATAAAAACCACAACCCAATAATTATCTAGCTGATATTTCAGTAGTTTTAATTATTAGGTGTTTGTTTTTCTCTTATTTACATTGCATATTGGTGTGTGTGCCGTCACACAGGGTGTTCGGGGCATTCCGTACTGCAACGCATCGCATAATAGGCCGGTCACACTGCATTGCATTTGGAATATAGCAATAAATTCGATTAACTTTCCAAAATTAGAAATAAAAAATAAATAAATAAATGATAATAAATTTCTTCCAAAAGTAAACTAAGTCATCCAACAGCGATCATATTCCACGAGTTCCGCATCCATTCCTTCTGGTGCAGTCATATATAGCAATAAATTGGATTAACTTTCCAAAATTAGAAATAAAAAATAAATAAATAAATAATAATAAATTTCATCCAAAAATAAAGTAAATTATACAACAGCGATCCGATTCCACGCGTTCCGCATCCATTCCTTCTGGTGCAGTCATATATTCTCCAAGACATACACCCATTTCACATTCCATCCAAATTATATATTGTACCCACTTACTTATTTGTGTTAAATTGATCCGTGGTATGGTTCTCTGACCAGCTTCCAAATCGTTAAGCCGAGACGCATTAAACAGCGACAGCTTCCACGTCCCTATTCTTGTCCCGTCAGTGTAAGTTCAGCCTCCCACTCGAGCCTACTATGCCGATTGGTGAAGGTGAGGAACCTAAAGTTCAGTTAACCGTCCCATCAGTCAGAACACCCAGCCGAGCCAGAGCTAAAAGCGAGTCGTCACTACCCACCAAAAAGGCAGGACCTAGTAAAAGCTTAACTCCATCCATAAGGATCAGCCGTACTTCCAGGACAACAAGCGAAAAGTCCTTAACCCCTTCAAAACCTGTGAGAACAACTGCGTCACAGTCAGTTTTGTCCCTACAAGTCACGAGATCAACTGCGAAAATGGCTGACGCTGAAGCTAAAGCTGCCTTGACAAAGTTTGTGTCTGTGACCGATAGGGTCAGTCAGTTCGAAGCCAGGGTCAATACCCCAACAGACCCACCTCCGTCTGTTCACACTAACAAGGTCAGACTTCAGCAGATACAAGCTCTTTGGGACAAGGTAGAGAAAGAGTACGAGACGTGCTCTGAGGTTCTTTCCTTAGTAGATAGTACAGACACGATGGAAGTCATGCAAGCCAAGTATGACTACTGCTACTCTGTTTTTGAAAGATGCGCTGCAACACTATTGGAAGAGCTAGCGTTCAACCGATTTATGAACCGCCCACACCGGTGCCTCTGCCTAGTGGATGCCGCGTCCGTCCAATAGACTGTGAAATTTTCAGTGGCGACTATGTTCATTGGCCGACGTTTCGAGACCTTTTTTCCGCCATCTATGTCCAAAATCCGAAAACGAGTGGAGTAGCAAAGTCTATTGTGGCATTATCACCATTGACTAACGAAGGTTTTGCGTCCGCATGGGGCAATCTGCAGACTCGTTTCGAAAACAAGCGACTGCTCGTCAACAGCCAGCTAAAGATCCTGTTTAGTCTCCCCACTGTTTCCCAAGAGTGTGGCAGTTCCCTTAAGCACCTGGAGAGCACTGTCCAAGGTCGTTTGACAGCCCTGAAAATAGCAAAAGTAGACATAACAAACTGGGACTGTCTTCTCGTCTTCCTGTGCTCCTCAAAGCTGCCGAAGCTGACGTTGGCTCTGTGGGAACAGTCCCTCCTCAACCCATCCGAGATTCCAAGGTGGGAAGAATTCAAGACCTTCTTACAAGGTCGTCATCGAACCCTGGAGGCAATTGAAGAATTTAAACCTACTTTGACCACTCAATCCAGAGCCCCACGTCCTGAAGGTGTGCCGCGGATTATCCATGTCCACAGTCGTGTAAACTTTGTCCAAGGGAGAACCATCCGATCCGTCTGTGTCCCCAGTTTTTGAATATGTCGGTTGCCGTCAGGGAACAGTGTATTAAACAACAGAAACTCTGTCTGAACTGTTTTGCAAGAACCCACATGTTGAAAGACTGCACGAGTACGCACAATTGCTACACGTGCAAAAGGTCGCCACAATACTCTCCTCCATCGCGGCGGCACTCCACAACTTCAGTCAGCATCCGAACCTGACCTCCAGCCAGAAATACAGTCCACTCCGTCGAACGTCCAAACGTACCTCGCCGTGAACACGCAAGGGGTCCTCCTGAGTACGGCGCTCATAGAAATCTGCCCCTTGGGCATTAGGTACTCAGCACGTGGCTTAATTGACTCTGGATCCGAGGCGACCTTTATTTCAGAACGGTTATTCAACCTAATTAAGTTCCCCTAGTTTCGGGAGTAAACCAAACTGTTGCTGCTCAACCACGTAAGCGCTGCCAATTCCATATAGGCTCCCCCATTAAGCCACAAATCCAAATCGAAGCGTCTGCATATGTGGTACCACATTTAGCCGGAAATCTTCCATCCTATACGATACCCGAAGGGTCGTTGAGGGACCTCCCTCCCATCCAATTAGCAGATCCGAATTTCTACCAGAGTTCGCAAATTGACGTGCTCATAGGCGCCGATATCCTTCCGTCGATCATTTTAGGCGGCTTCCATTCAAATGTTTGCGGAACACTCCTTGGCCAAGAGACCATATTCGGGTGGATTCTTTGCGGCCCAATCGCGAAGAATCCCACTAACAGAATATCTTCCTTCTCAGCACGGTTGTCTGTCACCGAATCTCAACTAGACGGTATCCTCACCAAGTTCTGGGAGGTGAAGGATGTTCCAGTGAAGCCGGGTAAGGAATCCAGCTCGGTGTGTGAAAATAATTTCCAGCAAACCACCACAAGGGATAAAGAAGGAAGGTATGTTGTTTCTCTGCCCTTTAAAGAACCTAACAAAATAAACCTGGGGCATTCACGGTCCATCGCACTGGCGCAATTTCAGGAATGAAGTACGGCTGAGTAAAAACGCTCTTTTGAGAAAGCAGTATAACTCAGTTATTCAGGAATATTTAGATTTTAGGAATGAAGTACGGCTGAGTAAAAACGCTCTTTTGAGAAAGCAGTATAACTCAGTTATTCAGGAATATTTAGATTTAGGTCATATGCACCTAGTCTCTCCAAATGACGACTCCAGCAATTTTTACTTGCCGCACCACGCGGTTTTCAAGCCAGACAGTACGACCACAAAGGTTCGCGTGGTGTTTAACGCCTCCAATAAATCGTCAAACGGGTACAGCCTAAATGATATCCTTCATACAGGTCCGGTACTGCAATCTGATTTAACCACCCAGATCCTCAAATGGCGTTTCTTTAAATACGTCTTCAATGCTGACATCAGTAAGATGTATCGGCAGATTCTCGTCCATTCCGATCATACACGTTTCCAAAGAATCCTGTTCCGCGATAAAGAGGGAAAACTCTGTGATTATGAGCTCATCACTGTCACTTTCGGCGTTAACTGTGCCCCTTTTTTGGCCATACGCGTGCTTCAACAACTGGTAACATGATGTACGTGACCAATAGCCTTTGGCAAGTGACATAATTTCTAGTTTTATGTATGTCGATGATGTTTTAGCCGGCACCCACACGCAGCAGTCCGCTGTTTCAGCCATCAAAGAGCGGTGCCTTAGAGAGTGCGGGCTTTCCACTGCGCAAGTGGACCTCAAACGAGAAGAAACTTTTACAGGGCATTCCAAAAGAACACTTGATTAGGGCCGAATTTCTGGAGTTGGAAGACGCCAGTATGACAAAAACTCTGGGAATCCGTTGGCATGCGACATCGGACAGTTTCCTCTTCCTGCCGATGGATATTTCTATCCAAACAACCTACACCAAACGACAGGCTTTATCCCAGATAGCCAAACTGTTTGACCCAGCAGGATGGTTATCGCCATTAATTGTTCGGGCAAAAATGCTCATGCAAGAAATTTGGTTGCGGGAGTTAAGCTGGGACCAGCCTCTTCCGACTGATCTTGTCACAAAGTGGCGTAATTTTCTTGAAGGGTATCCAACTTTGAAAGAAGTTCGCATCCCAAGATGGGTAAGATTTCATCCAGCAGCAAAACTGCAGTACCACGGGTTTTGCGATGCATCGCAGAGCGTCGAAACGACTTCACCCACTTGCTTTTGTCCAGAACCCGAGTTGCTCCAGTAAAGTCCCTTTCCATACCGCGATTAGAGCTGTGCGGTGCGGTGCTTTTCTCCGAACTCGCCGCAGTAGTTCTCTCCGAAATGCCTCCTACTCAGTATGATACATATTATTTTGGACAGACTCCACGATAGTGTTTGCATGGCTAAGCAAGCCAGCATGCACTTGGACTACATTCGTTGCCAACAGAGTCGCGAAAGTTGATCAGCTCACCAACAGAAAACAGTGGTCTCATGTGAAATCGGAAGATAACCCGGCTGATCTGGCAAGCAGGGGCGTCTCAGTCCATGAGCTCAAGGACAGCAACCTCTGGTGGCATGGGCCTGAGTGGCTGCGTCACAACCAGGAGCAGTGGCCACTCAATTCGTCGGTCCCGCTCGAAACCGAGCTCGAACAGCGCCCAATAAGGTGTAACGTCGCCTCAGCGCCCCCGAAAAATTACATTCTGGAGCGTTTTTCAGCATTCGAGAGGGCTTTACGCGTTCTCGCTTACGTATTCCGGTTTGCAAGAATGTGTCGCAAGCAAAGCGTTAACATAAAGGCAGAACTCACTGCCGCAGAGTTGTCTGATGTCCAAGAGAGGCTGATTGTGCTCACCCAACTCAATGAGTATCCAATAGAATGCAAGGCCTTAGGCAAAAAGCAACATATTCCAGTCTCCAGCACGATCTCCAATCTAAACCCCTTTATCGACAGCCACGGTGTCTTAAGAGCCAGCGGTCGTCTACGAGGATCTGAGATGCTAAGCTATGATGAGAAACATCCAATCATCATTCCGGCAAGGTGCACTTTTGCCAAACTTTTGGCCCTCTTTACCGATCGCATATCCTTGCACGGGGGTAATCAATTGATGATCCGACTGATTCGCTCCAAGTATTGGATACCTAAGCTGAGAAATCTTGTAAGAGACACCATTCATTCCTGTCGAGTGTGCACCATCCACAGACAGAAGCTGCAAACTCAGCTGATGGGAGACTTGCCCTGCGCAAGATCTACCTTTTCCAGGGCTTTTACCCACACGGGCGTTGACTTTGCGGGACCATTTGACATAAAAAACTATATCGGTCGGGGGTGTAAGATAACTAAGGGGTATGTCTGCGTTTTTCTGTGTTTTAGTACCCGAGCCATCCATCTAGAAGCTACATCAGACTTGACCACTGAGAAGTTTCTGGCAGCCTTCTCGCGTTTCTCCGCACGACGTGGCTGTCCGCACCACATATACTCTGACAACGGGAAAACGTTTGTCGGAGCCTCCACGTCCCTATCCAAGGATTTTATTGAAGCTACGAGGTCTTTGATCCTGTCCATGTACAGTCTTCAAAATGTGACCTGGCACTTCTACCCTCCTGGCGCGCCTCATATGGGAGGGCTATGGGAGGCCGGTGTCAAAAGCTTTAAGACACACTTCTACAAGCAAACAGCTGGCGGGAAGTACACCTTTGAAGAGTTAGCTACCCTCCTATCGAAAATTGAGGCCTGTTTAAACTCGAGGCCTATTTCTCCAATGTCCGAAGACCCCACAGACCTCGTAGCTCTTAGCCCCAGACACTTCCTAGTCGGCGGGGCACTCCTTTCCGTGACTGAGCCCGAGATTAAAGAAAACCCGATTTCCATTTTAAACCGATGGCAGCGGCTAAAGCCCTGCATCATCAATTTTGCTCCATAAAAGGACCAAATGGCAATTTCCAACGCGAGACATTCAGACGGGGGACATGGTGGTGCTAAAAGAGGAGAATTTACCACCAAATGAATGGCGGCTTGGGCGGATCCAACTGGTGTGCCCAGGCGCGGATGGCAAGACCCGAGTGGCAGATGTTCTTACCGCACGTGGCATTATCCGACGACCAATCGCAAAGATGATCCGCCTTCCGATGGAGGCCTCCAGCTCCGAGTGATTCTGCCTTTTCCTTTTTTTTTCTTGAGTTAGCGACTAACATCCAATCCTACTAGTCCTAAACTCATGTCATCCTGTGTCGTCAGTCCTCATACATGTCACGATCATTCGCATCATCCATAACCCCTAACCTTTGTTTACTCGCTTCCACAGATTGTTCACGATGGCGCCAACCACAATCCAGCACGCTCGGCCACGCGCAACCAACGGGTACAGGTGCCGAGTTTACCGAGTGGTGCACGCGCTGAGGAAATGCCAACGTTTCCTTCGGCTCCCGGCGGTGAAGCGGCTCCGCGCAGTCCTCATTAATCAGTACTGTGCGAACTGCCTTACTCACGAGCATTCAGGTCAATCCTGTCGCAGTAATGCCAAGTGCCACGTCTGCAGTGGAAATCACCACAACCTTTTGCACTTCCATGAGTCCACATCGCCACGCTCGTCACGACCCCAAGACCGACGGCAGCAGACAAGAGCGTCGTCGACGCCGTTGCGCTCATCGTCACCAAAGGAGACCTTCCCGACCCGAAGCCCTGTTACGGGCCCATCGTGCGCCGCTATCCTGCAGTGTGAGCACCTTGCCAACGGCATCCATTTTGGTGGGGTCTGAGGAGAAACGGTTTGACGTCCGAGCTTTGGTGGATCCTTGCTGCCCCGTGAGTCGCATTCACGTTTCTTTGACAAAGGCCCTCAACCTTTCCGTCACCCGCGTGGGCGATGAGCGGGTGTGCACCACCGAAATCACACATATCCATACACATACACACATATACACACAGCTAAGCAATTCCAAAGGTTTTTTTTTCCACCAGCAATATATATATATATAATATATATATATATAAAATATATATATATATATATATATATATATATATATATATATATATATATATATATATATATATATATATATAGATATATATATATATATATATTATATATATATATCTATATATATATATATATATATGTATATTTTTTTTTTTTTTCCACACAATCCTGCTCCACCGTTAAGGTCTCTATTTTGTGGGAAAATATTTATATTTATATATCTCCTTTGCAACTCCAAACCAATTAAAACACAAAAAAAATTAAATAAAATCACACATATCCATACGCATACACATATACACACAGAATCCATACACCGTGCAAAGACCAATTTTTCAACATTTGCCTTTAAACTAAAACACTTTGCAAACTAAAACACTTGTACCAGCATTATTTTTAAACTAAAACACACAAAACAATAACAAACCCGGCTTACGAACACTGCTGCAGAACCACCTACTTGGCATATTTGTCGGACCGGCGAATCGAAGGGTGGCGGCAATCGTTTTTTGTTGGGTTCCTGATCTCCGCGGCATCCCGAATAAAAACCACAACCCAATAATTATCTAGCTGATATTTCAGTAGTTTTAATTATTAGGTGTTTGTTTTTCTCTTATTTACATTGCATATTGGTGTGTGTGCCGTCACACAGGGTGTTCGGGGCATTCCGTACTGCAACGCATCGCATAATAGGCCGGTCACACTGCATTGCATTTGGAATATAGCAATAAATTCGATTAACTTTCCAAAATTAGAAATAAAAAATAAATAAATAAATGATAATAAATTTCTTCCAAAAGTAAACTAAGTCATCCAACAGCGATCATATTCCACGAGTTCCGCATCCATTCCTTCTGGTGCAGTCATATATAGCAATAAATTGGATTAACTTTCCAAAATTAGAAATAAAAAATAAATAAATAAATAATAATAAATTTCATCCAAAAATAAAGTAAATTATACAACAGCGATCCGATTCCACGCGTTCCGCATCCATTCCTTCTGGTGCAGTCATATATTCTCCAAGACATACACCCATTTCACATTCCATCCAAATTATATATTGTACCCACTTACTTATTTGTGTTAAATTGATCCGTGGTATGGTTCTCTGACCAGCTTCCAAATCGTTAAGCCGAGACGCATTAAACAGCGACAGCTTCCACGTCCCTATTCTTGTCCCGTCAGTGTAAGTTCAGGCTCCCACTCGAGCCTACTATGCCGATTGGTGAAGGTGAGGAACCTAAAGTTCAGTTAACCGTCCCATCAGTCAGAACACCCAGCCGAGCCAGAGCTAAAAGCGAGTCGTCACTACCCACCAAAAAGGCAGGACCTAGTAAAAGCTTAACTCCATCCATAAGGATCAGCCGTACTTCCAGGACAACAAGCGAAAAGTCCTTAACCCCTTCAAAACCTGTGAGAACAACTGCGTCACAGTCAGTTTTGTCCCTACAAGTCACGAGATCAACTGCGAAAATGGCTGACGCTGAAGCTAAAGCTGCCTTGACAAAGTTTGTGTCTGTGACCGATAGGGTCAGTCAGTTCGAAGCCAGGGTCAATACCCCAACAGACCCACCTCCGTCTGTTCACACTAACAAGGTCAGACTTCAGCAGATACAAGCTCTTTGGGACAAGGTAGAGAAAGAGTACGAGACGTGCTCTGAGGTTCTTTCCTTAGTAGATAGTACAGACACGATGGAAGTCATGAAAGCCAAGTATGACTACTGCTACTCTGTTTTTGAAGGATGCGCTGCAACACTATTGGAAGAGCTAGCGTTCAACCGATTTATGAACCGCCCACACCGGTGCCTCTGCCTAGTGGATGCCGCGTCCGTCCAATAGACTGTGAAATTTTCAGTGGCGACTATGTTCATTGGCCGACGTTTCGAGACCTTTTTTCCGCCATCTATGTCCAAAATCCGAAAACGAGTGGAGTAGCAAAGTCTATTGTGGCATTATCACCATTGACTAACGAAGGTTTTGCGTCCGCATGGGGCAATCTGCAGACTCGTTTCGAAAACAAGCGACTGCTCGTCAACAGCCAGCTAAAGATCCTGTTTAGTCTCCCCACTGTTTCCCAAGAGTGTGGCAGTTCCCTTAAGCACCTGGAGAGCACTGTCCAAGGTCGTTTGACAGCCCTGAAAATAGCAAAAGTAGACATAACAAACTGGGACTGTCTTCTCGTCTTCCTGTGCTCCTCAAAGCTGCCGAAGCTGACGTTGGCTCTGTGGGAACAGTCCCTCCTCAACCCATCCGAGATTCCAAGGTGGGAAGAATTCAAGACCTTCTTACAAGGTCGTCATCGAACCCTGGAGGCAATTGAAGAATTTAAACCTACTTTGACCACTCAATCCAGAGCCCCACGTCCTGAAGGTGTGCCGCGGATTATCCATGTCCACAGTCGTGTAAACTTTGTCCAAGGGAGAACCATCCGATCCGTCTGTGTCCCCAGTTTTTGAATATGTCGGTTGCCGTCAGGGAACAGTGTATTAAACAACAGAAACTCTGTCTGAACTGTTTTGCAAGAACCCACATGTTGAAAGACTGCACGAGTACGCACAATTGCTACACGTGCAAAAGGTCGCCACAATACTCTCCTCCATCGCGGCGGCACTCCACAACTCCAGTCAGCATCCGAACCTGACCTCCAGCCAGAAATACAGTCCACTCCGTCGAACGTCCAAACGTACCTCGCCGTGAACACGCAAGGGGTCCTCCTGAGTACGGCGCTCATAGAAATCTGCCCCTTGGGCATTAGGTACTCAGCACGTGGCTTAATTGACTCTGGATCCGAGGCGACCTTTATTTCAGAACGGTTATTCAACCTAATTAAGTTCCCCTAGTTTCGGGAGTAAACCAAACTGTTGCTGCTCAACCACGTAAGCGCTGCCAATTCCATATAGGCTCCCCCATTAAGCCACAAATCCAAATCGAAGCGTCTGCATATGTGGTACCACATTTAGCCGGAAATCTTCCATCCTATACGATACCCGAAGGGTCGTTGAGGGACCTCCCTCCCATCCAATTAGCAGATCCGAATTTCTACCAGAGTTCGCAAATTGACGTGCTCATAGGCGCCGATATCCTTCCGTCGATCATTTTAGGCGGCTTCCATTCAAATGTTTGCGGAACACTCCTTGGCCAAGAGACCATATTCGGGTGGATTCTTTGCGGCCCAATCGCGAAGAATCCCACTAACAGAATATCTTCCTTCTCAGCACGGTTGTCTGTCACCGAATCTCAACTAGACGGTATCCTCACCAAGTTCTGGGAGGTGAAGGATGTTCCAGTGAAGCCGGGTAAGGAATCCAGCTCGGTGTGTGAAAATAATTTCCAGCAAACCACCACAAGGGATAAAGAAGGAAGGTATGTTGTTTCTCTGCCCTTTAAAGAACCTAACAAAATAAACCTGGGGCATTCACGGTCCATCGCACTGGCGCAATTTCAGGAATGAAGTACGGCTGAGTAAAAACGCTCTTTTGAGAAAGCAGTATAACTCAGTTATTCAGGAATATTTAGATTTTAGGAATGAAGTACGGCTGAGTAAAAACGCTCTTTTGAGAAAGCAGTATAACTCAGTTATTCAGGAATATTTAGATTTAGGTCATATGCACCTAGTCTCTCCAAATGACGACTCCAGCAATTTTTACTTGCCGCACCACGCGGTTTTCAAGCCAGACAGTACGACCACAAAGGTTCGCGTGGTGTTTAAACGCCTCCAATAAATCGTCAAACGGGTACAGCCTAAATGATATCCTTCATACAGGTCCGGTACTGCAATCTGATTTAACCACCCAGATCCTCAAATGGCGTTTCTTTAAATACGTCTTCAATGCTGACATCAGTAAGATGTATCGGCAGATTCTCGTCCATTCCGATCATACACGTTTCCAAAGAATCCTGTTCCGCGATAAAGAGGGAAAACTCTGTGATTATGAGCTCATCACTGTCACTTTCGGTGCGCGTGCTTCAACAACTGGTAACATGATGTACGTGACCAATAGCCTTTGGCAAGTGACATAATTTCTAGTTTTATGTATGTCGATGATGTTTTAGCCGGCACCCACACGCAGCAGTCCGCTGTTTCAGCCATCAAAGAGCGGTGCCTTAGAGAGTGCGGGCTTTCCACTGCGCAAGTGGACCTCAAACGAGAAGAAACTTTTACAGGGCATTCCAAAAGAACACTTGATTAGGGCCGAATTTCTGGAGTTGGAAGACGCCAGTATGACAAAAACTCTGGGAATCCGTTGGCATGCGACATCGGACAGTTTCCTCTTCCTGCCGATGGATATTTCTATCCAAACAACCTACACCAAACGACAGGCTTTATCCCAGATAGCCAAACTGTTTGACCCAGCAGGATGGTTATCGCCATTTATTGTTCGGGCAAAAATGCTCATGCAAGAAATTTGGTTGCGGGAGTTAAGCTGGGACCAGCCTCTTCCGACTGATCTTGTCACAAAGTGGCGTAATTTTCTTGAAGGGTATCCAACTTTGAAAGAAGTTCGCATCCCAAGATGGGTAAGATTTCATCCAGCAGCAAAACTGCAGTACCACGGGTTTTGCGATGCATCGCAGAGCGTCGAAACGACTTCACCCACTTGCTTTTGTCCAAAACCCGAGTTGCTCCAGTAAAGTCCCTTTCCATACCGCGATTAGAGCTGTGCGGTGCGGTGCTTTTCTCCGAACTCGCCGCAGTAGTTCTCTCCGAAATGCCTCCTACTCAGTATGATACATATTATTTTGGACAGACTCCACGATAGTGTTTGCATGGCTAAGCAAGCCAGCATGCACTTGGACTACATTCGTTGCCAACAGAGTCGCGAAAGTTGATCAGCTCACCAACAGAA
This sequence comes from Drosophila prolongata, assembly GCA_036346975.1. Lineage (NCBI taxonomy): Eukaryota > Metazoa > Arthropoda > Insecta > Diptera > Drosophilidae > Drosophila > Drosophila prolongata. The sequence goes on along the minus strand of JAYMZC010000387.1, from coordinate 12,158,035 downwards.
AACAGTGGTCTCATGTGAAATCGGAAGATAACCCGGCTGATCTGGCAAGCAGGGGCGTCTCAGTCCATGAGCTCAAGGACAGCAACCTCTGGTGGCATGGGCCTGAGTGGCTGCGTCACAACCAGGAGCAGTGGCCACTCAATTCGTCGGTCCCGCTCGAAACCGAGCTCGAACAGCGCCCAATAAGGTGTAACGTCGCCTCAGCGCCCCCGAAAAATTACATTCTGGAGCGTTTTTCAGCATTCGAGAGGGCTTTACGCGTTCTCGCTTACGTATTCCGGTTTGCAAGAATGTGTCGCAAGCAAAGCGTTAACATAAAGGCAGAACTCACTGCCGCAGAGTTGTCTGATGTCCAAGAGAGGCTGATTGTGCTCACCCAACTCAATGAGTATCCAATAGAATGCAAGGCCTTAGGCAAAAAGCAACATATTCCAGTCTCCAGCACGATCTCCAATCTAAACCCCTTTATCGACAGCCACGGTGTCTTAAGAGCCAGCGGTCGTCTACGAGGATCTGAGATGCTAAGCTATGATGAGAAACATCCAATCATCATTCCGGCAAGGTGCACTTTTGCCAAACTTTTGGCCCTCTTTACCGATCGCATATCCTTGCACGGGGGTAATCAATTGATGATCCGACTGATTCGCTCCAAGTATTGGATACCTAAGCTGAGAAATCTTGTAAGAGACACCATTCATTCCTGTCGAGTGTGCACCATCCACAGACAGAAGCTGCAAACTCAGCTGATGGGAGACTTGCCCTGCGCAAGATCTACATTTTCCAGGGCTTTTACCCACACGGGCGTTGACTTTGCGGGACCATTTGACATAAAAAACTATATCGGTCGGGGGTGTAAGATAACTAAGGGGTATGTCTGCGTTTTTCTGTGTTTTAGTACCCGAGCCATCCATCTAGAAGCTACATCAGACTTGACCACTGAGAAGTTTCTGGCAGCCTTCTCGCGTTTCTCCGCACGACGTGGCTGTCCGCACCACATATACTCTGACAACGGGAAAACGTTCGTCGGAGCCTCCACGTCCCTATCCAAGGATTTTATTGAAGCTACGAGGTCTTTGATCCTGTCCATGTACAGTCTTCAAAATGTGACCTGGCACTTCTACCCTCCTGGCGCGCCTCATATGGGAGGGCTATGGGAGGCCGGTGTCAAAAGCTTTAAGACACACTTCTACAAGCAAACAGCTGGCGGGAAGTACACCTTTGAAGAGTTAGCTACCCTCCTATCGAAAATTGAGGCCTGTTTAAACTCGAGGCCTATTTCTCCAATGTCCGAAGACCCCACAGACCTCGTAGCTCTTAGCCCCAGACACTTCCTAGTCGGCGGGGCACTCCTTTCCGTGACTGAGCCCGAGATTAAAGAAAACCCGATTTCCATTTTAAACCGATGGCAGCGGCTAAAGCCCTGCATCATCAATTTTGCTCCATAAAAGGACCAAATGGCAATTTCCAACGCGAGACATTCAGACGGGGGACATGGTGGTGCTAAAAGAGGAGAATTTACCACCAAATGAATGGCGGCTTGGGCGGATCCAACTGGTGTGCCCAGGCGCGGATGGCAAGACCCGAGTGGCAGATGTTCTTACCGCACGTGGCATTATCCGACGACCAATCGCAAAGATGATCCGCCTTCCGATGGAGGCCTCCAGCTCCGAGTGATTCTGCCTTTTCCTTTTTTTTTCTTGAGTTAGCGACTAACATCCAATCCTACTAGTCCTAAACTCATGTCATCCTGTGTCGTCAGTCCTCATACATGTCACGATCATTCGCATCATCCATAACCCCTAACCTTTGTTTACTCGCTTCCACAGATTGTTCACGATGGCGCCAACCACAATCCAGCACGCTCGGCCACGCGCAACCAACGGGTACAGGTGCCGAGTTTACCGAGTGGTGCACGCGCTGAGGAAATGCCAACGTTTCCTTCGGCTCCCGGCGGTGAAGCGGCTCCGCGCAGTCCTCATTAATCAGTACTGTGCGAACTGCCTTACTCACGAGCATTCAGGTCAATCCTGTCGCAGTAATGCCAAGTGCCACGTCTGCAGTGGAAATCACCACAACCTTTTGCACTTCCATGAGTCCACATCGCCACGCTCGTCACGACCCCAAGACCGACGGCAGCAGACAAGAGCGTCGTCGACGCCGTTGCGCTCATCGTCACCAAAGGAGACCTTCCCGACCCGAAGCCCTGTTACGGGCCCATCGTGCGCCGCTATCCTGCAGTGTGAGCACCTTGCCAACGGCATCCATTTTGGTGGGGTCTGAGGAGAAACGGTTTGACGTCCGAGCTTTGGTGGATCCTTGCTGCCCCGTGAGTCGCATTCACGTTTCTTTGACAAAGGCCCTCAACCTTTCCGTCACCCGCGTGGGCGATGAGCGGGTGTGCACCACCGAAATCCGCTCAAAGTCGACAAAGATGACCCGACAGCTGCTAATGCTGGTTGATGACCAGATGCAGACCCGAACTCCGGCCAAGCCCCTGGATCCGAAGGTCCGGGATGGCTCTTCAAACATCACTCTGGCTGATGACAGATGGTTCCACCCTTCCTTGGTGTCGGCCGTCTTGGGAGCTGACGTATACGCGGAATTAATTCTGCCGGGTATCCTCCCGAGTCAGAACGGACTGCCCATGGCGCAAAACTCAGCCTTGGGGTGGCTCCTTTCAGGCACTTGCTCCCTTTCGTGACCTGCCACTCACCCCATTGCGAGGGGAAGAGAATGTTCATGTCGAACAAGAAGATAGCTGGTTCGGCATCACTGGCAACCGAATCGGTGGCCTCTAGACTAAGCTTACGATATATTACAAGTCATTACGAAATAAAAGGTGAAACGGATCACAAGCGAAAACGAAGCTCCACAACCCCGCGTTTTTTATATACATATATTTCATTGGGAAAACTTTGGAAGTGTTCTTGGCACAGACCCGCCCCAACAGCATCGAACAGCAAATTTTCTGTCGTAGAGGTAAGACTCTAAAAGCTTATGGGTGTTGTAGGGGAGCATTGTCTTGATCTTGTACATTAGACCTTCTAGCCAAACTCTAGTACTCATCGTTTTTTGAACGCGTTCCGAATTTCTGATGTTATCCGGTTGACTTGCTCAATTGTTCCGTGCTTTTCACGAAACCCAAATTGATGTGACGGAATTCATTCCTGGATTCTTAGGTATGTGGTTATCCGAGTCAATACGCATTTTTCAAAGAGTTTAGATAAGCATGAGAGTAGGCTTATAGGTCTATACGACGTGGGAATTGTGTGGTCTTTTCCCGGCTTTGCTATTATTATTATAATCGACTTTTTCCATCTCACTGGAAAGTGGCTAAGTTTTGCGATGGCATTAAAAAGCTGTGTGATAGTGCAAATGGCGCAATATGGGAGCTCAATGATCATTTTGGGAGTTATGAGGTCGCAGCCCGGGGATTTTTTCGGATTCAGCTGATTTTTGATGATGTTAACGATTTCGTTTGGGCGAAACTCAATTGGCTCATGTTGAAGCTGAGGCTCATATGGTAAAGTCGGCAAAGTGAACGCACTAGTGGCAGGATTTGGTTGGAAGACATTTTTAAGGTGGTTGGCAAACGTGCTGGCTCTGTCTGCATCGCTGCGCGCCCAGCCGCCTGTGGGATTTCTAATAGGCATTACGGTAACTTTCGGTGAGATTAGAGTAGGGTGAGCTCTCCATAGTGAGAGTTTTGTACTAGATGTTGACAATTGCTCTATGTAGTGTCGGTGGACATGTGCTTCTTCTTGCTGTAAAGCTTTTGTGAGTTGACGTAAGGCATATTTTAAGCTTTGCCTAGCAGATGGCGATCTGTGGAGTTGCCACTCTCGACGTAAGCGTCGCTTTTCGAGGACGAGCTGTTCTATTTGTAGATTTGTCTTCTTTTGGTTGATTTGCGTACTTGTAGTTTGGGGTGAAACTCGAGCTGCAGAGACGAGTACAGACTCCAGTGAATTAACAAAAATGTCTACGTTGGCTTCATCGTTGAGATGAGGACTTAGCTCAATGTGTGAGCTAATGTATTTCTTGTACTTAACCCAATTGGTTTTCTGAGATGTCAATTTAAACGATTACTCCAATGCGCCTGGATGTCCGAGTAGAATAAACAGGACAGGCGAGTGATCCGATGAAAGATCCGAGAGGCATTCGGCGCTTATCAGATTTTTAGGAATGTTTTTGGTAATTGCAAAGTCTATTAAATCGGGTAGTTTCCTTGGGTCAGCCGGCCAGTATGTTGGTCTGCCAGGAGAAACATAGTCCAGCTTGTTCTTGGCTTTTATAACTGCATTATAGAGCTGTTTTCCTTTTGGAGTCACAAGACGTGATCCCCAGTGTGTGTGCTTGGCGTTGTAGTCCCCTGCTGCTATGAAGTGGTCTCTTAGTGAGTTGAAAAACTGCATAAACTCATCTTCAGCTATGGTGAAGCGAGGGGGGCATTATACGGCGGCTAGTGTAAGTTGGTTGCCAGTATTTGTTTGTATCTATAAATGATGTGGCCTGTAGGTAATTTTTAGCAAATTTGTTATGATAGTGGTGCTTAATACGGCTTCTGATTAGAATTCCAGTCCCACCATGTGCTTTACCATCTAGATGATTTGTTCTGTAAAATGAATAACCTCGTAGTTGAAAATTGTATTTGTTTGTAAGGTGTGTTTCTGAAAGCAGCATTACGTCGATATGGTTGTCGAGTAGGAATTGAGCTAATTCAAGTTTATGCTGTGAGACGCCGTTAGCGTTCCACGTAGATATCCTTAGGGAAGTCATTATTTGGATTGTTGTGAAACCAGCATTTGAATCAATAGATTTTGGTTTCGCATTAAATCTTGCATAGTTGTGCGCATAAACGACATAAACTCCGTAAGGCTTTGCTACAGGCTGTATATCATATCTTCGAAGTTGCTTTTTGACTGCTCCGGGAATTGTTGCTGCTGAGCCGTGTTCGGTTCTTGGTATGCTGATTGCAGAAATAAACTTTTTGAGACAGGGTTAGCCAGTCCTGATTTTAAAGCGCTTGCATAAGTCTCATTTTTATCAGAGTTTAAGGGTCCTAGTGAGGATCTGGCTGCAGTCGAGAGGAAGACTTCAGGGTTTGATCAGGAAGCTGTCATCTGTTTATTTTGGGTGCGGGCGGCAGTTCCTCTCTGGTGGATGCGACTTTTCAGCTCCTTATAAACAGGGCAGCCTCTGTAGTTAGCAGTGTGATTGCCACCGCAGTTGCCGCACTTTTTCGAGTTGCAGTCATCTTTACTCGCTGGGCAGTGTGCGGAGTCATGAAGATCTCCACAAACTACACACACCGGGCGCAGTTTACAGTATGACCTTGTATGGCCATATTCTTGGCAGTTCGCACATTGTAACGGGCCATTGCGTTTGTGCGGTTCCTCAACTGTAATTCTGCGGTGCAGCAGGAACTGAAGATTGTAAATGGGGTGCACTTCGTATTTCTTTAGGGGCTTATTTTCTGGTTCGAGCTCAACCTTAAAGAGTTGCTGCGGCTTTCTATCCCTGTTAAGGATGTTGAAGACTGTCTTAGCGTTAAATCCCTTATCTTGAAGCGCCTTTGTTATCTCTGCAGGCGTTACGTCGGACTCTATGCCCTTAAGTACGACTTGCAGGCCCTTGCTACTTTTTAGCTGATACGTGAAAAAGTTATTTTTATTCTCGGAAAGATATTTCGAAAATACTCTGTAATTATCTTTAGACTTCATTTAAACCTTTGTTTCCTGGATGTTGCCCTTTACTAGAGGTATTATGTGGAAGTTATCCTTTCCAATAAGCTCGATAATTTTGTTGACAAGAACATTGGAACTTTTTTCTCGAATATAAATAGGCGGAGGTTTTGGCTTTCTTTTCTCGACTTCAGTGGATTCCGCTGCCTCAACGTCATAGGCGTCTTCCAAGATTTTAAATCGGTTTGAGTTCATGGGCGTTTCTATTCCAGCTAGGCTAGCATTGTTACGGGTTATTTTGCGTTGATTTGGATGTAGCGATCCATACCAGTCTGCACAGCCGGCTTAGCACATTCATTGGTTTTTTTCTGTTTTTCGGGCAGCTAGACTTGAAAGACGGATATTGGCAGGTCCCTTTGGAGGTAAATAGTCGGCAATATACGGCGTTTACAGTACCCGGCAAAGGCTTATACCAATGGAAAGTAATGCCTTTCGGACTACATTCAGCATCGGCCACGTTCCAAAGGGCTCTGGATCAGGTAATCGGCCCGGAGATGTCACCATACGCGTTTGCATACCAAGATGACATCATTGTGATCGGACGCACGCTGAAAGAACACGTGGATAACCTAAAGGAAGTGTTTAGGCGCCTCAAGGAAGCAAACTTAAGAATAAACGCCGATAAATGCCAATTCTTCAAGCAAGAGTTGCTTTACCTAGGACACCGCGTTACTAGCGAAGGGATAGGCACAGATCCCGAGAAGGTAGCGGCCATAGCCGAACTAGAGCCACCGTCGACAGTACGCGAACTACGGCAATACCTAGACGTAGCTTCATGGTATCGACGATTTGTGCCAGATTTTGCGCGTATAGTAAAACCACTGAATGATCTTCTACGCAAAGGCACAAAGTGGATATGGACGCCGGAACACCAACAGGCCTTCGAAGAGGTAAAGGCACGATTAGTAGCCGATCCAGTGCTGGCGTGCCCAGATTTCGAGAAAAAGTTCATTCTTCAGACGGACGCCAGCGACTATGGATTAGGTGCCATCCTGACGCAAGAGACAGAGGACGGCAAAAGGGTAATTTCATACTCAAGCCGGACACTAAACGGCGCGGAGAAAAATTACTCCACAACAGAAAAAGAGTGCTTGGCAATCGTGTGGGCAATCAGGAAGCTGAAGCCGTACTTGGAGGGCTACCATTTTAAAGTGGTTACAGACCACATGGCTTTAAAGTGGTTAAACAGCTTAGAAAGCCCTTCTGGAAGGATAGCAAGATTGGCCCTGGAGTTACAGCAGTACGACTTCGAGATAGCGCACAGGAAAGGACAGCTGAACGTGGTGGCAGGACGCCCTATCCCGACAACCGTTGCCGGAGACTCTTAGGGCCATGAAAGACGCATCGGAAAAACCAACCAATAGCTGCAGCTGGATCAGGAGTATGTGCGAGAAGATAGCCAACCACAAAAATATCCAGATTAGGTAATGGAAGGCGAGTCTCTCTATAGGCACATTCCTCACAGAGCGGGCAATGAAGATGTCGTGGCTTGGAAACTGTGCGTTCCGTAGGGTCTAAGACAAGCCGTACTGGAAGAAAACCATGACGCCCCATCCTCTGGTCATGTGGGGAGTAGAAGAACAATAGCACGCCTGGCAGCCCGGTACTACTGGCCAGGAATGCACAGAGTCGCCAGAACCCACGTACGCAAGTGTGAAGTTTGCCTGAAATACAAGCCCAATCAGCTGCAGGAAAAATGCTCACTCAGGTACCAGAGGAACCATGGGCAACACTATGTGCGGATTTCGTCGGGCCATTGCCAAGATCAAAGCACGGAAACCAGATGATACTGGTGTAATCGATCGGCTTTTCAAATGGACTGAAATTGTGCCGCTACGAACAGCGACAGCGGAGACCCTACAGAGGGCGTTCAGAGAACGCGTAATATCAAGGTTCGGGGCTCCAAAGATAGTGATAACCGACAACGGAGTACAGTTCACCAGTCGATCCTTCAAAAGATTTCTTAGCGAAATGGAAATAAAGCAGCAATTCACGGCGCACTACACACCGCAGGAAAACCCAACAGAATGGGCTAACCGTACGGTAAAAACGATGATAGCTCAATTCGCAGGAAAGGATCACAGAACTTGGGACGAGAACTGGCCTGAAATTATGCTAGCAGTGAACTCAAGCATATCTGAATCAACTGGATACTCCCCAGCGTTTCCCACACAAGGCCGGGAACCACGTTTGCCTAACGCATTATATGACAGAGAAACGTTAGGCCTCTGGGAGAAACACAGAGACCCCAGACGACAAGGCCGCTAAGTTAAAAGAAATCTTCGAAATCGTACGGCGAAATATGGGAAAAGCATCCCATGACCAAGCCAGACATTACAATCTGAGGAGGAGGCAGTGGACACCAGAGGTGGGCAGCATTGTATGGGCCAAAGAACACCACCTATCCAAAGCAGCCGAAGGGTTTGCTGCGAAACTAGCCCCGAGGTACGATGTTCCTTACCAGGTTGTAGATTTCGTCTCGCCGGTAATCTGCAAAATACGCCACACACATTCGAAGAAAGAGCGGACTATTCACATTGGCGAGCTTAAGCAGCAACAAACAGAAACGGCACAAGAGCAGACGGCGGACACATCGGAGGACTAGGACAAGGATTTCACATTGATACAGACTGCGAGGCAACAGGATTAGGCGTCAGGCCGAAGCAAGAGTCATCCCTAGCCACGCAGAAAGGATAATCACAACGATAAGACACAGAATGTAAATGGAAAACGATGCTATGGACTCCGACTACGAGGCAAACGGATTCAGCGTCAGGCATATGCCCGAGTCATCAATCGATACGCCGCGTAGATATGGTGTAACAAAAAAAATAAGGGGACCCATACAACGGGGCAGTCGGATTCAGCGTCAATTTGAATTCGGCGATCTCTTAGTGCTGGCGAGCATCAGCACCAGCGCTGCTTTAGCGCAGGCAGCTTTTGTCCTGCACAAGCAGCTGTGTTTATGTTTATGTTTTTGAGTGCAATAAATTGACTAGAAATATTAAACATACATCTTATATTGGCTAAACACATACATTCTTAAATAGTATTATGTATATTAAAGTCTAAATGTTTGCACAACACGAGTAACGGGTATAGCGAATAGCTTTCTTTGAAAGGAGTTATCTTTGCCGGGCATTTGCAACTGTGTACAATGTAAATACATACATATGTATATGCTTACATACATACACACATACGCCATTGTTTGATTCAGACCTTCAATTTGGGTAACTAGATTTGATTTGCATAGTTCTTGGGATATAGTTCGGTATTGACAAATGAAAACCATCGCAATTTCCTTTAATAGAAATCCCTATCGAGAATTAACGTTGACTCTGTTGAGCACCTTGGCCAGCTGTTCCAAAGTTATCCGTTAGATGGCGCCATGAGTGGCGGAAATGTAGGCGCTAGCCAGGCTTAAGCGTTTAATTGGTTTTTGGGCGTTAGAGTGGGCGTGGCAAACTTTTATTAGGCCAATCGATAGGTATTGACGAAACAAATACACATCAATTACAATTTTCATAATATCATCAAAACTGTGGCCACAGCTTGTGGCTTATGGGCGTCAGATGGAGGGTGGCACCATTTTGAAACAAACTTGCGCTGCGTAGGAACTCCTAAAATCTACATGCAAAATGCCAATCTTCTAGCTTTTATAGTTTCCGAGATCTCAGAGATCATACGGACGGACAGACAGACGGACATGGCTACATATATTTTTTGGTTTCACAATTTCGTTTTTAGAAACATAAACACTCTTACTTGGTTAAAACTTTAGTTGTACTAGTTGCTTAATGTTGGCGTAAGTTTTTTTTGGAAATTCTCCTAAGAATATTTAAAAACAAGAGAGAACGCTATAGTCGGGTGCCCCGACTATCAGATACCCGTTACTCAGGTAAAGGGAGTGCGAGGGAGATGGAGATAGAAACTTTGATCACGCATAACTTTTTAACGAATGGTCCGATTTGTAAAATTTCTTCTACATTTCGATAGGTATTGATAAACACAATAAAACTGCATTTTTACTTTTCCGAAATATTAAAATTTTTAAAATCGTATATAATCGATTGTGGGCGTTAAAGGGGGCGTGGCACCTTTTTGAAACAAACTTGCGCTGCGTAGGAACTCCTAGAATCTGCATGCAAAATGCCAATCTTCTAGCTTTTATAGTTTCCGAGATCTCAGCGTTCATACGGACAGACAAACGGACAGACGGACATGGCTAGTTCGACTCGGCTAGTGATCCTGAACAAGAATATATATACTTTATAGGGTCGGAAACGCTTCCTTCTACCTGTTACATACTTTTGCACGATTACAATATACCCTTTTACTCTACGAATAACGGGTATAAAAAGAAACCTTGGCACAGGGAACACAGAAAACACGGGCACATCAAACATAACAAACGCGCACAATACAAACAAATAAATAACACAAAACACAAAAAAGGTTACAGGCGGCATCGGTCTTCTCGTATTCGACATCGAGGCACTTCGGCCAAGGGCGAAAGGCTAAAAGAGAGAGTAAAAAAGTGAGAAGGGTGAAAGTGAAGAAATAAAGGAAAAAACTTACCATTGAAACTTTCTTGTCATGTCGCTCATATAAAGTGATGGGTGCGCTTCGATTAATAAGCGGTCGATTGGCACTGGACGATAGTGTCGATCGATGGACACAGAACACTGGAGATGTCGGCACAGGAAGGGTCACACTAAAAAAATATCGGAGTTAAATAACTCCTCACAAATAAATAGAGTTTGGAGAGTACAGCTGGTGAGAGTTTGGAGAATACAGCTGGTGAGAGTTTGGAGAAAACAGCTGGTGAGAGTTTGGAGAATACGGCTGGAGAGAGTTTGGAGAGAACGATGAGAGAGAGAGAGTTTGGAGTCAATCCAGCAAGATCAGTAGACAAGCAGAAAATCAGTGAATAAAACAAGTCAAGTCAACATTAGGAGGAAGCAGAGCCGCGCCGAGTCAACCGGAGCAAGATCGCTACATCAAGACGTTCGGCACTTAGAGTTGAAGTATCCGAGCTGAGAAACAGGTAGCTGAGGTCCTTAAGGCATCACGCGGCTAAGTCCAGGAGTTTCGTTCTAATTCTTATCGCGATTTGAGCTTGGCGTGTTGCTCGGCGAATCCGACAGAAGTGAATAAAAAGAGTCCTTCGACAAAGAACCGTGGGCTCGGAAGGGAAGTTGTCCAGAACCAGCAGCCGTGCGAAAACAATTGCCTTGTCGAATTCCGGCGTACGCCTGAACCGGCAGGCGAGAATTGTGCAGGCCCTGGTGCGACTAGCCAAGAAGGACGCGCGTCTGAACCACGGGTGTCTCGAGAGGCTTATGCGTCTAGAGCACAGTAGCTCGCCGCCAGAGTCCTAGACAGGCAGCTGACCGAATCCCGAGAACCAAAGACCCGCTGCACCTAGTCTCACAAGAGCACGCGGACAATGGAGCCAGGATCCGCGCCGTGAGCAGAGCAAGGACATCGAGGACACAAGAAACGACGAGCAGTCATCGCAGGCCCAGCAGCCATACTACAACGTATCCAGTCCACGGCTAAGAGGCGAGGGCGGAAGCGTTCGTCTTGAACCTAGCGTCCTGCCATATGGACTGCATTGGCGGCCTTCCGTCGTATGCCTGAACCGTCATGTAGAAACTGTGTAGGCGTCTGGTGGGACCGGCCGGGACAGATCCAGGTACAGGAGGCTGTGGCTGCGAAAGGCGTACGCTTTGAGAGCCCAGTGCCTGTTCACCCTAGTCTGGGAACGGTAACGCATCCCTAGACCCTCATAGCCCCGAGGCCAAAGACAGGGGAGGCGTTCCGGAGCAGCGAGCAACGAGGCAGCGGAGAGCGACGGTGGAGCAGCCACAATTCTTCAAGGAAGGCGTTGAGACACCCATCTGTCACCATTAGTCCCAGGCCAAGGGACAAGTCGGCGAATAAAGATCCTTGTATAAATATCCTAACATTCTGTGTGTTCTCACTAGACAATCGGGCGGTCACGTTTATATAAATTTGGTGGGACGAACAACACACATCTTCTGAGCTAGCCGCGCGATCCTCGTAGCGAGCAGACATAAAAAATCAGTTCGTTACAGCAAGATAAAATTAATTCTTTTAGGCTATTATAGTCGTTACACAGCACTCTAAACGGTTCATGCATATCAAAGTTAGATCTACAAATATTTAATGTAAGAGGAACATAGTAACTGGTAATTCTATTAATATTATATAATTAATTAATAATAAAAAGTTATTTTGCACAGACTCTATCCGGTCTACATGTACACCATACTGAGGACTCCAAACTGCTGAACAATACTCCTGGATTGGACGGACTAGTGAGATGAACTTGGTCTTTGTAACATAGGGATCATCGAATTCCTTGAAACCACCTTTTATAAATCCAAGTAATCCCCTGGCTTTATTTACCATAGAAATAATATGGTCACGAAACTGATGTTTTGGATCAAGAAGGCCGCCAAGGTCATCAACATGCGTAATTCTAGACAACGCGCAACCACCCAGCGTATATGTTGCATATTGTGGGTTCACCCGAAAAAATGTCATTACTTTGCATTTAGCGCTATTTAAATCCAAAAGATTTTCACAACACCATGTTTGAAAAGCATTTAGGTCAGATTGTAAGTCTGAACTGCTAGAAATTTCGTTATATTCAGGCATAACTTAACGTCATCTGCGTACATAAGGACACGTGACTTCGTCAAGACTAGAAGGAGATCGTTTATAAATAAAGTAAAAAGAAGTGGGCCAAGGTTGCTTCCTTTTGGGACGCCTGAAGTAACTCGGATCAAATCAGAGATCGAGTTTTTAAAGAGGACTCGTTGAGTCCTACCACTCAGATAACTTGAGATCCATGTTCGAAGATCACATGGAAACCCTAATAAGTCTAGCTTTAATACAAGAAGCGAGTGATTTACTGAATCAAACGCTTTACTAAAATCAGTGTAAACTACGTCAGTCTGCATGTTCTTTCTAAAGCCATTTATTAGAAAAGACGTTAGCTCCAAGAGGTTTGTCGTCGTAGATCTTCGCCTTATAAATCCATGTTGACATGGAGATATACTCGATCTACAAAGATGTTGCAAATGGGGTGTAATAGTGTTTTCGAAAAGCTGTGGGATGGCGGATAATTTGGATATGCCTCTGTAATTACTTGTATTGCATTTATTTCCTTTCTTATGAAGGGGAATGACAAATGACTCCTTCCAAATAAGTGGGAAATGAGATGTTTTTAAAGACATGGTAAACAATTTGTACAGAGGTCTACACAGAGTTTCAGCACAGTACCTCAGCACGCAGCCTGGAACTCCGTCCGGACCCGGTGAATAGACAGGCTTAACTTTATGGAGATCCAAAAGAAGGGAGCTTTCGCTTAACTTCGGACAAAAAATCAAGTTCGACTTGGATATGGCATTTGAATAAGACGGATTTGGACGGGATGAAACAGAATATGTTGTCTGGAAAAACTGGGCAAATAGATCGGCAATTGCCTAATCAGAATTTGCCGTAGAGTTTTCGAATGATAGTGATGCAGGGTAACAGGCTGATTTACGCTTAGTCTTAACAAAATTATAAAACTGTTTGGATCTTGTGAAAATTGGACCCTACAACGAGTCAAATAGCTTTTATAACACCGGGCGTTAAGCACGATAAAATTTGACCGAGCCCTTAGGTACCGAGAGAAGGCAGATTGTGAACCGCACATTTTAAATTTATTGAAAAGTCTGGACTTAATATTTTTTAGGTGGGACAACTCTTTATTAAACCACGGAGGTTTATTTGAAATTGACGGGAAGTATAACGGAACACACAGATAAAAGAAGGAATTCAATGCATTATAAAAGATATTAACGGCCTTAGCCACGTTAGTGCATGAATAAAATTCGGACCAGTCATAGCCGGATATAAAAGTATTAAAAAGATGAAAGTTTGCCTTACGGAAGCAGCGGATTCGTTTAACCGACTTTTCGGATTTTTTATTCAGCTCTGTTCTTGCGCCTACAGTCAGCTCTAGAGTTGGATGATAAGGATCTTCCGGTTGTGTAAGTGGTGACGTTCTTGATAGGCAAACGCCTTCTGAATTTGAAACAAAACACAAGTCCAGTAAACGTCCTAAGGAGTTCTTAACATGGTTCACTTGGGATAGCGCAATGTCAAGCAAGCCGTCAATAAAGTCATGCTGCGCTAAAGGAAGTAAAATGTTAGAGTTTTCGTCAGGGGACCATGTCGCACTAGGTATATTAAAATCACCCAATACTATTAACTGATCTCGATCTGACAGTTTTTTGGAAATGGACTGAATAACGGAAAGGTGATTTGCGTAAATAGGGAACTCAGATGATGGTGGGATATATGAACAAGTAATATATACAAAACTACCGGGAAACGATAATTTTATACCTAGGAATTCGATGTCATAAAATTCTTCGAAAGTTAGTAATTCAGACAAAAAGGTGAAGTCGACAGCAATCAGGACTCCACCTCCCCGTCTGGACTGACGATCAAGCCTATAAATTGTGTACTTACCCGGGAGAATTTCGGAGCTAAGAATATCCGGCCTTAACCATGTCTCTGTACATACCATAATATTATATGGGAAAGAAAAACTATCCGAATACAATTTAGTCAGCTTACTAAGTAAGCCTATTGTATTCTGATAGCAAAAAAGAAAAGAGGAGGCTAGTTTTTTGGGACAGAAGAGGATGTGGAGGGCGCTGGGGATGGTTCTTTAATGGTATTTTCCATTTCCCCTGAACTATTCTTTTTTCTCTTAGCTTCGTACTCTTTTACAAATATGCCCTCGGGCCAGAAACTGGTGGAACACACAGATGCAAAAAGAGCACAAGGAATACCAATCTTAAATGATGATACTTTCCTAGCATAAGAAAATTTAAATTGTTCGACCTTCAAATCATCAACTTGGATTTTGTTACGGATATAAGCCGTATTATCCAGTGATGAGAGGTCTGGGGCGAGCCGCCAAACAAATACATGTTTTAGCACCCGAACACAAGTAACCGTTTTTGGTACAACACATGCAACCCTTTTTGGTACTACAGAATTTGTATCTGTACTACCAGTATCGGCCGGTAATCCGGACGTTAAGTCTACATGAGGTGTTGGGGCCACTACTTTATTTTGATCGGACAGAGCGGAAGTACCTAGCGGAGCCACATCGATTCCAGCAACTTCGGATACCGAATCACTTTTTGCCCCCGATCTTAGTACCATTTGAGTGGCGCCTAAGATTGGCTGCTGAGCTGGAATCGAATCGCGGGCAGCAGGTTGCACGGCACTTGCCATAGAATGCCCACCGACCGCGACTTTTTTGCGCTTTGGGGAATCGGGCTCAGCTAGCATGCGGCTAGTGAGCTTCGATTCAAGCGCCACGAGCAGGTCCGTATTTTTACGGCAGTTCCGGGTTAATTCCGTAACACTGCTTTTTGTGTGCCGCCTAATAGTTATTGCCTGGTTCTCGTATACAATGCATTCATCGCAGTAGTAGCGTAGGCCACTCCTCTTATCGATGGCATCACGAACCAGGCCAGAATAGCCAAGACACTTTGCGTGATAAATTTTATCACATGTATGGCAGGGAATACTTTGCTGTCCAGCCGAGATAACTTTCTGGCAATTTTTTAATGAACATAAAGCCATTTTCACTGACCACGGACCACTGTGCACTATTGCGGACAAAAAAATCGTAAGCGCTCAAGAACTTTTTAATGAGAGATCAAGCAGAGCGACAGAGCGGGAGCGAAACACCGAATAACTTTGACGTTAGGCACCCCGAAACGAGATAGAAACGAAAAGAGAGAGAGAGTGCGGGATTATTAACCGATTAAGTCCGGTATAATCCGTGCCGTTCCAACAGCGCTCAACGACGAAGAGATAGACTGAAAAGAGGGGCAATGGAAAACAATAACAACAAACCAGCACCGAATTAAATTATGATCAAAACTTTTTGTTTACTAAACACAAGTTAATCACGATGCACTCGCGAAGCGAACGGAAAGTTGTTAGAAAACACTTAAAGGTGTAGAAACGTTAAAGAGATTTAAGTAAGCCCTGGTGGTTTCAATAAGAAAAAAGAAATTTTTGCTGGGAAAACATCCTTACAATGTTATTCCGGTTATGAAAGGGAATATAAGCGAAACTAAACTCCAAACCAAAACCGAAGACGATTTCCGAGCAGTGTCGAAGTACTTAAACGATGCCAAAAAGAATTACTACACGTACCAGCTGAAAAGTTGCAAAGGCTTGCAAGTTGTGCTCAAGGGAATAGAACCCGATGTGACCCCCTCCGAAATTACAGAGGAATTAAAAGAAAACGGTTTTTGCGCAAAAAATGTTATAAACATTATGAACAAAAAGAAGAAGTCGCAACCACTCTTCAAGGTCGAGCTGGAGCCAGACAGCAGAACTTTGAAAAAAAAACGCAGTGCACCCGATCTACAAGTTGCAGTACCTTCTGCACCGTAGGATCACAGTGGAAGAGCCGCACAAACGGACCGGGCCAGTGCAATGCACAAATTGCCAGGAATACGGTCTTACCAGGGCTTACTGCACCCTCAGGTCAGTATGTGTAGCTTGTGGAAACTGCCATGGCTCCGAACCCTGCCCTGCCAACAAGAAAGACTGCCAAGGAAACCACACCGCAAACTACAGAGGCTGTCCAGTCTACAAGGTGATGAAAAGTCAGATGCAACGAGCGACAACGGCATGCTCCCTGAACACACAAAACACTTACATGAGATCACAAACGAAACCGGAAGTTTTCTTCGCCAAAGCAGCCAGATCATCATGTGGCCCTTCAATTACCTCCAACGGAATGTCTTACGCCAGTGCTCTAAGATCAGCTCACATAGAGCCGAAAATTGATAACATCCAGCAGGCCATGTGACAGCCACAAAGTAACATGGAATCTATGATGATTACTTTGCAACAAAATATGATGGAATTTATGTCCTTCATGAAAACCACCATGCAAACCCTTACGCAAAACCAAAATATCTTGTTACAAGACTTTCAAAGTGAACGGTCGTGTTTTTTTTCTGCGCATCGAATTTTGCATTTTGTTTTCGTTTATTCCCATCGGTGGGTTTTATCAAAACAATTTTAATTCTCTTCGGGTTTATTAAAACATAAATTTAAACTCCGTTCGCTTCGCGAGTGCACTTTGTATTTAATACTAATAAATTGTTTTAGTTTTTCGTAATTCTTATCTGTGTTTTCTTTTCTTATATCCGCGCCGTTTCTCTTTTGTGCATGCACTTTAACTTATTTACGCTCCCGCTCTCTTGCTCTCTTTGCTTTGAAAGTTCTAAGCGTGCAGTTTCTGCGCCGCAAGAGCGCAACTTATAACTGCTCGCTTATAAATTTCAATTCGCTTTCTTGGTACAGTGGTAAATATGAATATGAATATGAATATGAATATGAATGAAAAATTTAATAATAAAAATTTAGTCTGCTTCTGCAAAAAATGCAGCCTCGTAATCAGGGCTGACCAGTCTAATATGACTTGCTGGCTGTGTGAAAATATGGTGCACACCAAGTGCGCCGGTTTTACTGGCCGGACAAGTGATGACCTTTCAAAGGGGCCCAATTTGCAGTTTTGTTGTGACGCTTGTGTCGAGGTTGCGAACGAGATCAAATCGTTCATGCGCCAAACTAAAGGCGGCCTGATGGGGCTGATTAGCTGTTTCGGAGTGGCTAGAGATGATCTCCTCTCTGCGCTGGACTCGCAGTTTAATAGTCGTAAGCTATTAGAAGAGTCCCCTAAGCGCAAAAAGGCCGCTGGTGGTAAGGAGCAAAAGGGGAACACAATCTGTTTTTACTAGATATTTAAGTGCTCGGTCAAGATTTACCGTGCTTAATGCTCAGTGTTATAATAGTTACTTAAACCGTTGTAAGGTCCAGTTCTCTCAGGACCCGAAACAGTTTTATAATTTTGTTAACACCAAGCGTAAATCTAATTCTTTTCCTTTCTCGCTGTCGTTCGAAAACATGACGGCAACCACAGATTAGGCAATAGCCGATTTATTTGCCCAATTTTTTCAAACGACTTACTCTACTTTAGATTATTCATCACAGCCTTATTCTTACACCATGTCCAAGTCAAACCTCATATTCTATCCCACTTTAACAGAAAGCTCTCTTCTTTTGGATCTTCTTCGTATTAAGCCTGTTTATTCGCCAGGGCCCGATGGTATTCCTGGGTGCGTGCTTAGGTATTGCGCTAAGGCCCTGTGCAAACCTCTTCACAAGTTGTTTACCTTATCTCTAGAAACCTCCCAATTCCCAAATATTTGGAAGGAATCATTTGTTATTCCTCTTTTCAAAAAAGGTAACAAGTTAGAAGCCAGTAACTACAGAGGTATTTCTAAGTTGTCAGCTATTCCTAAGCTTTTTGAAAAAATTATTACTTCTCATTTGCAGCACCTTTGCAGATCAATCATTTCTCCGTGTCAACACGGATTTATAAACGTAGATCCACAATCACAAACCTTCTAGAGCTCACTTCATTTGTGATAAAAGGCTTCAATAGTAGTTTTCAAACAGACGTCATTTACACTGACTTTAGTAAAGCATTTGACTCTGTAAATCACTTACTTCTCATTCAAAAACTTGACCTTTTAGGTTTTCCAGTTGATCTGCTTAAATGCATTTCAAGTTATCTAAATGGCAGGTCACAAAGGGTCCTTTTTAAAAATTCAATTTCTGAAATTCTCCGCGTTAACTCCGGTGTCCCACAAGGGAGCCATCTGGGTCCGTTACTTTTTACATTATTTATTAACGATCTTCCCTCAATTATAAGTCATTCTCGCGTACTTATGTACGCAGATGATGTTAAGTTGTGCCTGCAGTATAAGGACATTTCCTGCCATTTAAACTTGCAATCCGATCTAGATAATTTTCAAAACTGGTGCCGAGATAATTTACTAAATTTAAACGGTTCCAAGTGCAAGCTGATGACTTTTTATCGGGCCAATCCGATATACGCGACTTACACGTTAAGAGGCAGCTCTTTGGATAGAATAACTCTTGTAACGATCTTGGCGTTCTCTTGGACCCTAAACTAAAATTTTCTAATCACATTTCGTCCATGTTTAATAAAGCCAGAGGAGTGCTTGGATTTATTAAAAGGTGGTCAAAAGAATTCGATGATCCTTATTTGACTAAAACTTTATTTTTTTCGCTAGTCCGTCCGATTCTGGAGTATGGGTCTCCCGTCTGGAGTCCACAATACGGAATACATATTGGTCGTATTGAATCTGTACAAAAAAACTTCCTTCTTTTTGCTTTACGGCGCCTAAACTGGGATGCAAATCTTATCTTACCTTCTTATTCTAGTAGACTTCTTTTGATTAATTTACCATCCCTAGCCAACCGTAGAACGATGCTTGGTACTATCTTTATTTATAACCTTATACATGGTGATATTGACTGCCCCGACTTGTTAAGTCGGCTAAACTTTTCTGTGCCAAGTAGATTAATTAGAAATTATTTTCCCGTAATTTTAAATAGATATAGATATAGATCTAACTATGCCTTGCATGAGCCTTTCACAGTATTATGTTCTGACTGTAATAGACTTTTTCCTGTAATATCAAATCTTGACTCTCTGCCGCTCCTAAAACGATTGATACTTGCTTCATTGGCACAAGATTGATCTAACTATTACTTTTTTCCCCGGACCTTTACCTTTATTTTCCTATCTCGCGTCTATCTTATCGCGAATCGTGCCGTACGATACACGGCTGCGCCCCTCGGTCGGTTGGGCGGGTATGTGGGCCGTGGGACTCCGCGCGAAAAAAAAAAAAAAAATGCTTGCAGCTCAGCAGTCCCGAAAAAACCATGCCTAGCCTTCGAATAACTCTGTGGAACGCCAACGGTGCTCAGGTGTAAACCTAAAATAACTCAATTTCTGAACGAAAACCACATTGACGTTATGTTGCTGGCAGAAACGCATCTCACCAGCAAATATAACTTTCAAATACGGGGATACAAGTTCTACGGCACCGATCATCCAGATCTGGCATCTTAATAAGAGACCGGGTCAAACACCACTTTCACCAACGGTTTACCAAAAATCATCATCAGTTGGGCAACTGCAACCTTGCCATTGCCGCTCTCTTCTGCCCACCCCGCTTTACAGTCTCCGAAGACCAATTCATGGACTTCTACAATTCACTTGGTGGAGATTACAACGCCAAGCACACGCACTGGGGATCCCGCCTTGTGACCCCCAAAGGAAGGCAATTATATAATGCACTCATTAAAACATGCAACAAACTGGACTATGTTTCACTAGTCAGCCCTACATACTGCCTACAGATCCTAGAAACTACCTGATTTAATTGATTTTGCTGTGACAAAAAACATTTCTCGCAATCTAATATTTGCAAAATCGTTTTTGGATCTATCATCGGACCACTCACCAGTGCTAATAACTCTTCTTTAAAGACCGGATTTAATCGAGCACCCTCGCAGGATGACGTCGCATCGAACCAACTGGCTGAAGTTCAAAAAGTACGTAAGTTCCCACATTGAACTAACTCCACAGCTCAACATCAAGGAGGACATCGACTGCTATGCCGATGCACTGGAGTCTGTACTCGTCGCAGCAGCCAAAGTCTCAACACCGCAAGGGAGGGATGGGCACACACACCAACACAAAACTAACCTTCAAATTAAACAGCTTGTTCTGGAGAAAAGACGTTTGAGTCGTGCTTGGCAAACCAGCAGATCGCCATCCTCAAAACAAAGTCTTAAGGAAGCTGGTCGCAGACTAACCAGGGCTCTAAGGCAAGAATAAGTAAAAGCACAACGCCAGTACATTGTGAAACTTTCACCCACCAGCACTAAGCATCCCATGTCCCAAATCTAAGTGCGCCGGCCGAAACAGTAATTCCCATAAGAGACTCTTCATGCAGCTGGGCCAGAAGCGACAAAGACAGAGCTTGTACATTTGCTTTACACCTTCGAAATGTTTTCCAGCCAAACCCTGCAACTAATTCATTCGCTCTACCGTCTCCGTCAGTTCGAATCGAATCTGAGACGGAGCCAATTCTGTTTCGACTAAATGAAGTTGCAAAAGTAATCAGCGAGCAATTGCAACCAAAAAAGGCCCCAGGCGGTGATCAAATAACTCCCAAAATGTTAATCGAACTTCCAAACTGTGCAGAAGTCAACAGACTAACAACAGAAATACGGACTGCATTCGAGCTTCGGGAATACTGCAGTGCGGTATTCCTTGACGTTGCACATGCTTTCGACCGAGTCTGGCTTGATGGCCTTATGCATAAAAGCAGAACGATCCTGCCGGGAAACACTCACAGCATCCTTGAATCGTACCTTTACAACAGAGCCTTCGTCGTGAGATGCAACACTTCAACATCCGACGACTACGCAATAGAGGCTGGAGTTCCACAAAGTAGCGCCCTTGGTCCAACTCTATTTCTCCTCTACACCGCAGATATTCCCACGAACGAGCGGCTAACGTACCTTGGCATCCACCTAGACAGGAGACTTACATGTCGGAGACATATCGAAGCTAAGAAAATTCACCTAAAACTAAAATCAAACAGACTCCATTGGCTTATAAACGCGCGCTCCCCCCTCTGCCTGGAGTTCAAGGTCCTGCTCTACAATTCAACGCTTAAATCAGTCTGGACCTACAAAAAGCGATCTACCACACCAAGATAACTTCCCATCCAAA
The DNA here is from genome assembly GCA_036346975.1 of Drosophila prolongata. Classification (NCBI taxonomy): domain Eukaryota; kingdom Metazoa; phylum Arthropoda; class Insecta; order Diptera; family Drosophilidae; genus Drosophila; species Drosophila prolongata. The sequence goes on along the minus strand of JAYMZC010000387.1, from coordinate 12,136,540 downwards.
GCAGCTCGCCACGGGCCTAGCCAGGGTTTCCAACCGGACCCGATTGCAACGCAATGACCTTCCAGCTCAGCAATAGTTATTTGAGCCCCTAAATCTCGCGCCACTCAACTTGACTGTCAGATAGTTTTTTAATTTAAGATTCTATTTACTTATTGTTAGTCTCAATTCAGAGAAGATCCAATAAATAAAATGCAAATGTTATAAAAAAAAAAAAAACTTACCAAACAAAGTAATAAATTATACTAAAACAAGAAAGGAAGCAAACTTCGGCAATCCGAAGTTTATATACCCTTGCAAATCTACTACATTTCTTCATTACTAAAAACCATAAAGCTATGTCGATTTTGCGCTACATTTTAACATCGTTTCTGTGGCAGCTATATGATATTATTGTCCGATTTTAATTTCATTAAAACCGTAATTCCCTAAGATTTAAATTTTACCAAATCGCAAAGAACAAAAAAAAAATTAACAAGAAACGAAAGCTAACTTCGGGCGGAGCTTAAGTTGATATACCCTTGCAGAATATTCTGTAAATTATATTTTCCAAGACTATTCATATAATGCATTCTTAATAGTCATAAAAAATCCCAACTTTCTAACTTTAAAAACAACAAAGTTATGTCATTTCCAATCGTTCAGTTATATGGCAGCTGTGGGATATAGTCGGCCGATCCCTATACAATTTGGTAGGTCGAATTGATTGGCCAAAGTTAAAACCCTTAGAAAATGCCAACTTCCTAACTTTGCAAACACCAAAGTTATGGCAAGTATGGCAGCTATAGAATATAGTCAGCCGATCCTTATGAAATTTGATGGGTCGTATTGATTACCCAAATATAAAACCCATAGAAAATCCCAACTTCCTAACTTTACAAACACCAAAGTTATGGCATTTCCGATCAATCAGTTGTATGGCAGCTATAGAATATAGTCAGCCGATCCTTGTGAAATTTGGTGGGTCGTATTGATTACCCAAATATAAAACCCATAGAACATCCCAGCTTCCTAACTTGACAAACATCAAAGTTATGACATTTCTGATCAATCAGTTATATGGCAGCTATAGGATATAGTCGGCCGATCCCGAAGAAGGGTGTGTGAAAAGTTTCAATTCGATATCTTTAAAACTGAGAGACTAGTTTGCGTAGAACCAGACAGACGGACAGACGGACATGCTTATATCAACTAAGTGATCCTGATCAAGAATATATATACTTTATAGGGTCGGAGATGTCTCCTTCACTGCGTTGCACACTTTTGACCAAAATTATAATACCCTCTGCAAGGGTATAAAAACAGCAAAGTTAAAATTAAAAAAAAAATTTTTTTATGGGAGCTATCATATGAGCTATATCATATGATATACTCCCCCGATCTGGCTCGATCCGATATATATACTACTTGCAATAGAAGAGACAACTTTTGGGAAAGTTTCAAGCAGATAGCTTTAAAACTGAGAGACTAGTTTGCGTGGAAACGGACGGACACACGACAGGCGGACATGGCTAGATCGAATCTGCTAGTGATGCTGATCAAGAATATATATACTTTACAGGGTCGGAAATGTCTCCTTCACTGCGTTGCAAACTTTTGACTGAAATTATGGGTATAAAAATAAATTGACGACAGATTCAAAATGGAAGATAATATTTAATAAATCTATTTCTCAAAAGTTTTCATAACCATTAAAAAAAAGTTCAAGGGGGTTGAATTTTATTGATTGATTTTATTGATTTATTGATGATGATAGCTATGTTAGCCAGTTTCTATGACATATTCTATGACTAAGTACAAATTTTGTTATAAGTACCATAGTCGGTCGATCCTTATGAAATTTGGTAGTTCAGATTGATTGGTCAAATATAAAGCCCATAGAAACTCCCAACTTCCTAACTTTAAAAACACCAAAGTTATGGCATTTCCGATCGTTCAGGTTTATGGCGGCTAAGGGATATAGTCGACCGATCCCGACCGTTTCGACTTATATACTGCATGCAAACTAACGAAGGGTGTGTGCAAAGTTTCAATTCGATATCTTTAAAACTGAGAGACTAGTTCGCGTAGAAACGGACGGACGGACGGTCGGAAGGAAGGACGGACAGACGGACGGCCAGACGGACGGACAGACGGACGGACAGACGGAGGGACAGACGGGCATGGCTAGATTGACTCTCCTGGTGATGCTGATCAAGATTGAAATCAGATTGCCCTGAAGTGGTTGAATAGAATCGAGAGACCTACTGAAGGAATCGAACAATGGGAGATGGAACTGCAATAATAGGACTTCGTAAAAATATCCGCATTACTTAGTACAAGCCGACGGTTCGGCAGTCCTTAGGGCCCAATAAACGGTTACGAACATTACCACATGAAAAAAAAATCGTCACTCGCAGCGCCTTAAGCGGCAGTAGCAGTAAAGTAGAGAGACAAAACTTAGAAGAAGACAAATAAACTTTTACCACGCAAGGATAACGCAATATCCTTCAGTCACGCGCAATCACCAGAACCTCTTTGAGCTAGCCGTACCGAGCTCTTGCTCAAATCAGTTCGTTCCAACATTGACAACATTCCTAATAGCATTTACAAATTTTGTTTATAGCCTACTGAAATATACGGTATGCCATAAGCCGAGCCTTATAACCGATACGACAGACAAAGCTAGTCTTTAGGGCAAATAAAATGCAACGTCAGACAAGACTCATTACAACGAAATTCTGCTTTTAAGAAAGGTTCATAATGTATCAAGGCAACTTAAATTTTAATTTGAGTAATACATTTGTTGATTATACCCTGTACATGTCACTGGGAAGGGTAAAAGGAGGTTAAGCTCAGTTTCGATAAAAGAGAAGCGCAAAAAGCATGTCTCAGTCGGGGAACTTGACAATACATTTCTCCTTTCCTTTAATTGGCACAGTATAACTTATTATATTTACTCTTGCAGATGGCATACTAATCGGTCCAACAGTGAAGAGTCAATAGGAAATATGCTTTCTACTGGAAGAGCAAAAATTAGAGATGGAACTCTGATTATATCTGCAGCTGTAAAGTCCGATAATGGTGTGTTCTTTTGCACAGTCAGCAATTCAAAGGGAACGGAGAGTTTTAAAGTAGAATTATCAGTCACATCACCATTAACTGCAAGCTTGCATCCGTTGGTAAAAACTATTCAAATTGGCTTCACTGCTGATTTAGTGAGTAACGTAACTGCAATGAATTATTACTTATTTGTTTATGTATCTGAATGTTAACTTCTGTCAAATAGGTCTGCACTACATCTGGATTTCCAAAAAAAAATATTGTTTGGCAAAAAGATGGGAAAAGCTTAAACACTGGCTCGCGCGTTCGCCTTTTATCAAATGAGCATATTCATATTTCTCCTATTATAAGAGAAGATAAAGGAATGTATCAATGCAGACTTAAAAATGATTTTGAATCAGCACAGGGATCTGCTGAATTAAGACTTGCAGGTATCTTCAACATTTATTTTTTGTTTAAGGAATATTCAATGTACATGCAAATATTTTATTTTAGTAGTTTCCCCCCAAATAAATTACAAATTTATAGAGCAGACCATGCAGCCGGGCCCCTCCGTCTCGTTGAAATGTAGCTGTAGTGGAAACCCGATTCCTAAAATGGTTTGGTACCTTGATGGATTTCCTTTGCCAAAAGTAAGTTTTATTAAAAATTAGCATAGAAGCGCTTTATTTAAATTTTAGTAAATTTAATAAGTAAACAAACATTTTTTTTCAAAATCCTAGCTTTTGGATCCAAAACAGTGATCCCAACAGATTTGAACAATTGGTTCTCCATTAAATTATATTTAAGGCTTCTAACCTTAACTTGGAATCGACACAATACAGATTTGGGAGAAGGAACGCTTGCATATTAGAGGGTACGCGGACCAAATTGTTCTTCCATTCAGTAGGAGGAAGTCGGTCAGCGTCAATTAAGACTATGTTGTTGACTTGTAGATTCTTTGACTCATGTTGTTCTATTTGGTAGTACTCGTAAGTGAGAAGGGCAGTTATCAAAAATTGGCAGAGGATTCTTTGAAGTACATTAGTAAAACCAAAGTGAAAATTAATGTATGAAAATAATAAAAAAAAAAGTACTCTTCCTTTTTATGTAATTTCAACATTGCATGGTGATCCTGCATATTTCGGCCATTAACTTCCTCAGCCAAATGAAATAGGCTATTCAAGGGTGCCCTTTGGATGAGCCAAAACCATTGAGCAAGCTTCTACAAACATACTAAGAATAGCAGAAATTAATGAGCAAGTATTAATCGAATAGTACCAATTTATTAGTGCCAAAATAATCAACAATAAACAGTCGCTTTATCTCCCGAAATGGGTTTCAAAATGCAAAATGACTCCAAATAACTGATCTTCTAGTGGTCGACAATACGAGTCGGATCACACGACATCGTGTGATTTAAACTGTCTTTAAATTTGTCATCGCAACTAGCACTTGTAAGTTGGACTGCAGAGTTTATTTGTATGTTACGCAAATGAGGGTCTGATGACACAGCGACTGCCACTGATGATTGCGATGGTACCCTGCTCGGCACTTGAATAGTATCCCCTGTATTATCTTTTTACATCTACTCATAATTTGAAAACGAAATGGTAAAATCATGGTATTTTTTGCATGTTATCTTTGCGCAAGCAGTTATAAAGTTGTTTGAACTTCATGTAAGCATTCACAAAAATTCAATGGAATTTTTATTTTAAAAAAATCGAAAATATTTGTAATGCTTTATCTTGAAGAACAACTTCTTGAGAACATTTCCCCAAGTTTTCATAGAGATTTAAGCAGTAGAAAGAAAGTTACAGCGGTCCAAGCCGCGCGCCTCGTCACCGCCCAAACCCAAACTTGAAACTGTAAACGGGAATATCTCGAAATGGTGTTTTTTGAATAATGACTTTGCGGTGATATGGATTGGCGAAAAACGACTGAGCCGTTTTTCTTCAAATTTTTTTTTTAAATGTTCGTAATGAATTTTGTATGTTTTTGAACGGTTTTTCATGCACAAATTTTTATTTCGCCGAAATGAATACTTTTGGAAAAACTCTAGCGACCAAAAACTTCATTTTTTGCATAAAACTTTCCCGTATTCAAAAAAAAAATTATAAAACGATCGTTCAGATAAACGGAATTACTCTAAGCTAAGTAATTTTTTTATTTTTACGGATTCAGTTGACCCGTTCGTCATGAGGAATTATCACCGCAAGGTTCTTCCAAAAAAAAACGTTTAAGGGAAACAGCCACCCCTTAAAAACTATTCAATATTTTTTCACAAAGTTTTGCACAAACCTTGTCAACAAACTGAACTTTCAAAAATATAATCATTCATGGAATAAAAAAATTTCTACATACATAAAAAAATCAAAACTTTCCTATTTTTCCCGACAAAGAAAGGTATATAACCTCTTAAGAGAATAATCCAATTCGCACGACTCTTTGGCCAAAATAAGGGAAGAATGCAATGTTAAAACAAGACAATCATGCGTCGTATAATGCTCCACACCTGAGGAGACTTAAAATCAAGAAGAAACCACCTCTTAACCCGGTTCGGAAGTTGCAACTTGTTGTCTTTTCGGACGAAAAAAATTTAATTGGAGGGTCCCGATAGCTACAGCTACAATTTTCATGATCTTCGAAAAGAACCACACCATCTTGATAAGTTGCACAGCTGTGATATACAGGTGCCAAACTGTGGGCTTAAATTTGTTTATTGCAAGATTCCTTTTCACACTTTCAAAACTATTTTCCTATGTGTCTCGGTTTAGAAGCAATTAACAATAACCTCTTAAGAGCAGGGACTGAAGAAAACCGGTACCGGTACCGAAACCGGAACCGGAACCGTTTCCTTTTTACGGAACCGGAATCGGAACGAAACCGAAATTTTAATTTTCGATGGAACCGGAACTGGAACCGGAACCGTTTCATTTTTACGGAACCGGAATCGGAACGAAACCGAAATTTTAATTTTCGATGGAACCGAAATTGGAACCGGAACCGCAAACAGATTTTTATAGGAACCGGAATCGGAACCGGTATTCCAATCGGTTTCAGTCCCTGATATATACATATGTTGTCGCAATTACTTTTCTACACGATTATACATTAAAACAAGAGAGAACGTTATAGTCGGGTGCCCTGACTATCAGATACCCGTTACTCAGGTGCGAGGGAGATGGAGATAGAAATTTTGATCACGCATAACTTTTTAACGAATGGTCCGATTTGAAAAATTTCTTCTACATTTCGATAGGTATTCATAAACACAATAAAACTGCATTTTTACTTTTCCGAAATATTTAAATTTTTAAAATCGTATATAACCGATTGTGGGCGTTAAAGGGGGCGTGGCACCTTTTTGAAACAAACTTGCGCTGCGTAGGAACTCCTAGAATCTGCATGCAAAATGCCAATCTTCTAGCTTTTATAGTTTCCGAGATCTCAGCGTTCATACGGACAGACAGACAGACAGACGGACAGACAGACGGACAGACGGACAGACGGACAGACGGACAGACGGACATGGCTATATCGCCTCGGCTAGTGACCCTGATCAAGAATATATATACTTTATAGGGTCGGAAACGCTTCCTTCTAGCTGTTACATACTTTTGCACGAATACAATATACCCTTTTACTCTACGAGTAACGGGTATAAAAATGGAACCGATACTGGAACCGGAACCGATTTGTAATATTTTTTAGGAACCGGAACCGAAACCGGAATCGTTTTGCGATTTTTCTTAGGAACCGAAATTGGAACCGGAACCGCTAACAGATTTTTATAGGAACCGAAACCGGAGTCTGAACCGGTATTCCACTCGGTTTCAGTCCCTGCTCTTCACACTTTCAAAACTATTTTCCTATGTGTCTCGGTTCAGAAGCAATTAACAATAGAAAATATTTTTTAGAGGTGTTATATTCAATTGGCGAGCAATGTAGGTGAACAACAGTTTTTTTTGATACTGAACAACTCTTAGCAGATAAACTTTTACTACCAAGAAAGGTAGAAAACATGCTGCACAATTTAAGAGATGGTTTTAATCTTGTAAAAAATATAATGTAAAACTCTACCCAAGTAAATACAAACTTTTCCGGCCACAAGTGTTCAAACAAACGTATTTCACCCGACGAATCAAAATATGAAGTAATTTAAAACTATCTCACTCCCAAAAATTGGGGACAAGGTACGCTTCATCTCATTTTGGAACTATAATTTCTGAATTTCGCTACTTCAGGAAAATGCAAAACCAGACTATTTAGGGAAAACATTTAACTTAATTGTAATAGCAACTGATAATTAGGTATCTTAAAAACGGCTTCTGAGTCCATTTGGGCTCCAATATACTGATTTTGAATAATTTGATATTATATAATCACAGTGCAGATAAATTAGCATGTGGAGCAGTTGTCAGTCTAGAATTGATTAAATTTAAAGGAAAACAAAAAAGTTTTAATACCCTTGCAGACTTTGCCGAAATTGCTACAATTTATAAAGTAGCGAAAACAGTAAGGTATACATTACACTTTTATACTGCAAAAATGTCATATAAAAATGGAAAAAAAAGGGATACTTTCGCCGCCTTCAACAATTTTTCCTACGGAACCTATAAGATATAGAAGTCCTATCAATCGCCTTTGCCCTGATCAAGGTATGCGTAAATAAATAAGACTTGGAAAAATGTATGTCAATAGCTTATACACTGCGCGAAATATTCTGAAAAACATCAAATTTGGACCGATTTCACCCTATTGTTCCTATGGGAGCTATAGGATATAGACGTCCGATCGGCACGCGCTTTTATCTTGCATAAAAAATACGATTTAAAAAGATTCATGTCAATAGCTTATATACTACGCGAAATATACGGAAAATCTGTAAATTTTACCCGATTTAACCCTATTGTTCCAACAGGAGCTATAGTATATTGACGTCCGATCGGCACGAGCTTTTTTTCCTGAACAAGGTATACATAAAAAAATACGATTTGGAAAGATGCATGTCCATAGCTTTTACACTGCGCGAAATATCATCATTTCTTCCAAGATATATCCGATTGTTCCTATGGGAGCTATAGGATATAGACGTCCGATCGGGTCGATTTTCAAACTTGATCTGCGTACATATGTTTTAGGACGACTGTGAATGTTTCAGATTGCTAGCTTTGAGCTCGCAAACGGTATTGAAACAGACGGATAGACGGACGGACGGACAGACGGACGGACAGACGGACAGACAGACAGACGGACAGACGGACATGGCTATATTGACCCCCCTATTGATCCTGATCAAGAATGTATATACTTTATAGGGTCGGAAACGTCTCCTTCACTGCGTTACAAACTTCTGACCAAAATTATAATACCCTCTGCAAGGGTATAACAATTGTAAAATACAGAGATAACTATTTGCTTGTTTTCCATAATACTTAACTCAAAAGAAATCCCCAATATTTTGGAAAGATATCATAACAGTCCCGTCATTCAGAAATTTTAATGATGTTAGGACAAAAAAGAATATAATTTAAATGGCAAAATACACCACGAAAAAAACAACAAAATTACCTTTCTTTCCCCACAATCTACGGTGGACAATTTAGAACTTATAGAGATGGATGCAATATTACACCTTATGCAAGCAACTAGTGAACTCCGGCGTACAGATCGTCGCGCTACTGATCCGCAACATCTTTTGTATGAGGCAACGAGTGAGCAGTTCCATTAGTATTGCTTTCAAACATGTTGGGCATAACAGCAAAGTCACCAAAGAAGATATACTATCCGAAGATTACATCAATAATTGTATCGAAGGTAGCTTTCCTTCGTTGCATACCGAATTCGGCTTGGTACTGGTCTGATAGAAAAAAAGACCTTTTCGCTATGATTAGACAATTAGGGGCTCCAACTGCTTTCATGACACTCAGTGCAAATGAAACTGGGTGGACTGATTTGCTCAAATTATTGTACAGGCTGAAAAATCACGGAGCAAATGTTTCTGATGAATTTCTATCGAAAATGTCATATGTACGGAAAGCTGAACTTGTCAACGAGGACGCAGTCACATGTGCAATTTACTTCAACAAATTGGTGAATTGTTTGTTGAAGATTTTGCAGTCAAAACGAGACAATCCATTTGGCAAATATCGAGTGAAACAGTACTTCAAACGAATAGAATTCCAGCACCGTGGAAGTCTCCATGTCCACATGCTTTTATGGTTGGAAAATGCTCCAGATAATATATTAAGTAACAGCACAGGAGTCATAGATATGGTCGACAAGTAAGTTTCAGTATCAGAATCAGAAGCTTCTGGAAATATCAAACTGATAACACACGTGTTTCAAAAAATTGGATCCTGGGAAAAAAGATAATTGTCGATTTGGAGCACCCTTTTTACCATCGTTTAATACAATAATAATTGATGCCAATGAAAGATACGGATTCCGATTTTGATGCGATGAGTTTTAATGAGTACAAGAAAAAATACCAATTACTGAGAAACAATTTGGAGAACTTTGATTACGATGGATTTGATGATTTTTATGCTAAGAATAATATTGTTTCTGATGAACATTATTACAATATAATCCGAGCTGGAACAACGCGAACGAAGTTATTTTACCGTCGAACACCAGCTGAAAAATGGCATAATCATTTCAGTCCATTTGTGTTCCATTGTCTGCAATCAAACATGGATTTCCAAATCATCAAGATGAGTACGTTCCAACAAATCATTCAAGATGAGTACGCTTGTGCTGCTTACGTCGTCCAATACGTAAACAAACATAATCGAGGCATCAGCAATTTGCAACGACAGATTATTCAGATTATGGACGAAAATCCAGAGTTTGATATAGTAGATATAACGAAGAAATAGAGCGTTGATCTCCTACATGCCTTCGAAATGCCTGCACAAGAAGCTGCTTGGTATTTGTTACGTGAACCAATGGCTAAAGCATCTATCACCACTGTTTATATTCCAAAAATATATCCAACTGAACGTCAGAGAATAAGGAAGACCTTGAAGGAACTACAGGAGCTAGATGATGACTGCACCAATGTATGGAATGAAAATTGGTTCGATAGATATGAAAAAGGCCCGCCATTATGGAAGATGTGACATTGATCCAGTTCGTTGCTAATTACACCATGAACACAAAAGGAGAGTACTATCAACGGAAAATTCCCAGAATTGTTAGACATCGTAATTATGAAATGGCCAATAATGTCAACGATTACAGACGAGAGATGGTATTATTGCATATTCCTCTTAAAAGCGAAGATAACGACATACTTGCTAAAATAAGTTTATTCAAATATACGAAGACAACAAAAAATTGATTTTAGAGCGTAGGAAAGAGTTTGAATCGAATTTAGACATTGAGAAGACTCTTGAAATTTGCAGAGCGTTAGGTAGAGAAGATGATGAAGAAGAAGAGCAGCAGTTGAGGGAAGAGGCCAACGTCATCTTCGAGGCTGATCCTTATGAGCGATTAGTGAATGATCCTCATTCTGCCATTAATGCTGATTACAATACGCAACGTTCAACAAACTTGGAGCCATAGCGAAGAAAAAAGAAAATTTAATGGAAACTCAACTCTTCAACGCTTTGTGAAGCGTGTGCGTGAGACTGGATTGTTGATGGATAAAACAACACGATTACGTGCTCGTCCAGTTCGGTCGGTCGAAAATATCGCTGCGGTGGCCAAAAGTGTCAATGACAATCCGTCGACGTCAACTCGGCACCGTGCTCAAGAGTTGGACATTTCGCGCACTTCCCTGCAGCGGATTTTAACAAAACACGTCTAAGGCCATATAAGATTCAGCTGGTTCAACAGCTTAAGCCGCATGACCATCCAATGCGTTTTCGGTTCGCGGAATGGGCTCAGGATCGCTTGGTCGAAGATGACCATTTTAACGAAAAAATCGAATTTTCTGATGAGGCCCATTTCCACCTCGGAGGTTATGTTAATTAGCAAAACTGTCGCATTTGGGGTTCAGAAAATCCACACGTCGTCTTGCAGAAGCCAATGCATCCATAAAGAGTAACTGTTTGGTGCAGTATGTGGTCGGGTGGCATCATTGGGCCGTTTGTCTTTGAAAACGAGGAAGGAACCGCGGTAACCGTTAATGGTGTCCGCTTGGTGTCGCGGCATGTTGGAAGACTTTTTCTTTCCCCGAATAGAAGAGGAAGACATAGACGACATATGGTTCCAGCAGGACAGAGCTACGTGTCACACAGCCAACGTCACAATCGATCTCTTGCGCGGTTCGTTCGAAAATCGCATAATCAGACGAAACGGCGATGTCAACTGGCTGCCTCGCAGCTGCGATTTGACCCCATTGGACTATTTTTTGTGGGGTGCCATCAAGGATACCATCGAAAATGTGTTTAACAAGAAAGGAAAGCTAACTTCGGGCGGAGCCGAAGTTGATATACCCATGCAGAATATTTTGTAAATAATATTCTCCAAATTATTCATATGATGCATTCTTAATACTCTTGAAAATCCCAACTTCCTAACTTTAAAAACACCAAAGTTATGGCATTTCCAATCGTTCAGTTATATGGCAGCTATAGGATATAGTCGGCCGATTCTTATGAAATTTGGTAGGTCGGATTGATTGGCCAAAAATAGAACCCATAGAAATCCCAACTTCCAACTTAACAAACACCAAAGTTATGGCATTTCGATTAATCAGTTATATGGCAGCTATAGAATATAATCGGCCGATCCTTATTAAATTTGGTGGGTCGGATTGATTGGCCAAATATAAGATCCATAGAAATGCCCAATATTTTGGAAAGATATCATAACAGTCCCGTCATTCAGAAATTTTAATGATGTTAGGACAAAAAAAGAATAGAATTTAAATGGAAAAATACACCACGAAATAAACAACAAAATTACCTTTCTTTCCCCACAATCTACGGTGGACAATTTAGAACTTATAGAGATGGATGCAATATTACACCTTATGCAAGCAACTAGTGAACTCCGGCGTACAGATCGTCGCGCTACTGATCCGCAACATCTTTTGTATGAGGCAACGAGTGAGCAGTTCCATTAGTATTGCTTTCAAACATGTTGGGCATAACAGCAAAGTCACCAAAGAAGATATACTATCCGAAGATTACATCAATAATTGTATCGAAGGTAACCTAGCTTTCCTTCGTTGCATACCGAATTCGGCTTGGTACTGGTCTGATAGAAAAAAAGACCTTTTCGCTATGATTAGACAATTAGGGGCTCCAACTGCTTTCATGACACTCAGTGCAAATGAAACTGGGTGGACTGATTTGCTCAAATTATTGTACAGGCTGAAAAATCACGGAGCAAATGTTTCTGATGAATTTCTATCGAAAATGTAATATGTACGGAAAGCTGAACTTGTCAACGAGGACGCAGTAACATGTGCAATTTCTTTCAACAAATAGGTGAATTGTTTCTTGAAGATTTTGCAGTCAAAACGAGACAATCCATTTGGCAAATATCGAGTGAAACATTACTTCAAACGAATAGAATTCCAGCACCGTGGAAGTCTCCATGTCCACATGCTTTTATGGTTGGAAAATGCTCCAGATAATATATTAAGTAACAGCACAGGAGTCATAGATATGGTCGACAAGTAAGTTTCAGTATCAGAATCAGAAGCTTCTGGAAATATCAAACTGATAACACACGTGTTACAAAAATTGGATCCTGGGAAAAAAGATAATTGTCGATTTGGAGCACCCTTTTTACCATCGTTTAATACAATAATAATTGATGCCAATGAAAGATACGGATTCCGATTTTGATGCGATGAGTTTTAATGAGTATAAGAAAAAATACCAATTACTGAGAAACAATTTGGAGAACTTTGATTACGATGGATTTGATGATTTTTATGCTAAGAATAATATTGTTTCTGATGAACATTATTACAATATAATCCGAGCTGGAACAACGCGAACGAAGTTATTTTACCGTCGAACACCAGCTGAAAAATGGCATAATCATTTCAGTCCATTTGTGTTCCATTGTCTGCAATCAAACATGGATTTCCAAATCATCAAGATGAGTACGTTCCAACAAATCATTCAAGATGAGTACGCTTGTGCTGCTTACGTCGTCCAATACGTAAACAAACATAATCGAGGCATCAGCAATTTACAACGACAGATTATTCAGATTATGGACGAAAATCCAGAGTTTGATATAGTAGATATAACGAAGAAATAGAGCGTTGATCTCCTACATGCCTTCGAAATGCCCGCACAAGAAGCTGCTTGGTATTTGTTACGTGAACCAATGGCTAAAGCATCTGTCACCACTGTTTATATTCCAAAATATATCCAACTGAACGTCAGAGAATAAGGAAGACCTTGAAGGAACTACAGGAGCTAGATGATGACTGCACCAATGTATGGAATGAAAATTGGTTCGATAGATATGAAAAAGGCCCGCCATTATGGAAGATGTGACATTGATCCAGTTCGTTGCTAATTACACCATGAACACAAAAGGAGAGTACTATCAACGGAAAATTCCCAGAATTGTTAGACATCGTAATTATGAAATGGCCAATAATGTCAACGATTACAGACGAGAGATGGTATTATTGCATATTCCTCTTAAAAGCGAAGATAACGACATACTTGCTAAAAATAAGTTTATTCAAATATACGAAGACAACAAAAAATTGATTTTAGAGCGTAGGAAAGAGTTTGAATCGAATTTAGACATTGAGAAGACTCTTGAAATTTGCAGAGCGTTAGGTAGAGAAGATGATGAAGAAGAAGAGCAGCAGTTGAGGGAAGAGGCCAACGTCATCTTCGAGGCTGATCCTTATGAGCGATTAGTGAATGATCCTCATTCTGCCATTAATGCTGATTACAATACGCAACGTTCAACAAACTTGGAGCCATAGCGAAGAAAAAAGAAAATTTAATGGAAACTCAACTCTTCAACGCTTTGTGAAGCGTGTGCGTGAGACTGGATCGTTGATGGATAAAACAACACGATTACGTGCTCGTCCAGTTCGGTCGGTCGAAAATATCGCTGCGGTGGCCAAAAGTGTCAATGACAATCCGTCGACGTCAACTCGGCACCGTGCTCAAGAGTTGGACATTTCGCGCACTTCCCTGCAGCGGATTTTAACAAAACACCTCCGTCTAAGGCCATATAAGATTCAGCTGGTTCAGCAGCTTAAGCCGCATGACCATCCAATGCGTTTTCGGTTCGCGGAATGGGCTCAGGATCGCTTGGTCGAAGATGACCATTTTTACCGAAAAATCGTATTTTCTGATGAGGCCCATTTCCACCTCGGAGGTTATGTTAATTAGCAAAACTGTCGCATTTGGGGTTCAGAAAATCCACACGTCGTCTTGCAGAAGCCAATGCATCCATAAAGAGTAGCTGTTTGGTGCGGTATGTGGTCGGGTGGCATCATTGGGCCCTTTGTCTTTGAAAACGAGGAAGGAACCGCGGTAACCGTTAATGGTGTCCGCTTGGTGTCGCGGCATGTTGGAAGACTTTTTCTTTCCCCGAATGGAAGAAAATAGACGACATATGGTTCCAGCAGGACAGAGCTACGTGTCACACAGCCAACGTCACAATCGATCTTTTGCGCGGTTCGTTCGAAAATCGCATAATCAGACGAAACGGCGATGTCAACTGGCCGCCTCGCAGCTGCGATTTGACCCCATTGGACTATTTTTTGTGGGGTGCCATCAAGGATACCAAGAAAGGAAAGCTAACTTCGGGCGGAGCCGAAGTTGATATACCCATGCAGAATATTTTTGTAAATTATATTCTCCAAATTATTCATATGATGCATTCTTAATACTCTTAAAAAATCCCAACTTCCTAACTTTAAAAACACCAAAGTTATGGCATTTCCATCGTTCAGTTATATGGCAGCTATAGGATATAGTCGGCCGATTCTTATGAAATTTGGTAGGTCGGATTGATTGGCCAAAAATAAAACCCATAGAAATCCCAACTTCCCAACTTAACAAACACCAAAGTTATGGCATTTCCGATTAATCAGATATATGGCAGCTATAGAATATAATCGGCCGATCCTTATTAAATTTGGTGGGTCGGATTGATTGGCCAAATATAAGATCCATAGAAATCCCCAATATTTTGGAAAGATATCATAACAGTCCCGTCATTCAGAAATTTTAATGATGTTAGGACAAAAAAAGAATAGAATTTAAATGGAAAAATACACCACGAAATAAACAACAAAATTACCTTTCTTTCCCCACAATCTACGGTGGACAATTTAGAACTTATAGAGATGGATGCAATATTACACCTTATGCAAGCAACTAGTGAACTCCGGCGTACAGATCGTCGCGCTACTGATCCGCAACATCTTTTGTATGAGGCAACGAGTGAGCAGTTCCATTAGTATTGCTTTCAAACATGTTGGGCATAACAGCAAAGTCACCAAAGAAGATATACTATCCGAAGATTACATCAATAATTGTATCGAAGGTAACCTAGCTTTCCTTCGTTGCATACCGAATTCGGCTTGGTACTGGTCTGATAGAAAAAAAGACCTTTTCGCTATGATTAGACAATTAGGGGCTCCAACTGCTTTCATGACACTCAGTGCAAATGAAACTGGGTGGACTGATTTGCTCAAATTATTGTACAGGCTGAAAAATCACGGAGCAAATGTTTCTGATGAATTTCTATCGAAAATGTAATATGTACGGAAAGCTGAACTTGTCAACGAGGACGCAGTAACATGTGCAATTTACTTCAACAAATTGGTGAATTGTTTCTTGAAGATTTTGCAGTCAAAACGAGACAATCCATTTGGCCAATATCGAGTGAAACATTACTTCAAACGAATAGAATTCCAGCACCGTGGAAGTCTCCACGTCCACATGCTTTTATGGTTGGAAAATGCTCCAGATAATATATTAAGTAACAGCACAGGAGTCATAGATATGGTCGACAAGTAAGTTTCAGTATCAGAATCAGAAGCTTCTGGATATATCAAACTGATAACACACGTGTTACAAAAAATTGGATCCTGGGAAAAAAGATAATTGTCGATTTGGAGCACCCTTTTTACCATCGTTTAATACAATAATAATTGATGCCAATGAAAGATACGGATTCCGATTTTGATGCGATGAGTTTTAATGAGTATAAGAAAAAATACCAATTACTGAGAAACAATTTGGAGAACTTTGATTACGATGGATTTGATGATTTTTATGCTAAGAATAATATTGTTTCTGATGAACATTATTACAATATAATCCGAGCTGGAACAACGCGAACGAAGTTATTTTACCGTCGAACACCAGCTGAAAAATGGCATAATCATTTCAGTCCATTTGTGTTCCATTGTCTGCAATCAAACATGGATTTCCAAATCATCAAGATGAGTACGTTCCAACAAATCATTCAAGATGAGTACGCTTGTGCTGCTTACGTCGTCCAATACGTAAACAAACATAATCGAGGCATCAGCAATTTACAACGAAAGATTATTCAGATTATGGACGAAAATCCAGAGTTTGATATAGTAGATATAACGAAGAAATAGAGCGTTGATCTCCTACATGCCTTCGAAATGCCTGCACAAGAAGCTGCTTGGTATTTGTTACGTGAACCAATGGCTAAAGCATCTGTCACCACTGTTTATATTCCAAAATATATCCAACTGAACGTCAGAGAATAAGGAAGACCTTGAAGGAACTACAGGAGCTAGATGATGACTGCACCAATGTATGGAATGAAAATTGGTTCGATAGATATGAAAAAGGCCCCGCCATTATGGAAGATGTGACATTGATCCAGTTCGTTGCTAATTACACCATGAACACAAAAGGAGAGTACTATCAACGGAGAATTCCCAGAATCGTTAGACATCGTAATTATGAAATGGCCAATAATGTCAACGATTACAGACGAGAGATGGTATTATTGCATATTCCTCTTAGAAGCGAAGATAACGACTTACTTGCTAAAAATAAGTTATTCAAATATACGAAGACAACAAAAAATTGATTTTAGAGCGTAGGAAAGAGTTTGATTCGAATTTAGACATTGAGAAGACTCTTGAAATTTGCAGAGCGTTAGGTAGAGAAGATGATGAAGAAGAAGAGCAGCAGTTGAGGGAAGAGGCCAACGTCATCTTCGAGGCTGATCCTTATGAGCGATTAGTGAATGATCCTCTTTCTGCCATTAATGCTGAACTTGGAGCCATAGCGGAGAAAAAAGAAAATTTAATGGAAACTCAACTCTTCAACGCTTTGTGAAGCGTGTGCGTGAAACTGGATCGTTGATGGATAAAACAACACGATTACGTGCTCGTCCAGTTCGGTCGGTCGAAAATATCGCTGCGGTGGCCAAAAGTGTCAATGACAATCCGTCGACGTCAACTCGGCACCGTGCTCAAGAGTTGGACATTTCGTGCACTTCCCTGCAGCGGATTTTAACAAAACACCTCCGTCTAAGGCCATATAAGATTCAGCTGGTTCAGCAGCTTAAGCCGCATGACCATCCAATGCGTTTTCGGTTCGCGGAATGGGCTCAGGATCGCTTGGTCGAAGATGACCATTTTTACCGAAAAATCGTATTTTCTGATAGGCCCATTTCCACCTCGGAGGTTATGTTAATTAGCAAAACTGTCGCATTTGGGGTTCAGAAAATCCACACGTCGTCTTGCAGAAGCCAATGCATCCATAAAGAGTAGCTGTTTGGTGCGGTATGTGGTCGGGTGGCATCATTGGGCCGTTTGTCTTTGAAAACGAGGAAGGAACCGCGGTAACCGTTAATGGTGTCCGCTTGGTGTCGCGGCATGTTGGAAGACTTTTTCTTTCCCCGAATGGAAGAGGAAGACATAGACGACATATGGTTCCAGCAGGACTGAGCTACGTGTCACACAGCCAACGTCACAATCGATCTTTTGCGCGGTTCGTTCGAAAATCGCATAATCAGACGAAACGGCGATGTCAACTGGCCGCCTCGCAGCTGCGATTTGACCCCATTGGACTATTTTTTGTGGGGTGCCATCAAGGATACCAAGAAAGGAAAGCTAACTTCGGGCGGAGCCGAAGTTGATATACCCATGCAGAATATTTTGTAAATTATATTCTCCAAATTATTCATATGATGCATTCTTAATACTCTTAAAAAATCCCAACTTCCTAACTTAAAAAACACCAAAGTTATGGCATTTCCAATCGTTCAGTTATATGGCAGCTATAGGATATAGTCGGCCGATTCTTATGAAATTTGGTAGGTCGGATTGATTGGCCAAAAATAAAACCCATAGAAATCCCAACTTCCCAACTTAACAAACACCAAAGTTATGGCATTTCCGATTAATCAGATATATGGCAGCTATAGAATATAATCGGCCGATCCTTATTAAATTTGGTGGGTCGGATTGATTGGCCAAATATAAGATCCATAGAAATCCCCAATATTTTGGAAAGATATCATAACAGTCCCGTCATTCAGAAATTTTAATGATGTTAGGACAAAAAAAGAATAGAATTTAAATGGAAAAATACACCACGAAATAAACAACAAAATTACCTTCTTTCCCCACAATCTACGGTGGACAATTTAGAACTTATAGAGATGGATGCAATATTACACCTTATGCAAGCAACTAGTGAACTCCGGCGTACAGATCGTCGCGCTACTGATCCGCAACATCTTTTGTATGAGGCAACGAGTGAGCAGTTCCATTAGTATTGCTTTCAAACATGTTGGGCATAACAGCAAAGTCACCAAAGAAGATATACTATCCGAAGATTACATCAATAATTGTATCGAAGGTAACCTAGCTTTCCTTCGTTGCATACCGAATTCGGCTTGGTACTGGTCTGATAGAAAAAAAGACCTTTTCGCTATGATTAGACAATTAGGGGCTCCAACTGCTTTCATGACACTCAGTGCAAATGAAACTGGGTGGACTGATTTGCTCAAATTATTGTACAGGCTGAAAAATCACGGAGCAAATGTTTCTGATGAATTTCTATCGAAAATGTAATATGTACGGAAAGCTGAACTTGTCAACGAGGACGCAGTAACATGTGCAATTTACTTCAACAAATTGGTGAATTGTTTCTTGAAGATTTTGCAGTCAAAACGAGACAATCCATTTGGCCAATATCGAGTGAACATTACTTCAAACGAATAGAATTCCAGCACCGTGGAAGTCTCCACGTCCACATGCTTTTATGGTTGGAAAATGCTCCAGATAATATATTAAGTAACAGCACAGGAGTCATAGATATGGTCGACAAGTAAGTTTCAGTATCAGAATCAGAAGCTTCTGGATATATCAAACTGATAACACACGTGTTACAAAAAATTGGATCCTGGGAAAAAAGATAATTGTCGATTTGGAGCACCCTTTTTACCATCGTTTAATACAATAATAATTGATGCCAATGAAAGATACGGATTCCGATTTTGATGCGATGAGTTTTAATGAGTATAAGAAAAAATACCAATTACTGAGAAACAATTTGGAGAACTTTGATTACGATGGATTTGATGATTTTTATGCTAAGAATAATATTGTTTCTGATGAACATTATTACAATATAATCCGAGCTGGAACAACGCGAACGAAGTTATTTTACCGTCGAACACCAGCTGAAAAATGGCATAATCATTTCAGTCCATTTGTGTTCCATTGTCTGCAATCAAACATGGATTTCCAAATCATCAAGATGAGTACGTTCCAACAAATCATTCAAGATGAGTACGCTTGTGCTGCTTACGTCGTCCAATACGTAAACAAACATAATCGAGGCATCAGCAATTTACAACGAAAGATTATTCAGATTATGGACGAAAATCCAGAGTTTGATATAGTAGATATAACGAAGAAATAGAGCGTTGATCTCCTACATGCCTTCGAAATGCCTGCACAAGAAGCTGCTTGGTATTTGTTACGTGAACCAATGGCTAAAGCATCTGTCACCACTGTTTATATTCCAAAAATATATCCAACTGAACGTCAGAGAATAAGGAAGACCTTGAAGGAACTACAGGAGCTAGATGATGACTGCACCAATGTATGGAATGAAAATTGGTTCGATAGATATGAAAAAGGCCCGCCATTATGGAAGATGTGACATTGATCCAGTTCGTTGCTAATTACACCATGAACACAAAAGGAGAGTACTATCAACGGAGAATTCCCAGAATCGTTAGACATCGTAATTATGAAATGGCCAATAATGTCAACGATTACAGACGAGAGATGGTATTATTGCATATTCCTCTTAGAAGCGAAGATAACGACTTACTTGCTAAAAATAAGTTTATTCAAATATACGAAGACAACAAAAAATTGATTTTAGAGCGTAGGAAAGAGTTTGATTCGAATTTAGACATTGAGAAGACTCTTGAAATTTGCAGAGCGTTAGGTAGAGAAGATGATGAAGAAGAAGAGCAGCAGTTGAGGGAAGAGGCCAACGTCATCTTCGAGGCTGATCCTTATGAGCGATTAGTGAATGATCCTCTTTCTGCCATTAATGCTGAACTTGGAGCCATAGCGGAGAAAAAAGAAAATTTAATGGAAACTCAACTCTTCAACGCTTTGTGAAGCGTGTGCGTGAAACTGGATCGTTGATGGATAAAACAACACGATTACGTGCTCGTCCAGTTCGGTCGGTCGAAAATATCGCTGCGGTGGCCAAAAGTGTCAATGACAATCCGTCGACGTCAACTCGGCACCGTGCTCAAGAGTTGGACATTTCGTGCACTTCCCTGCAGCGGATTTTAACAAAACACCTCCGTCTAAGGCCATATAAGATTCAGCTGGTTCAGCAGCTTAAGCCGCATGACCATCCAATGCGTTTTCGGTTCGCGGAATGGGCTCAGGATCGCTTGGTCGAAGATGACCATTTTTACCGAAAAATCGTATTTTCTGATAGGCCCATTTCCACCTCGGAGGTTATGTTAATTAGCAAAACTGTCGCATTTGGGGTTCAGAAAATCCACACGTCGTCTTGCAGAAGCCAATGCATCCATAAAGAGTAGCTGTTTGGTGCGGTATGTGGTCGGGTGGCATCATTGGGCCGTTTGTCTTTGAAAACGAGGAAGGAACCGCGGTAACCGTTAATGGTGTCCGCTTGGTGTCGCGGCATGTTGGAAGACTTTTTCTTTCCCCGAATGGAAGAGGAAGACATAGACGACATATGGTTCCAGCAGGACTGAGCTACGTGTCACACAGCCAACGTCACAATCGATCTTTTGCGAGGTTCGTTCGAAAATCGCATAATCAGACGAAACGGCGATGTCAACTGGCCGCCTCGCAGCTGCGATTTGACCCCATTGGACTATTTTTTGTGGGGTGCCATCAAGGATACCATCGAAAATGTGTTTAACAAGAAAGGAAAGCTAACTTCGGGCGGAGCCGAAGTTGATATACCCATGCAGAATATTTTGTAAATTATATTCTCCAAATTATTCATATGATGCATTCTTAATACTCTTAAAAAATCCCAACTTCCTAACTTAAAAAACACCAAAGTTATGGCATTTCCAATCGTTCAGTTATATGGCAGCTATAGGATATAGTCGGCCGATTCTTATGAAATTTGGTAGGTCGGATTAATTGGCCAAAAATAAAACCCATAGAAATTCCCAACTTAACAAACACCAAAGTTATGGCATTTCCGATTAATCAGTTATATGGCAGCTATAGAATATAATCGGCCGATCCTTTGGTGGGTCGGATTGATTGGCCAAATATAAGATCCATAGAAAATCCCAACTTCCTAGCTTTACAAACACCAAAGTTATGGCATTTCTGATCATTCAGTTATATGGCAGCTATAGGATATAGTCGGCCGATCCCGGCCGTTCCGACTTATATACTGCGTGCAAGGAAAAGAAGGGTGTGTGCAAAGTTTCAATTCGATAGCTTTAAAACTGAGAGACTAGTTTGCGTAGAAACAGACAGATGGACAGACGGACATGCTTATATCAACGCAGGAGGCGATCCTGATCAAGAATATATATACTTTATAGGGTCGGAGATGTCTCTTTCAAATTATAATACCCTCTGCAAGGGTATAAAAATTGGGTCTTCCGAATGGGCTACTGTGAAGCCAGCCGTGGCAGCCATATGAACGAAGTGGTGTTTCATACATAAACCGCAATGTTGAGGCTATCCAATAAAAAACAAGAAAGGAAAGCTTACTTCGGGCGGAGCCGAAGTTGATATACCCTTGCAGAATACTCTGTAAATTAAATTCTCCAAAATTATTCATATGATGCATTCTTAATACTCATAAAAAATCCCAACTTTAAAAACACCAAAGTTATGGCATTTCCAATCGTTCAGTTATATGGCAGCTATAGGATATAGTCGGCCGATCCATATGAAATTTGGTAGGTCGGATTTATTGGCCAAATATAAAACCCATAGGAAATCCTAACTTTCTAACTTTACAAACACCAAAGTTATGGCATTTCCGATCAATCAGTTATATGGCAGCTATATGATATAGTCGGCCGATCCTTATGAAATTTGGTAGGTCGAATTGATTGGCCAAATATAAAACCCATAGTAAATCCCAGCTTCCTAACTTTACAAACACCAAAGTTATGGCATTTCCGATCAATCAGTTATATGGCAGCTATAGGATATAGTTGGCCGATCCCGGCCGTTCCGACATATATACTGCGTGCAAAGGAATTCGATATCTTTAAAACTGAGAGACTAGTTCGCGTAGAAACAGACAGACGGACAGACAGACGGACATGGCTATATCAACTCAGGAGGTGATCCTGATCAAGAATATATATACTTTATATGGTCGGAGATGTCTCCTTCACTGCGTTGCACACTTTTGACCAAAATTATAATACCCTCTGCAAGGGTATAAAAATAATAAGGAGGGTAAATTAATCAACAGTAGTCTACTAGAACAAGAAGGTATGTCATGATTTGCATCACAGTTTAGACGCCGTAATGCAAAGAGAAGATTTTAATACGACCAATATGTATTCTGTATTGTGGACTCCAGACTGGAGACCCGTACTCCAGAATCGGCCGGACTAGCGAAATAATTAAAGTTTTATAGACCGGCACAGCACCATCATCGAGTCAAATGGCTTTCTTAGATGAAGGTCACTTTTAAATTCGCCTCCAAGTAGAACTGTGAGGTGTTCCGCTATCGCAACATAGCGCAAAGATCTTAGTTCTTCAACGGTTTTTAGAAAAGAGTTAGCGATAGCTTCTATTTTTGTGGGGTTTGTTTATAATCCATTATCTAATATAACGAATACCATGAATTCCACTCACACAATTTAGAAGGAATCATTTGTAATTCCTCTTTGCAAAAAAAGTTACAAGTTAGAGGCACTATTATAGTTAGATTTTTTACTCTGAAAATCAATAACTTTTTATTTGGAAACTTGACCTCTTAGGTTTTCCAGTTGATCTCCTTGTATGGATCTCAAGTTATATATGGTCCTTTTTAAAGATCTTATATATCTAAAGTTCTCCGTGCCACCTCCGGTTTCCCCACAAGGGAGCTATCTTTATTCGCGTCTTTTTACATTATTTATTAACGACTTTCCCTCAGTTGCAAGTCATTCTCGCGTACATGGTAAACTCTGTTTTGTCTTTGTATTGTTTAAACTCGATGCCCAAGCAAAACGATAACTTACCCAAATCTTTAATCTGGAACTTGTTGGACAATTCATGCTTTAATTGTAAAAGCATTTGGGTATTATTGGTCGCTATTATGAGGTCGCCTACAAAAGCGATTCGATCAGGATTCTGTTTTGTTTATTTTTCAGGTACACGCGGCGAGTGGCTTAAGGTTCAGGTTTCTGAGCTTACTATCTAGCTTTTGTACCACTGGCATCCACTCTGCTTTAAGCCATATAGAGCCTTTTTTAGCTTACACACTTTTTCAGGTCCATACATTTTTTTTTCTTTAGCTGTCAAAATTTCTTGGAATTCAGGTGGGACGCTGATGAAAAGTTCTTCCTCAATATCTCCATTCAAATAGGCGCTGTTGAAGTCGAATTGATGCAGATCCAGTCCGAGTTCCGCAGCTAGAGCTATTACAATTCGAATCGAGCTCATTCTGGACTCTGGTCTCATCATAGTCAATGCCTTCGCGTTGGGTGAATCCTTTAGCAACCAGGCGAGCTTTATGGCAATTTACCCTTCCGTCAGGTAAGTATTTTGTTCGAAGTATTCATTTCGTTTCGATAACCCTATGGTTTTTTCTGCCGAGCAACAACTTCCCAGGTATTGTTTATTTTCAATGACCTCTACTTGTTTATTAACGCCTCCTTCCATTCGATGGCATTTGTACTTTTAAGTGCTGCGCTCGCAGTTAGTTCCTTTAGATTCGTTGCAAGTGAAGTGGCTTCATAGAACACATCTTCTGAGTCGGACTCAAAGTGATGATTGGGTGTGTCGATCTGGTCTGCAAGTATCATCGATGAATGTCATAAAGTAACGGCTGCCACCGTGGCTATTTACACGTATGATACCGCATACGTCGCTGTGGATCAGTTCTAGTACGCCTCTTGCTCTTGAATTTGATACTGGGAACGGCTTTTGGGACTGCTTCCCCTTGATACATACTTCGCAAATTGGAAGAGTCTCCTTGAGGTTTACTTTGTCTCCTTGTACTTTACCTTTTCTTATTAGTTCTTTTAGGTCCGGCTCATTAAGATGGCCGAAACGTTCATGCCATTCTTTGATGCTGTTTTGCTTACCTGCAGCGATCTGGCTGCATTCGAGTTTTTCTTATATCTGGTATAAGTCCAATTTGCGAGGAGCGGTGAACACTATTTCTCCTCCTGTAGCTCTAAAAACAGAGAACGCTATAGTCGAGTGCCTCGACTATTAGATACCCGTTACTCAGCTAAACAACTTAATATAAATATGCCTTCTTGTATGTTTTTCGCCGCTAGAATTAGCACCTTGGCCAGCTGTTCCAAAGTCATCCGTTAGATGGCGCTACCGTGGTACCACGGGCCATGAAAGGCGGAAATGTAGGTGCTAGCCAGGTTTAAGCGTTTAATGGGTTTTTGGGCGTTAGAGTGGGCGTGGCAAACTTTTATTAGGCCAATCGATATTTATTAACGAAACAAATACATATCAATTAAAATTTTCATAATATCATCAAAACTGTGGCCACAGCTTGTGGCTTGTTTAACTCCTAAAATCCACATGCAAAATGCCAATCTTCTAGCTTTTATAGTTTCCGAGATCTCAGCGTTCATACGGACAGACAGACAGACGGACATGGCTAGATCGACTCGGCTAGTGATCCTGAACAAGAATATATATACTTTATAGGGTCGGAAACGCTTCCCTCTACCTGTTACATACTTTTGCACGAATACAATATACCCTTTTACTCTACGAGTAACGGGTATAATTATTTCAGCATTCTCCTTCTTAAAACTATATTGAAGCCGTGATCACATATTTTTGAGACCGATAAGAGATTGGTCCTTAAGTCCGGCACATTGGCGGTGAACTTGTTGTTTGGCGAGAACTGCACGGATCTATATCCTTTTATGTCTGTAGCTTAGTAATTTGCCAGTTTGAGCTTCGGGCCTTCTGCAGGCTCAAGATTCAAGAACGTATTTTGTTGTGAGCACATGTGTGACGTTGCTCCAGAGTCTAGACACCAGTTACTGCAATCACTGCTTGTATGATAAGCTGCGTTGATGTACATACCATCATTCTGGTTCTTTATTGGTTTCGCCCTGCACTCAGCTGCACGGTGACCGACTTTTCCGCAGCTGTAACATTTAAACTTAAACTTTTGATTAGTGCTTAATTCTTTCGGTTTGCTGTTATTTTACTTCTTGTGTGCCAATAATGCTCCGGTCGTCGACTCGCTTTGATTTCTGTTTCTCGCCTCGTTTTCGTCTAATAACTTTATTTTAAGTGCCTCCGTTGAGATTAAGTTTTACTTCCTTTTTAGTAGGATCTGTGATTTCAACAGTGCGGCTTTACGGGCTGGCCCCGTTGACTGGTAAGTGCTATGCAGCTTCTTCCATACATCGTTTGAAGTTTCGCAGTTTTTTGTATGCCTTAGTTCCGATGTTGACATGGCCAAAATGAGATCGGACTTATCCTTTGCATCTTCGTTTATCCACTGCGTGTCGTTTGCTTCGGGTTTTAAATGCGTCCTGTTCACATATTTCCACGAGTCGTTCTTGACTAACAAGGCCTGCATTTGTATTTTCCAGGTGTCGAAATTATCTTTGCCCAACGGCTCTATGCGTATACTAGCAATACTCATTTTTCTTTATAATTTGCGTTTAGTTTTGCTACACAAGCAACTATTTCACGAAGCTACACAAGAAACGAACACTTTTCTTTTCTCTATCAACAATTTGACGCCTTCTGTTTGCGTTTAGTTTTGCTACACAAGCTAACTTTTTCACGGAGCTACACAAGCAACGAACACGCTTATTTTCTCGATGGGCAATTAGACGCCTTCAGTCTCGTCCCCAGAAGTCTCAAATTCTTGCATGTATGTGCGCGTCGGCAATTTCACCACAAATTGAAATTTGCCATTTAATCTCACTGGTTGTTCAATATCTTCTGCTAACTATTTTCTGGCGCAGTGGAAGGGTGCTGCGGCCCATAACCTGTTGTAATTTAGCTTGAGTAGTGAATAATAATTTTATTTAGGATAATTGATACGGAGATTAAGTTCTACACATTCCGGCCTAAACCAAGTTTCTGTGAACACGATAATATGAGATGAAAGGGAATGGCTATGGCTATTTCTTTAGTGGAACCACTGAAAGGGATTCGGACTTAGTAGTCCCGTATGGCGTTGTAATTATATTATGAGGGATTGGTGGATACACTGTTTAGCGTAATTTAGTTAAAAAACATGCAAAACCAACACCAAAACCAGAACCTACGACGGATAAAGCACAAAAGAAAGTCGACGGACTTACAAGATCTAAAAACACAGAAAAAATACAAAATTAAAATGTTTTTGTTAGTTTTGAGTTTGTGTAAATAAAAAAAAGGAATATAGTTCACTCGCGAAGGGAACACGATAGACGCGAGATAAGAAAATTCAGGTAAAAGTCCTGTGACGGCGATTCCGACGACGCCACAATTATTCCTGATCCCCCACGGAAGGGAGACGGTAACAGATATTAATTTTTGATTTTTTATTATTATTATTGTTGTTATTTCTTTTTTTGTTACTAGTGTTACGAGAAAACAATGAATTGGATAGTTTAATATAATAAGCCTAGGCGCAAAGCTAAGAACGAAAAAGCGCGAGAGAGCAGTAAAACGAACTGCAAACGGAACGCAAAAGCCCACTTCAGCGACTGCGCGGTCGCCGACAACCGAGAGTGAGAAAGAATATCAGAAAGCCAACAAGCCAGAGAGGAAGAGCTGTTGCCGACAAACGGAGAGCAAACGATAATAAGCCTAGCCCGAAAATTGATCAAACGTCACGGAACCGTAACCCCGACACACAATCAACTAATATACCGGTCGTAAACCAAGCATATTGTAGATAATCAAATTAGTAGTAAAAGCCAGGGAAACACAAAAGAAGAACACCGAATATAACGCAATGGCGGAAAACGAACAAGGGAATAAGACTACTTTAGGTTTGCAGGACAGTTCCTCAGGGATACTGTACAGTAGCAAAATAGTTAACAGATCGTCAATATTCATGAGATCAACTTCGTTTATTTTGTCTACTAAATCGGAAAACATATCTATGTGGCTTCTCATGTCTCCGCCTGCATTCCTTTTAGTAGGATCTGTGATTTCAACAGTGCGGCTTTACGGGCTGGCCCCGTTGACTGGTAAGTGCTATGCAGCTTCTTCCATACATCTTTGGAAGTTTCGCAGTTGTTGGTATGCCTTAGTTCCGATGTTGACATGGCCAAAATGAGATCGGACTTATCCTTTGCATCTTCGTTTATCCACTGCGTGTCGTTTGCTTCGGGTTTTAAATGCGTCCCGCTCACATATTTCCACGAGTCGTTCTTGACTAACAAGGCCTGCATTTGTATTTTCCAGGTGTCGAAATTATCTTTGCCCAAGGGCTCTATGAGTAGATCGACTCGGCTAGTGATCCTGAACAAGAATATATATACTTTATAGGGTCGGAAAACGCTTCCCTCTACCTGTTACATACTTTTGCACGAATACAATATACCCTTTTACTCTACGAGTAACGGGTATAATTATTTCAGCATTCTCCTTCTTAAAAACTATTTTGAAGCCGTGATCACATATTTTTGAGACCGATAAGAGATTGGTCCTTAAGTCCGGCACATTGGCGGTGAACTTGTTGTTTGGCGAGAACTGCACGGATCTATATCCTTTTATGTCTGTAGCTTAGTCATTTGCCAGTTTGAGCTTCGGGCCTTCTGCAGGCTCAAGATTCAAGAACGTATTTTGTTGTGAGCACATGTGTGACGTTGCTCCAGAGTCTAGACACCAGTTACTGCAATCACTGCTTGTATGATAAGCTGCGTTGATGTACATACCATCATTCTGGTTCTTTATTGGTTTCGCCCTGCACTCAGCTGCACGGTGACCGACTTTTCCGCAGCTGTAACATTTAAACTTAAACTTTTGATTAGTGCTTAATTCTTTCGGTTTGCTGTTATTTTACTTCTTGTGTGCCAATAATGCTCCGGTCGTCGACTCGCTTTGATTTCTGTTTCTCGCCTCGTTTTCGTCTAATAACTTTATTTTAAGTGCCTCCGTTGAGATTAAGTTTTACTTCCTTTTTAGTAGGATCTGTGATTTCAACAGTGCGGCTTTACGGGCTGGCCCCGTTGACTGGTAAGTGCTATGCAGCTTCTTCCATACATCGTTTGAAGTTTCGCAGTTTTTTGTATGCCTTAGTTCCGATGTTGACATGGCCAAAATGAGATCGGACTTATCCTTTGCATCTTCGTTTATCCACTGCGTGTCGTTTGCTTCGGGTTTTAAATGCGTCCTGTTCACATATTTCCACGAGTCGTTCTTGACTAACAAGGCCTGCATTTGTATTTTCCAGGTGTCGAAATTATCTTTGCCCAACGGCTCTATGCGTATACTAGCAATACTCATTTTTCTTTATAATTTGCGTTTAGTTTTGCTACACAAGCAACTATTTCACGAAGCTACACAAGAAACGAACACTTTTCTTTTCTCTATCAACAATTTGACGCCTTCTGTTTGCGTTTAGTTTTGCTACACAAGCTAACTTTTTCACGGAGCTACACAAGCAACGAACACGCTTATTTTCTCGATGGGCAATTAGACGCCTTCAGTCTCGTCCCCAGAAGTCTCAAATTCTTGCATGTATGTGCGCGTCGGCAATTTCACCACAAATTGAAATTTGCCATTTAATCTCACTGGTTGTTCAATATCTTCTGCTAACTATTTTCTGGCGCAGTGGAAGGGTGCTGCGGCCCATAACCTGTTGTAATTTAGCTTGAGTAGTGAATAATAATTTTATTTAGGATAATTGATACGGAGATTAAGTTCTACACATTCCGGCCTAAACCAAGTTTCTGTGAACACGATAATATGAGATGAAAGGGAATGGCTATGGCTATTTCTTTAGTGGAACCACTGAAAGGGATTCGGACTTAGTAGTCCCGTATGGCGTTGTAATTATATTATGAGGGATTGGTGGATACACTGTTTAGCGTAATTTAGTTAAAAAACATGCAAAACCACACACCAAAACCAGAACCTACGACGGATAAAGCACAAAAGAAAGTCGACGGACTTACAAGATCTAAAAACACAGAAAAAATACAAAATTAAAATGTTTTTGTTAGTTTTGAGTTTGTGTAAATAAAAAAAAGGAATATAGTTCACTCGCGAAGGGAACACGATAGACGCGAGATAAGAAAATTCAGGTAAAAGTCCTGTGACGGCGATTCCGACGACGCCACAATTATTCCTGATCCCCACGGAAGGGAGACGGTAACAGATATTAATTTTTGATTTTTTATTATTATTATTGTTGTTATTTCTTTTTTTGTTACTAGTGTTACGAGAAAACAATGAATTGGATAGTTTAATATAATAAGCCTAGGCGCAAAGCTAAGAACGAAAAAGCGCGAGAGAGCAGTAAAACGAACTGCAAAACGGAACGCAAAAGCCCACTTCAGCGACTGCGCGGTCGCCGACAACCGAGAGTGAGAAAGAATATCAGAAAGCCAACAAGCCAGAGAGGAAGAGCTGTTGCCGACAAACGGAGAGCAAACGATAATAAGCCTAGCCCGAAAATTGATCAAACGTCACGGAACCGTAACCCCGACACACAATCAACTAATATACCGGTCGTAAACCAAGCATATTGTAGATAATCAAATTAGTAGTAAAAGCCAGGGAAACACAAAAGAAGAACACCGAATATAACGCAATGGCGGAAAACGAACAAGGGAATAAGACTACTTTAGGTTTGCAGGACAGTTCCTCAGGGATACTGTACAGTAGCAAAATAGTTAACAGATCGTCAATATTCATGAGATCAACTTCGTTTATTTTGTCTACTAAATCGGAAAACATATCTATGTGGCTTCTCATGTCTCCGCCTGCATTCCTTTTTAGTAGGATCTGTGATTTCAACAGTGCGGCTTTACGGGCTGGCCCCGTTGACTGGTAAGTGCTATGCAGCTTCTTCCATACATCTTTTGAAGTTTCGCAGTTGTTGGTATGCCTTAGTTCCGATGTTGACATGGCCAAAATGAGATCGGACTTATCCTTTGCATCTTCGTTTATCCACTGCGTGTCGTTTGCTTCGGGTTTTAAATGCGTCCCGCTCACATATTTCCACGAGTCGTTCTTGACTAACAAGGCCTGCATTTGTATTTTCCAGGTGTCGAAATTATCTTTGCCCAAGGGCTCTATGCGTATACTAGCAATACTCATATAACGCAATGGCGGAAAACGAACAAGGGAAGAAGACTACTTTAGGTTTGCTGGACAGTCGGATAGGGACTCGCTAGATTTACACGTTAAAGAAGGACGAATTACTCATCTTTGCACAGGAATTCGGATTCGACGGCACAGGAATGGTGGAAGAGATGAGAAGGCGTTTGGCAGTAATCGTCAAAGCAGGTGAGCTCTCTCCACCTCAAAGGGCCCGATTATCCCGATTAGATGCCGGATTCGCTGCTGGGCGATTAAACGCTGACGCGAAACGAGTAGAAGAAGCCGACCCAGACCACAGGTCAATCCAACTACAAGTACCAGGATTTTTCACCCCTATAGGTGGGAGTCCTGTCGAACGCGAACGAGTAAATGCTACGGAGGGAGCCACCGACCGTAATAACACCAAACGGGATCCTACACAAGAGAACGAAATGGTTTGGGGAGGCAACTTTGGCCGGGCCACTCTTACGGATAGGGCCTCCCGGTGGTTTAAGAACAGCCACCTACAGGGTGCCACTTGGCCAGTATTCCGACGGAAGTTCTTAGACTTTTTCTTACCTCCACATTATTTTCGTCGAAAGATTATGTTATCGAAGTCCGAACGCTGATGCGACACGCCAGCTACGATCCGATGAAGGAGTTAGACCGGATTTACGGGAATTCCCTCCCGCAGAGACTTTAGGCCAGCTTTTACAGTTCATAGTCGAGTTCGAGAGCTGGTACAGCATCGCGACCGTATACGGTTACAGGCCCAAGACTCCCGTACAAACTCACGGGAACACGCGAGAGTTCCCGAGGTCACAGATGACGTCGAACCCCAATCAGGCGCGCAACCCTTTCCGAGGTAACTCGAAAACTCCCTCACAACTACTTCCCAACATCATACTAACTCTAATAGGATGATGAGCCAAGAGACGCTACAAACACCTCCCGAAAGGCGGAGTTGTTTCAACAGCGGAACATAAGTTCACTTTGCGAGGGAGTGCCAGAACCCCTGACGGTTGGTGTGTTGGGATTGTAGAAGGGAAGGGATCAGGACTATTGATTGTTGTAAACGTCCAGAGTCGTGAAACGACCAGCGTCCTCGACCAACCCGGAAGCAGTTGGGGACGAGAGTACCCGAGAACCGGGAGTAGGCGCACCCCTGCGCATAGAAGACGGAAAGGTCGTAGCGAAAGTATTAGTCACCGACATCTCTGTATCAGCCACTGTCGAGGAGTTTCATAAAGCACTCCTCAGACAGCTGAAGGCGTCAGTGACAGTGAGAAAGGTGTGCACTGGCATACGCTTGGCGGACGGGACCAGCGTCAGTATAACAGGAATGGTAGTTACCAACATCAGCCTCGGAGGACAAGTAGTAGAATTAGCGCTGCTGGTAATGAACTCGATCCTAGATAAAGTAATACTAGTACTTGACTTTCTCTGTGCGATCGGCTCTACGACGAGCACGACTACATCCTCGCGAGGCGAGGCCGTAAACCACCCGAACCGACGAGAACCACCAGCGGTCGTGGCTAATTTACAGGTGCTCGGGGCAGAAGGGACCCAAAAAGGATCTACCGCCGACATGGCAGACGTACGCAAGGAGGATAGGAAGATAACGGAAATCCGAGGGAGGACCGAGGAACACACGGAAAACGAGCTAGAGGAAGTCGAGAAAAACACAGGAAAACCAGGATGAAGAAAACCCTCGGCGAGAAGGGGACTGGTCAGCAGCGGACCAAGAACACATCGATCGATTCCTCGAACAAGAGCTGGAAGGATTTGAGAGGATGTCGGCGGTATCAGGCACCGCGCAACATACGATCACAGTGCGAGATGATCGACCGGTAAAACAACGATACTACCCAAAGAATCCAGCGAAGAATCGAGTAATCGATGACCAGGTGAACGAATAGTTAACCGCAGGACAGATAGAACCATCCGTGCACTCATCGTCCTAGTTCGTTAAAAGAATGACGAGTGGCGAATGTGTGTCGACTTCCGACAATTAAACGCGAGGTCAATACCAGACGCTTAGCCGACACCTCCTTTTAATTATATCCTAGAGCGACTCAGCCAGGTCCGAGTCTTGTCCTAAAAAGGGGCTATTGGCAAATACCCATGGCCTCAGATAGTAAACAGTATACAACATTCACAGTCCCGAACCGGGGTCTCTTCCAGTGGCGTGTCATGCTATTCGGGTTACACCCCGCAGCCGCTACGTTCCAACGGGCCTAAGATAGTGTCATCGGGACCGAACTAGATCCATTCGCGTTTGCGTATTTGGATGATATCATAGTAATTGGGAGAGACTAAGCAGCAGTAAGGGAGTTACAGCCTACCTCTCTAAAAGAATTGAGACGATGTCTAGGTATGGCATCGTGGTACCGTAGGTTCATACCGAACTTTGCGACGATCGTTCAGCCAATGACCAAGCTCCTAAAGAAGAGCGTCAGGTTGAGCTGGGATACTGAAGAGCAAGGCGTATTCGACACGCTTATAGAATGCCTCACGAGCGCCCCCAACGGCAGGACAACTTGGAATCCCACATAGCGTGCAAACCGCACCTTCAAAACCATGATCGCGCAGTTCATCGAAGGAGACAGTCAAGTTGGGACAACCTTCTACCAGAGATGACACTGGCAGTCAACTCTAGCATTTCAGATACTAAAAACTTCAGCCCCATTTTTTTGATGCAAGGTCGCGAACCAAGGATGCCCAAGGCGCTGTACGGAGAGAAGACACGAGGGAACGGGAAGGCATGTGGCTTACCACATGCGCACTTTCAGCTTTGGATGTTCGAAAAGATCCGACCAGATCAAATTGATTCGATTATTTCAGCCGAAATACCAGAAGTTTCACTCTCGGGTTATATGAAGTCGTGAAATTGGGGCGAGACAAAGTTCGCCGGGTGCTCTATATAAAAATATAAATATATATATATATATATATATATATATATATATTTAAGTGACGTATACGCAAATACCCTAGCTACCAAACCCAACATACAACCTGTATATCCAGAGATACTCATTATTCCAATTGTCAATAACATAAGCCCAGAGCCTTCTATTGCAGTTATTCAAATATATCCGACATAAACATTTAACAATTGTCAATAACATAGCCTACTATTACAGTTATTCAATTCAATCCAACATAAACATTTAACCCCTCAGACATAAATCTTTCCCACGCCTTCGATCGGCGGCATCCGAATTATAAACACTTCACACGCCTTTATCGACGACGGCAGACATAAACAATATTCAGACCTTTAAACAAAGGGTCCAGCCTGAGAACCCATTCGTCAGCATAAAAGCTTTGGCCAATCCAAATTAATTAAACAAAAGATGCAGCCTAGAAACCATCCCATCAGGCCACAGTTTTGACGAATCAAAATTATCTAATCAAAGTCCACTTTCGCTGCTCGCGCGCTGTCACCGGTAGTTATAAGAATAATGCATTTTGTAAAATCAGTTTAAGATTGGGGATCTAACTTGAAAGAACTTTACCAATAAAGACTCCGCTATATATTAAAATAAAAATCGCTTTTTTTAATATATTCCGAACCGAAAAACATAATTTATATATAAACAAGAGAGAACGCTATAGTCGGGTGCCCCGACTATCAGATACCCGTTACTCAGGTAAAGGGAGTGCGAGGGAGGTGGAGATAGAAACTTTGATCACGCATAACTTTTTAAGGAATGGTCCGATTTGAAAAATTTCTTCTGCATTTCGATAGGTATTGATAAACACAATAAAACTGCATTTTTACTTTTCCGAAATATTTAAATTTTTAAAATCGTATATAAGCGATTGTGGGCGTTAAAGGGGGCGTGGCACCTTTTTGAAACAAACTTGCGCTGCGTAGGAACTCCTAGAATCTGCATGCAAAATGCCAATCTTCTAGCTTTTATAGTTTCCGAGATCTCAGCGTTCATACGGACGGACAGACAGACGGACAGACGGACATGGCTATATCGACTCGGCTGGTGACCCTGATCAAGAATATATATACTTTATAGGGTCGGAAACGCTTCCTTCTAGCTGTTACATACTTTTGCACGAATACAATATACCCTTTTACTCTACGAGTAACGGGTATAAAAATGGTGCAAAAAATGTACGACATCGCAAAACAAGAGAACGGTTGGGCCGATTTGGCTCAAATTTTTTTTCAGTTGTTTGTAATTGCCAGAAGAAGGTTAATGCATATGAAAATTTTGGGAAAATTTGCCGGAAAAGTCGCTATCGGCTCAAGAGATGTATTCATTGTTGTACATAAAACTGTTTAAATAGCAGGCTTTGGAAATAATACCTTCATTGTTGCACATAAAACTGTAAAAAAATCGAGTTAACGAAACATTGCCAAAGTTTTAATTGGAAATAAGGCCTGCTTTGAGATCAAGACTTGGACGGCGTTCACGAAATGCGATACATTGTCAGAATGTCCGTAATAATCAAACGCAAGAGGTACGTGCTGAAATAAATGCATCGGCACGCGCCCGAATTGCACAGCTTCGCGCTGCACAAAGACCACCTCAAGCCCGACAAAATTTGAGTAGAAGAAGACCAGCCGCAAATGATAACTTGAATCGCGCTGCATTCCCATACAATTCCGAAACACCCTACAAAGATCATAGCTGCGTTGTTATTGGTTCATTGTCTGTCGTATGTCAGCATTGCAATGCCCTGAAGTTTCGATTGGAAACCCCCGGCTTATGTTGTGCAGGTGGCAAAATTAAATTGCCCGTTTTGGCTCATCCACCAGAGCCATTGCATTTGCTACTATATGGAAATTCAGCCCAATCAAACAGCTTCCTAAAGCTTGCACAAAAATATAACGGATGCTTTCAAATGACGTCATTTGGAGCCGAGGATGTTCATCAACCAGGCTACAATCCGAGTTATAAGGTAATGGCGTCGCTTTATTATCTCATTTTTTCAAAATTGCATCCCAACATTCAGATTCAAGGGCACATTCACCATCGAGCGGGCGCTTTGTTACCACCACCAAACAAAGATCATAAATTCCTTCAGATCTACTTCATTGGTGATTCGGAAGATTAACTAAATCAGCGTTGTGCAATTTTCACTGCAATTTTCAGTTGCTAAATCTTCTGCATGAGCGTAATGAATTGGTCAGATTGTTCAAAACCGTATTGGATACAATGCATTCTGACGACCACAAAATCATTATCAGCGCTGACAAAAGGCCCACTGGAAGCCATGCAAGACAATTTAATGCTCCCACTATTAATGAAGTCGCAGTGGTGATTGTTGGCTAGAATGTGGAATCACGCGATATTGTTCTCAAGCGTCGGGATGATGGCCGATTGCAGCGAGTTTATGAGACTCATCGGTTATATGATGCACTTCAATACCCGTTGATGTCCTGTCGTGGAGAACATGGGTATCACTTTAACATAAATATGGTCAATCCAACGACAGGTTTGTTTACAAGTCATTATTTCTTTTTGATTCTACAACTTAGTTTGAATTCAAATTTTAGAAGAAGAAACGAATAAGAAGGTCAGCTCTATGAATTTTTATGCGCATCGATTCATGATTCGAGTAGATGTTGACAATCATCTGTTGAGATACCGCCGTTTGTTTCAACAGTACTGTGTCGACATGTACGTCAAAGTAGAAACGGAGCGTCTCAATTTCATTCGTTTCAATCAGACGAAGTTTCGCTCAGGCGAGTACATCCACATGCGTGACGCCATCGCTACTGAAGGACACGCGGCCAGCATCGGTTGTTTGACCATTCTCCCAGCTACTTATGTTGGAAGCCCGCGCCATATGCATGAGTACGCTCAAGATGCGATGACGTATGTCCGTAATTACGGACGCCCGGATTTATTCATCACGTTCACATGCAATCCGAATTGGCCCGAAATTACGAATCGGTTGCTTCCAGGACAAACATCTAGCGATCGACCTGACATCACTGCACGAGTATTCAAGCAAAAGATCACAGTACTTATGAATTACATCGTTAAGCAGAAGGTTTTTGGCGCAGTTCGTTGTTGGATGTACTCGGTTGAGTGGCAGAAGCGTGGCTTACCACATGCGCACTTTCAGCTTTGGATGTTCGACAAGATTCGACCAGATCAAATTGATTCGATTATTTCAGCCGAAATACCAGAAGTTTCACTCGCGGGTTATATGAAGTCGTGAAATTGGGGCGAGACAAAGTTCGCCGGGTGCTCTAGTTTAGTAGTAAAAATCCAGGGGCTCGGCCGAGTTTTATCGTAATTAAACCCTGCCTCGACCGAATTTTATCGTAGTTATAGAAAAAGCCTGTAACCAACGTAGAGTTTTACATTAGCTGGTTTCCAAGTCCGGGGTCCGCCCGAGCTTGGTAACAGATCCTGGGTCGGATAACGTACCTTCTGGTTCGGTTTCCCCTCCTTATTCTGAAGACCATGCCTAAAAACTCACTCAGTTAACCCACATCGTCCACTGTAAATTTATAAATATTTTGTGGAGCCTCTAGCCAACAGCTGAACATATCCTGGCTGGGAAAACATCCTTACAGTCTATGATGGTTCTTTTAAATTATCCGAAGCGGTGGAATCATGCGAATGTTGTTATATTCGCAAAGAAAGGCGTATCACGCTTTTGTGCCAACTCTTTTCGACCCATAAGTCTTTTGCCGATCTTCTCCAAAATTCTCAAAATAATTCTTCTCGAACGGCTTTTGAGAATTGATCTATTCCACGATGCAATTCTGGACCACCTGTTTGGTGTTAGGAGTCTGCATTATGCTGCACATTAGTGTTAGCAGAACATTCCAAGCTGATGATTGTGGTTCAAAGTCCACAACTCACACTGGTTCCGTCAGAGCCCAAAAATCAAAGAAACCGATCAGAAAATATTTAAACGCAATTTACACAGTTTGTCTCTAAAATGTCAAAATTTTCACTTTGCAAACCGGTTTTCGCTGGAAACCTAACGGTACTTTCTTAAAATAGAATCAAAAGCAGAAACACGTGTTCATTTCTAGAGCGCATCGGAGCTCTGGTAAAATATTTCGAAGCAAAAGCACACTTTAAATCGGGTTGGTAACTATTCAAGCTTATAAATTTATATTGTTTAAAATGGATTTTGAAGCTCAAGGTATTTATTTTACCTTATGAAATTAATTTATACTAACTTGATATGAAATTGATAAACTAACTTGATATGTGAAACCCATTTGTTTTTACCTTTTTTGTTTGTCTTAAGTTTTCGTTGTGTTCCCACACGATTACCCATTAATCATTTTGTATCTTTATCAGAGCTTAAAGATTTTAAAATCGTTAAAGTTAGGTGCGGAATGATGCGAATGTATTTGTAATCGTTAATACTCTAACACGACTTCTTATTTTTTCAAGTTCTCATTTTGACAGCGCCCTTTTATTTGTCAATTAATTATTTTTACAGACAATTTTAATTATTTTTCCGTTTTTTTTATAATATTTGCTTGCATTCCCAAAGGAGATTCGTATCGTTGTGTATTTTCACGACATTATATTTTAAATTTATGGTGCACCAAAGATGGTAGCAACGCTGCGAAATTACGGGAAGTTATCGAAAATGTTTAATATAATAATAATAACGGCTACAATTTCGAACTCAACGAACTTTGGAAGTCGATTGGCTACATATGTAAAAGAATTGCTGCTTGTTGGACTCGGTATGATCGGAAAAAATCTTCAATTGTACAATATCAATAGGATTGGCTGAATGTAAAGGAGTAAATTGTCCTTAAGTCCTCCAAAAATGCATCTCAGCAAATAGCGGAAAGTGCTCATCGTGGTCGCCGAAAGGTTGATTTTGCGGAGTCTTCATCTAGAACAAAGCGACGTCGTATAGCTCAGCTAATTGAAATGGATGAGTCCACTGTTTCTGCTTTGCGCGATGAAAATCAGCAACAGCCGTTCATGCAAGCAGATCCCACTGAAGTAATTTCCCTCATTATGGAGACCGCCATATTTCGTTAATAGTATAATGCAAAAAAAAAAGAGATACCCTTATCAGTTGATGAATCTTATGCTGAAATTGATTGAGCATCGAGTATATTGGAGCTTCTAGGAGATGTAGTTAAATCAATCACGGATGAATCTATTGAAAACCTAACGTTAATTAGAAAGTGGGGTTTTGATTGAAGTACGGACCATAGTGAGTACAATCAAAGATTTTCAAATAGGTGAGCAATGAGGGGAATTCGATTTTCGAATTATTCCCTGCTTTATCATATCCTTCATTTGCGAATCGACTTCGTGGTCGTAAGCTTGAGGATATTTGTATAGTTTTTTTGTAAACCGCTTGATAGTACTAGCGAAAGTTAAATTGTCACTTTCTATTTACTGTATGTCGCTAAAGTCATATAGCATTTTCTTAAGATAATTTTCTCCTCGTCATTAAGGTGTTCTAATCTAAACTTATTGGTTTCTTGTAAGTCATTATTTATTGCAAAATTAAATGGTGTATCTGTTTAAAATGGGGGATCGCAGCAATAAATTTCTGCTTCTTTTTGTTTATATTCGAAATCGTTATAGCTATATCTCATTCTGAATTGATAACCGTTTTAATTAATTTTTGTTTGCATTCCGAAAGGAGATTCGTATCGTTGTGTATTTTCACGACGGAATATTTTAAATTTATGGTGCACCAAAGATGGTAGCAACGTTGCGAAATTACGGGAAGTTATCGAAAAAGTTCAATATAATATTGTGGATAACGGCTACACTTTCGAACCCAGTGAATTTGTAAATCGACTCGGTATGATCGGAAAAATCGTCAATTGTACAATATCAATATTATTGGCTAAATGTAAAGGAGTCAATGGACCTTAAGTCCTCCAAAAATTCATCTCAGCAAATAGCGGAAAGTGCTCATCGTAGTCGTCGAAAGGCTGATTTTGCGGAGTCTTCATCTAGAACAAAGCGACGTCGTATAGCTCAGCTAATTGAAATGGATGAGTCCACTGTTTCTGCTTTGCGCGATGAAAATCAGCAATAGCCGTTCATGCAAGCAGATCCCACTGAAGTAATTTCCCTAATAATGGAGACCGCAATGTCCAAAAGTCAATATTTGCTTATAAGGAATTTCGTTAATAGCAAAATATCCTTCGACTTATTTCTAAGTTACCAAACTATAGTAGATGCAAAAAAAAAGAGATACCTTACAAATATATCAGTAGATGAATTTCATGCTGAAATTGAGTTGCAAAGTTTATTGGATAGTACAGCATCGAGTATATGGGAGTTTCAAGGAGATGTAGTTAAATCAATCGCGGATGAATCTATTGAAAACCGAACTTTAATTGGAAAGTGGGGTTTTGAGGGAATAGCGCTTACAATCAAAGATTTTTAAGTTACGATTCAGAGGACAAGACCCTATTTGTCACATCATACGTACCTCTCCAACTAATTTAAAAAATTAGCCATTAAATAATTTGGAATAATCCAGTTCGTTTTCAGTACAAAAAAGAGAAAACTGAACTGTCAATCGAAGAGGAAAAATACTTTAGGAAAAAAATACTCAAGCCGATAGAATTTTTGATTTATAATAAAGAGATAATTGTTGAGCATAGTTTACAACTGACTATGTTAGACGAAAAAGTATGCAATGCTTAAAGTGAGTCATCCTTTTCAAAATGTGGAGCAAATCCAAAAGAGATGAAGGTTACGCTAGGTTAGGTTAGGACGGCTGCAGACTGTAGCCTGGTACACTTAGACCTCTGTGGGTCCATTGTGATACCGTATGATCTCTATTTTTTGGGTCCCCTATCCGTTAAGAGTCAGCATGTAGGTTGGTCGATCAGCAAGTCCCCCATCCGGAGGATTTAATAAAAGAGCTTAGACTCTTCAGGTTAGTCTGCGATATTTCGGTCAGGTCATTTATGAAAGGATATCCTAAGTGTTTCAGTCTAAGCCTGCATAGGGCTGGGCATGAACAGAGTAGGTGTT
Organism: Drosophila prolongata; assembly: GCA_036346975.1. NCBI lineage: Eukaryota > Metazoa > Arthropoda > Insecta > Diptera > Drosophilidae > Drosophila > Drosophila prolongata. The sequence continues at coordinate 12,095,656 of JAYMZC010000387.1, read as the reverse complement.
CCACCGTTTCCTCTTCTTCCTCATCCCTGCAGCTTCTACAAAAATCATTTTTTGGGGCTTTTAGCCTGCCGGCGTGTGCGCCAACGAGCTAGTGGCCTGTGAGTACTCGAATTAGCATGCCGCACTCAGTGCGGCTGAAATTGAGTAGTTCTGATGTTTTCTTATTGTTAATTGCAGGCCATGTCTGGTGAGAGATTCGGCATTGCGGTGTGTTTTGCCAATGAGTTTGGCTAATTTGCTGAAATGGTTTTTAATAATTAGCTTGCAAGTAGCCATAGGCATGCCAACATTCTCCTTTCCTGGAAGGAGAGGTATGGTGGTGCCTTGCCTGGCTAGCTCGTCTGCTATACAGTTGCCTACGATATCCCGGTGACCCGGAACCCATATAAGGCTGACAGTAAACTGTCTAGCCATCTCGTGGAGAGATTTGCGACAGTCTGCTATTGTTCGGTAGTTTGTATTTGTCGAGTAGATTGATTTAATAGCCGCTTGGCTATCACTATATATGTTTATGTGTCTGTTCTGGGTGTTTAAGTCCCTTAAACAGACAAGTGCTTCCATTATAGCATACACTTCCGCTTGGAAGACACTGCAGTGGTCAGGAAGTCTGAGTGACCGCCTGATCTCTAATTGCTCGGAGTATATGCCTCCACCTACGTGTCCGTCTAGTTTGGAGCCGTCTGTATATAAACAGATTGCGTCTATTGAGCCCGGTCGGCCACGATCCCATACCTCCCTGCCCTCAGAGCTTCGAAGGGCGTGTGATTGTATTCACGGGTTTTACATAGATCCGTTTTTGGCGGGATCAATTTGTCATGCTGAAGAATCTTAGCGTGACCATACAGTTGGGCTTTCCATTGCCCTGTATCCCTTAGTCGAATGGCTGCCGATTTCGCCCTTTCCATTCCTGCTAAGTCCAGGCTCTGGAGGTTCAAGATCGCATTCATCGCTTCGTTTGGGGTAGTTCGAAGGGCTCCACTAATACACAAAGCCGCCATGCGCTGTACTTTGTTAAGGGAAGTTAAGATACATTGTTTGTGTAAAGCGGTCCACCACAGAGCCACTCCATATAGTGGGATTGGCTTGACTACCGCTGTGTATATCCAATTGACGATTTTAGGGGACATACCCCATCTTAGCCCGATTGCTTTTTTACAAGAGTAAAGTACAATGGTCGCTTTCTTGATTCTCTCTTGGTTGTTTAAGCCCCATTTAAGACGCTTATCTAATACTAACCCCAAGCTCGCTAAAAGAGCGATTACAGTTGTTTAAAGTGGGTCTGTTAAGTTTTGGGATTTTGTATCTATTTGTAAAAAGGACTAGTTCCGTTTTTGAGGGATTTACCCCAAGTCCGTTCTTTGTAGTCCATTCCGATAGTGTTTTTAGTTTTGCGGTCATAAGATCGCATAACGTTTGTGGATACTTACCATTGAAGATGATAGCGACATCGTCTGCGTATGCCACTATTTTACAGCCTCCTCCTTCAAGAATCCGCAGTAGTTTATTTACCGCGATATTCCATAAGAGGGGTGAACTCCTTGCGGAGTGCCTCTGTTCACTAATCTAGTCTGGGTCGAGGTCCCTAGTGTGGCCGTGACCAGTCTGCTTATCAGCAATTTGTGGATCAGCCCCACCAGCGGTGGCTCAACCCCTAGTTCAGTTAGGGATTCTGTTATTGCCGTGGGGGGCACGTTGTTGAAAGCTCCTTCTATGTCAAGGAAGGCGATCAAGGTGTATTCTTGTATACTGAGTGATTTCTCGATGTTGCTTACTACCAAGTGTAGCGCCGATTCGGTCGACTTACCTTTGGTGTATGCGTGTTGCGCCTCTGATAACTGCGTCGGGTCAATGATGTCTCTAATGTGTAGACCTATCAGTATATCTAGGATTTTTAGCAGCAATGATGTCAGACTTATCGGTCTGAAATCCTTCGCTGTACTATGGGTGGCTTTCCCTGCCTTAGGGATGAAAACGACTTTCGTTTCCCGCCATGCTGTAGGTAGTTCTCCTACTGCAAGAATGGTCTGGAAGATTTTTCTCAGCCAGTTTATAGCTAGTTCTCCTGCTTGCTGAATATGTGCCGGTGTTATATTGTCCGGTCCCGGCGATTTGTATGGCTTAAAACTATGAATGGACCAGTTTATATTACGGTCTGATAGTAGGAGATTTAAGTTTTTTTTAAGTTTCAGTTGTCTTTTCAATATCCGAGCAGAAGTTCTGCCACGCAGTTCTCTTCTCTTTTCTGATGGCCTTTTTGTATGTGGCTAGTTCCTTTTTGTAGCTTTGCCAGTTTATGTCCTCATTTGCAGCTTTCGCTCTGTTGAACAGGTTTCTGCATTTGGCTCTGGGGATTGATAATTGCTGGGTCCACCAAGGAGGTTTTTTCCTTCCTCTTGGTTTCCCTAACGGGCATGCAGCTGTGAATGCCGCGATGCATGCTTCTGTGAATTTGTTTACTAAATTATCTAGCTCCTGAGTGCAAAGAGTGCTTTCTGGTGGTTCCCTGGGGAGGAAGTTCGATAGAATTTTTTTGTATTTATTCCAGTTTGCCCGCCTGGGGTTGGCAAAGCTGACCGGCGCAGCTGACACTAGGGACAAAGTTGTCTCTATAAACCTGTGATCTGAAAATGAGTACTCGTCGGAGACAGCCCAGTTTGTGACTGTGCTTATGAGTGAATCTGACGCCAGGGTTAGATCTATGATCGTTTGGCACGTTTTTGTTATAAAAGTAGGGGTATTGCCCCTATTACAAAGAAATAAGTTCGAATTTAGAATGAAATCAAATAAAGACTCACCTCTGTCGTTGTTGATAGGGCAGCACCACTGAGTATGGTGGGCATTTGCATCGCATCCTATCACCAAACCTTTCTTAAGCTCTTCACATTCCTGTGCCAGTCCTCTGACTAGCGCGTCTGGGGGGTCTACATTTTCAAAAGCCATGTAGGCCGATAGCATCCTAAAAGAGCCGCTTTGCAGCTCCAGGCTTATTGCTGTGTTGTCTCCGTTGCTGTAGTTGCGAAGCAGAAATGTACTAAGATGCCGTTTGGCTAAAATGCAGGTTCGAATTTTACCTTGTTTGGGGTCAAGCATAAGCTTGTAATCTTTTGTTCCTAGTCCAGCAACCCTGCCTCCTGCTACCCAGGGTTCCTGAACTAAGACCACATCGGCTTCGCCTTTGGTCAGGCGAAGCAAAAGAGCAGCGGACGCTTCTTTACTGTGATGTAGGTTGATCTGCAGGAGTCTTAGCGACATCCCCAGCTGCAACCTCCACCACAGTAACGTCGGCCTCTGAATCGCTCAGGTCCACTTCATCGATTGCCGGTCCCATCGCTCGCATCTCTCTGCTCAGCGACGAGTCGGTTGAGTAGCCGTCCTCCGGCACACCAGGGGCCTCCACTTCCTCCGCAAGCACCTGCTCAGCTGGGTTGCCGAGGAATTAGAGTCCCCTTTATAGATCTTGATGTGTATGGCACTGAACCCATAGTTCAGCGTTCCCCGAGCAGCCTCTATGGGAGCGACCGACTCCTTATTTAGTACCACGATCGCTTGGTTCACGTCACCTACGTGCTCCTCCACGTTAACGACTTTCCAGTCTTTTGTGGGGAGATGTGGGTTGCATTTTTGCAACATATAGAGGATGTCCTCCGGTGATGCGATTGCTGCTGGGAGCCAAATTCTGGCTCGCGGTCTACTGGGGACGTCACACCAATCTAGTGCGACTATGTTCGCCCCTACGTAAACTGCTCCGAGCTGAGCTACCGCCTATTTATATAGGTCAGCTGATCGCTGATTATCGCAGGCCACCACTTTTACACTGCCCTGGTACCAGCCCGCGTCCATACAGCAAGGCGCTGAACCGGGCTTCTCGCGTACCATACGCAGGCAAATGAGAGACAGCTTGGACTCAACCGCCTTCCTTTTAATTATGGGGATCCTGTTCTCCGGATTTCCCCTATCTATAAGTCCAAGTAGGACCCGATCTTTGTTGATCTCGGCAAAGGAGACCGACGGCTGGATCTGCGATCTCTTCGCCGACGGCCCGGGCAGCTCTATGGAGCGTTGCCTAAAAGAGATGAATAACTTGGATAAATGTTTAAAGAAAGATGTGTACAAAAAATATTTCAAATTCGGTTTATCCCCACTTCATGCGAAAATACTTTTCTTCGAATACTTTCTACATCTTTCCTAAAAGTCCGTTATCAAAATTTGGCCAGCTAGAGGTTGGAGCAGGGCCCTGAAGGGACTTTAAAATATGAACCCAAAATAAAATTCATGCGAAGAAATATAGTATTACTAGTAGTAGTAGTAGCTTGTTTATTGATTAAGTTTTGTTTTTCTTTGTTGCTTATTTATAGTGGCTGTACATAATTAAATTTACATCAAAACAAATAAGCAAACAAAAATTGGTTACAACGACAATGGCTTTTATGCCGTCAGTGGGTTAATTTGGTTATGTTAGATTCTAAAATTGTTCTAAAATAATTTTTTTTCTATAATAACTGGCTTTTGTAATGAAGAATGCCAGATTCTCCCAGATTTCCCCATTTAGAAGACTGTGGAGATCCGATTCGCAAAGGGTGGTTTTCGTAAAACAAGTAAAACGAATCTCTCTCAGAATAGGGCAGACTGCAATGAAGTGTTGAACATCCTCGATTTCTCGCATGTTGCAGAGGCTGCATTCCAGTGATGGGTTGCTGCTGTATGGCCTGCCATTTAGAGGTAAAGTCTCGGTTCTAGCTTGGAAGATATGTTTTATGAGTTCTCCTTTATGTTGATCGTGTAATTAGTTTTTTTCAGATAAATTATACTCAAGATTTTTATACACACTCCTCGACGCGCTGTTTTTAGCCTTAGTTATAAACTTTTCTCTTTCTATGTCGTGGTATCTGGTGATGATTTCGGCATGAGTCCTGCTCCACGAACTTGCATCCTCGAGATCAAGGGGGCAACTGCATTCGGTTGCAATATCCGTCCATCTAGAGAATGGAAGTTCGTTTCTTTCACAGAAAGATTTTGCAATTATTTTCGGTAGTCTACTATTTGGCATATGCATAACCTTATCGATGTAATTAAAGTGCTGCTGAAGTGTGTAGGAGAATATACTAGGCAGTCCTGTTTCAATAAAAATTGCATAGTCGGGAGTATTTTGTGGCAGTCGAAATATCTTTTTTACAAAAAAAGTTAGTACTCGTTCCGCATCTTTGATTTCCCCACACCTCTGCCGAGTAGCACATAATTGTTTTCACTGTCGCCTGGACAAGGCTGTACTTGGCACTCATTTTAACGTTTTTTCTGCCTAAAAAGTTTTTCCAAGTGGCGTTCATAGCTATTTTTGCATCTTTGAGCTTATCTTTTATGTGGGTATAAAAACTCATATTTGTGGTAAGCGTTACACCGAGATATTTGAACGATTTTACACGTTCCAGCTGGATTCCGTTCAGTTGCCATTTTTCGTTCCTAGCGTGACGGCCACCTGTACCCTTAACTACCATAATCTTTGATTTGCTTGTATTTATGGTAAGGTTCCATACTTTACAGTACTCGGATATGCTAGCAATCATGTCCCTTAACGTTTCAGGGCTGTCGGCCAGTAGGCACATGTCATCGGCATACATAAGGGTCTTAACATGGGTTCCATTCACGGTCACTCCACCTGGTAAAAAATCAACAACATCGTCCACGAAGAGAGAGAAGAGGAGAGGGCTGAGAATACAGCCTTGTTTAACTCCACTGTTGGTATCGAACCATTTCGAAAGCTCTGATCCGTCCCATACACTTGCTTTGTTATCCTCATAGATACTGGACAGTGCTAGTATGGCTTTTGTTGAGAGTCCGAGTTGACTAAGTTTATACATTAGGCTATTTCGGTTCACTGTATCAAAGGCGGCTTTAAAATCTACAGAAAGGTTTGGGCGATTGAAGTCAGCACGAAAACACTGTCAACTGTAGAGGAACCCTTGTGAAAGCCTTTCTGAAATTCACTAAGAATGTTTTCTCGGTTTACCAATGTCGTCATAAGTTTTAACAGTGCTCCTGCAAAAATCTTAGCGACTGTGTTTTGAGCAGATATGCCTCGGTAGTTGCTGGGATCGGTCTTCACACCTTTTTTAAAAATTGATCTGATCAGACTTTTTTTGAAGAAATCTGGGAAAATTCCATGGCTGTAAAATTCATTGTAGGCATCGGTAAGTCGCTGTATAAAACAAAGCGGCGCGTTTTTCAAAAATTCTGCAGTTATTCTGTCTTCACCAAGAGCTTTGTTTAGTTTAAGTGTTAGGACAGCGCTTTCTATTTCTGCAAGGCTGAAAGGGGAGTCCATATGATCTGAGGAAAGCAGAGGATTATCATAGCTGATTTCTGTTTCATTTTGAATTTGGGAGAGTACGCTACTAAAATAGTTTGCCAAATCTGTTGAACTTACTTTTATGGGTTTTTTCTGTTTGTTCCCGTTTAATTTATTAACGATTTCCCAGAACTGTTTGCTGTCGGGAACTTCTTGTAGTTGGCGTTCCATATTTATCCAGAACTGTTTTTCTTTCTCTTTGCATAGCCGTTTGTAATTTGTTATTGCCGTTTTGTAGATGTGGCCCATTATTTCGTTTCGCCTTAGCAATCAAAATAGAGTTTCCTAGCCCTTTCGCATTGTACGTCGAACCACGGTTGTTTCTGCTAAAGTTTAGTGACTGCTGCATGGGTTTGGAGACATTTACGATTAAGTTGAGCACTTTGGCTAGCAGTGTAGACCCACTCAGATCTCCTATTTGTTGGACTCCTGATACTAATGCATCTGTGTAACTTAGTCAATAGTCGACCTTGCTGCGCCCCATATAAAGGTATATTCTCCTTCTTGGTCACCGATTGTCCTGCCGTTCATTACCGTCAGTCCTAGTGATTCGCACATCTCAACAATTTTTGCGCCTTTGTTGTCTGAGATTTCGTCCTTAGATTTACGAATCGTGCTAATGGTCTTGAGGTCTATCTTTGTGGGTTCTTTTGTGGCTTGTGCTTTTCCGATGCGAGCATTTATATCCCCAATAATCATTAGGTTATTGCAACCTGCTGTCAGTCCGAAATCGTACACCTTTTCAAAATCTGCTTGCCAGTTATTGCAGTTAATGTATACTGGGAGTATATGTAGTTTTTCGTCATTCGTGTTTATTTCGATGACTTCTGCGGTTTCCTTGCTCGTAAAGGTAATGTGTTCTTCGTTCACCAGCTGCTTTCGGATTCCGTAAACACTTCCTCCGCTGGCCCGTCCACGGGCTGCTACTCTCACTGCTGGTATCCAATGCAGCAAATGATCAGGAAAGTAATTTGCAAAACTCATTTCGTCGTTGGTCAGAAAAGTTTCAAATAGTAGAAAAATGTCGAATTGTGTAACAAAATTAAAGAATTGTTTAAATAATGTCTTATTTGCTAAGCCAGCTATATTGTACGATACAATTTTAACTAGGCGTTGCCACCTGATCGCACCAACGTTGCCACTAAGGTAGCGTTGCCGACCATGTTAGCGTTGTCAACCACGTTAGCGTTGCCAGCTGGTCCTATCGGTTGAGCTCTCATTGGGATAAACGCAAACCTGAGCCAGGGCTGTGTTGAGAAGTTGGACTAAAAATTTAGGCACCACGTTCCCGGAGAATTTTCTCTGCAGCCGAACAGATAAAAGCTCGAATTCCAATTGGGACGACCTTTTTACTTTGTGCGCAGCCGAAACCGACAGTCTGGTCCGTGTCAGTTGGCACGGTAAAAGTCAACCTCTGTGCGGGGAGCTAAAGTGAAAAATGAAATCAAATTGGTGCTGAAAACTTGGCAAGTAGTGCCACCGCGTCGAATTCCCCCAGGAAAAGGGTATTTTCGGTGGTGTTTGCACGAAGGTGGTGATTGCAAAGAAAAGTGAGTTATAAGGGGATTCAAAGTGAACTCGCGTGGTTAACCTGATTTTTCTACAGGGACAAGATCCGGCTCAAGATCACACGACTGCTGAAAGTGGCTGGGAATTCTGGGAGTAAAACAGGGGTTCGAGGGGCAGGATCCGGAGGTATGTAAATGAGTGAATAGTGCGGATCAGCCAAACCTTACCACAGTCCTTTTTAGTTGGTTGTGCCTCTAAGTCTCGGGCAAGGGGAGAGAAGTGAACTTATGTAGTTAGCTAATACAACGCTCCTAAGAAGTCGCCGGCACTAAACCATTGCTACAGGAATATATCGCAGGAAATTTAATCCCTTAGACCGCCGCCAAACTGCAGCCGCAATATATATATCAGCACGATGCTCGCGATCGAACCCTTCCAACATGGACAATCCACACGTCTTTAGATATGGAGAGAGTCTATGATAATTTTATTCTTATTTCTTTTTGCTCTTGTTGTATAACCTGCCAAGACAAAATTTTGAGCCCATCTGAGGAGCAGCGTGTTCCTGTTACGCAAAGAATTTTTTTTAGATATAATGATGTTCATTTCAAGAATCAATTAATTTAAATTTATTCAAAGTTTCTAAAATATACTTATATAATATTTCCTTTTTATCTAACCTAAATTTTTCCAGTGTATGCATATGCACGCCATTAAGCTTAAAGCTTAGACCAAACAATAACAACTTATGCAACTTTTTGCATTAAGTTGCACTCTACTCTTTGGCCAATTACATTTTTTTTTTATGGTTTTCAAGTAGCAAACAAAGCTCCCTTTGCGACCTTTAAATATCTCTTTTAGCTTTCAGCCATCGGGAGATCGATCTTTCGTCGCTGGATCTGGATAAAAAAAAACAAATTGTGAGTTATATTGCGCAAGCTTTACGTATGTTTACCTGTCATATTTACATGGCAAATTTTTACATTGAAGTTAAATGAGAATTTGCCAATTAATTGCGCAATTAAAACAAAAAAAAATTAATGAAGTTTTTACATAAAACAAAAAAAAAAAAAAATTGGGTTAGCTGAAGTGGAATTCAAAAAAATAAATTTTTATAAAAATAAGTCACTACGTTTGGGCGTTCTAAAAATTAGGTTTGGTAAGGACGGCTGCCAGACTGTAGCCTGGTACACTTAGACCTCTGTGGGTCCATTGTGATACCGTATGATCTCTATTTTTTGGGTCCCCTATCCGTTAAGAGTCAGCCTGTAGGTTGGTCGATCAGCAAGTCCCCCATCCGGAGGATTTAATAAAAGAGCTTAGACTCTTCAGGTTAGTCTGCGATATTTCGGTCAGGTCATTTATGAAAGGATATCCTAAGTGTTTCAGTCTAAGCCTGCATAGGGCTGGGCATGAACAGAGTAGGTGTTCCACCGTTTCCTCTTCTTCCTTATCCCTGCAGCTTCTACAAAAATCATTTTTTGGGGCTTTTAGCCTGCCGGCGTGTGCGCCAACGAGCTAGTGGCCTGTGAGTACTCGAATTAGCATGCCGCACTCAGTGCGGCTGAAATTGAGTAGTTCTGATGTTTTTTTTATTGTTTATTGCAGGCCATGTCTGGTGAGAGATTCGGCATTGCGGTGTGTTTTGCCAATGAGTTTGGCTAATTTGCTGAAATGGTTTTTAATAATTAGCTTGCAAGTAGCCATAGGCATGCCAACATTCTCCTTTCCTGGAAGGAGAGGTATGGTGGTGCCTTGCCTGGCTAGCTCGTCTGCTATACAGTTGCCTACGATATCCCGGTGACCCGGAACCCATATAAGGCTGACAGTAAACTGACTAGCCATCTCGTGGAGAGATTTGCGACAGTCTGCTATTGTTCGGTAGTTTGTATTTGTCGAGTAGATTGATTTAATAGCCGCTTGGCTATCACTATATATGTTTATGTGTCTGTTCTGGGTGTTTAAGTCCCTTAAACAGACAAGTGCTTCCATTATAGCATACACTTCCGCTTGGAAGACACTGCAGTGGTCAGGAAGTCTGAATGACCGCCTGATCTCTAATTGCCTCCACCTACGTGTCCGTCTAGTTTGGAGCCGTCTGTATATAAACAGATTGCGTCTATTGAGCCCGGTCGGCCACGATCCCATACCTCCCTGCCCTCAGAGCTTCGAAGGGCGTGTGATTGTATTCACGGGTTTTACATAGATCCGTTTTTGGCGGGATCAATTTGTCATGCTGAAGAATCTTAGCGTGACCATACAGTTGGGCTTTCCATTGCCCTGTATCCCTTAGTCGAATGGCTGCCGATTTCGCCCTTTCCATTCCTGCTAAGTCCAGGCTCTGGAGGTTCAAGATCGCATTCATCGCTTCGTTTGGGGTAGTTCGAAGGGCTCCACTAATACACAAAGCCGCCATGCGCTGTACTTTGTTAAGGGAAGTTAAGATACATTGTTTGTGTAAAGCGGTCCACCACAGAGCCACTCCATATAGTGGGATTGGCTTGACTACCGCTGTGTATATCCAATTGACGATTTTAGGGGACATACCCCATCTTAGCCCGATTGCTTTTTTACAAGAGTAAAGTACAATGGTCGCTTTCTTGATTCTCTCTTGGTTGTTTAAGCACCATTTAAGACGCTTATCTAATACTAACCCCAAGCTCGCTAAAAGAGCGATTACAGTTGTTTAAAGTGGGTCTGTTAAGTTTTGGGATTTTGTATCTATTTGTAAAAAGGACTAGTTCCGTTTTTGAGGGATTTACCCCAAGTCCGTTCTTTGTAGTCCATTCCGATAGTGTTTTTAGTTTTGCGGTCATAAGATCGCATAACGTTTGTGGATACTTACCATTAAAGATGATAGCGACATCGTCTGCGTATGCCACTATTTTACAGCCTCCTCCTTCAAGAATCCGCAGTAGTTTATTTACCGCGATATTCCATAAGAGGGGTGATAGTACACCTCCTTGCGGAGTGCCTCTGTTCACTAATCTAGTCTGGGTCGAGGTCCCTAGTGTGGCCGTGACCAGTCTGCTTATCAGCAATTTGTGGATCAGCCCCACCAGCGGTGGCTCAACCCCTAGTTCAGTGAGGGATTCTGTTATTGCCGTGGGGAGCACGTTGTTGAAAGCTCCTTCTATGTCAAGGAAGGCGATCAAGGTGTATTCTTGTATACTGAGTGATTTCTCGATGTTGCTTACTACCAAGTGTAGCGCCGATTCGGTCGACTTACCTTTGGTGTATGCGTGTTGCGCCTCTGATATCTGCGTCGGGTCAATGATGTCTCTAATGTGTAGACCTATCAGTCTCTCTAGGGTTTTCAGCAGGAATGATGTCAAACTTATCGGTCTGAAATCGTTCGCTGTAGTATGGGTGGCTTTCCCTGCCTTAGGGATGAAAACGACTTTCGTTTCCCGCCATGCTGTAGGTAGTTCTCCTACTGCGAGAATGGTCTGGAAGATTTTTCTCAGCCAGTTTATAGCTAGTTCTCCTGCTTGCTGAATATGTGCTGGAGTTATATTGTCCGGTCCCGGCGATTTGTATGGCTTAAAACTATGAATGGACCAGTTTATATTACGGTCTGATAGTAGGAGATTTAAGTTTATTCCTTCTCCAGTGTGTCTTCCTGGGGGATGTCCTGTTTGCAGGCTCCCTGGGAAGTGAGCGTCTAGGAGTGGGTTTAGGGATTCTTCACTAGAATCCGACCATGATCCGTCAGCCTTTTGGAGACAGCCCAAGGATACGGCTGTCTTAGAAAGTACCTTTCTGAGCCTTGCGGCATCAGTTGTCATTTCAATATCCGAGCAGAAGTTCTGCCACGCAGGTCTCTTCTCTTTTCTGATGGCCTTTTTGTATGTGGCTAGTTCCTTTTTGTAGCTTTGCCAGTTTATGTCCTCATTTGCAGCTTTCGCTCTGTTGAACAGGTTTCTGCATTTGGCTCTGAGGATTGATAATTGCTGGGTCCACCAAGGAGGTTTTTTCCTTCCTCTTGGTTTCCCTAACGGGCATGCAGCTGTGAATGCCGCGTTGCATGCTTCTGTGAATTTGTTTACTAAATTATCTAGCTCCTGAGTGCAAAGAGTGCTTTCTGGTGGCTCCCTGGGGAGGAAGTTCGATAGAATTTCTTTGTATTTATTCCAGTTTGCCCGCCTGGGGTTGGCAAAGCTGACCGGCGCAGGTGACACTAGGGACAAAGTTGTCTCTATAAACCTGTGATCTGAAAATGAGTGCTCGTCGGAGACAGCCCAGTTTGTGACTGTGCTTATGAGTGAATCTGACGCCAGGGTTAGATCTATGATCGTTTGGCACGTTTTTGTTATAAAAGTAGGGGTATTGCCCCTATTACAAAGAAATAAGTTCGAATTTAGAATGAAATCAATAAAGACTCACCTCTGTCGTTGTTGATAGGGCAGCCCCACTGAGTATGGTGGGCATTTGCATCGCATCCTATCACCAAACCTTTCTTAAGCTCTTCACATTCTTGTACCAGTCCTCTGACTAGCGCGTCTGGGGGGTCTACCTTTTCAAAAGCCATGTAGGCCGATAGCATCCTAAAGGAGCCGCTTTGCAGCTCCAGGCTTATTGCTGTGTTGTCTCCGTTGCTGTAGTTGCGAAGCAGAAATGTACTAAGATGCCGTTTGGCTAAAATGCAGGTTCGAATTTTACCTTGTTTGGGGTCAAGCATAAGCTTGTAATCTTTTGTTCCTAGTCCAGCAACCCTGCCTCCTGCTACCCAGGGTTCCTGAACTAAGACCACATCGGCTTCGCCTTTGGTCAGGCGAAGCAAAAGAGCAGCGGACGCTGCTTTACTGTGATGTAGGTTGATCTGCAGGAGTCTTAGCGACATCCCCAGCTGCAACCTCCACCACAGTAACGTCGGCCTCTGAATCGCTCAGGTCCACTTCATCGATTGCCGGTCCCATCGCTCGCATCTCTCTGCTCAGCGACGAGTCGGTTGAGTAGCCGTCCTCCGGCACACCAGGGGCCTCCACTTCCTCCGCAAGCACCTGCTCGGCTGGGTTGCCGGCAGGACTTCCCGAGGAATTAGAGTCCCCTTTATAGATCTTGATGTGTATGGCACTGAACCCATAGTTCAGCGTTCCCCTAGCAGCCTCTATGGGAGCGACCGACTCCTTATTTAGTACCACGATCGCTTGGTTCACGTCACCTACGTGCTCCTCCACCTTAACGACTTTCCAGTCTTTTGTGGGGAGATGTGGGTTGCATTCTTGCAACATATAGAGGATGTCCTCCGGTGATGCGATTGCTGCTGGGAGCCAAATTCTGGCTCGCGGTCTACTGGGGACGTCACACCAATCTAGTGCGACTATGTTCGCCCCTACGTAAACTGCTCCGAGCTGAGCTACCGCCTATTTATATAGGTCAGCTGATCGCTGATTATCGCAGGCCACCACTTTTACACTGCCCTGGTACCAGCCCGCGTCCATACAGCAAGGCGCTGAACCGGGCTTCTCGCGTACCATACGCAGGCAAATGAGTGACAGCTTGGACTCAACCGCCTTCCATTTATTTCTGGGGATCCTGTTCTCCGGATTTCCCCTATCTATAAGTCCAAGTAGGACCCGATCTTTGGTGATCTCGGCAAAGGAGACCGACGGCTGGATCTTCGATCTCTTCGCCGACGGACCGGGCAGCTCTATGGAGCGTTGCCTCTTCGCCTGAGCACCTTCTTGCTGGGGCTTCTCTTGCCCATAGTTGGGAAACACAGTCCTTGCCCACTCTACCTTCTTTAGCCATTCGGGCGAAGGCGTGGCGACATTGCTTCTGGCATGCGAGCGCAGGGTTTGGGCGGCAGTCCGCCTCTCTGCGTATGTAAACTTCTTTGCACCAGCGGGTGACCCGATCGACTTTGCTGCGCTTACCGCTGGTTTTGGCCCAGATGCGCACATAGCGGAGGCGTTAGCGACAGTCTTTCTGTCCCCCGACATCCCTAGTTTGGGATAGGGCCCTTTCTTAGCCCTACTGGTGCTTGCAGTGGAACCATCGTTCATCTTTGCAGCGCCGGGTTTTTGTGGAGTTCCCGTCTCCGGTTTTTTGTTTGTGTTTTTATTTGTTGCTTCCATAATTGGTCCCACGAGCTGCGGAGAAGGGGAAAGGTCCGCCCGGCCAGAGATCCGCGGTTCCCGGGTAAGGCGGTAGATAGAACAGGGGGTCGCCATCTCCCTGAGCCCACCGTTTGAGACTGAGCTAGTTGTTGATCCGGGCCCCCAGCCAGGCTGACTCTTGGTACGGTCCGAGTTACACCGTAGTCCGGCCCGGAGTGAGATGTTGTTTGGGAGAGGAAGTGGGTAGGTGGTGTGTGGGGGATGTTGGGTTTGTGTAATGCAACTGTTTAGATGCGGCTGAACAAATCGCATCGTCGGTACTGCCTCGTTGCAAGATACCCGCTGGTTGTCCGGGACTGCTTATTTGCTGGGGTTTCCGTCCACGATTCCGTGTTTGACTTCCACCGCCAGCTTATTCGCAGTTGGCCTCGAGTGAGGTCGTCCGCTATCCGCAACCTGCGACCCGCTCGGTCGCCCCAGCTAGGCGGCTTCAGAACCATCTCACAAGTTCCTCAGACCAAGTTCTAAAAATTATATTCTTATATTTATTTTTTACAAATTTATCTACCCACTCTACCATATTATACCATACCCTATCGTTGCTTATATTCTTTAGAATTATTTTATAATGTTAAACCCTAGATTTAGCCTGAATATTAAATTGAAAACCAACTAAACTAAACTATCTGAACTCAGCTGATGTCTACGCGGTGGTAGGATAAAAGGGATCATCAGCGAACGCTAGAGGATGATGATCACAGGTTGGGAGGGCAAAGTGCGACCACATTTACATCATCACATTTACAAGGCGAAGCCACTGTTTACTTTCTCGCGCAGCTTCGATAGTTTCTTCGCTATTCTTTTAACTTTTGAATATCTATCAAATTCTACCGGTTCATTCTTGCATTATTTATTGTCGCTAGCACGCAAATTTTCTCGACTTAGTATTATTAATGTGTATCTAGCATGATCCGTCCGAAGCAAGACCTCCACCCCCAAAGCCGACGAACAAGAGACGGAACATAACGCGTGCCCCAGCACGGACGGGTCCAAAGCACTCCAAACCTCGTTGCACGTTACAAGGTCCGGAGCCAAAATGTAAAGTTTTAGACCAACAGCATAAAATTCAAGCGGCGTTTTGGGATAATAGTGGACAAGCCCAGAGACGGAGGTAGAGGATCATCCAACGATGGAAATTGACTTCTGAAAATACAGGGCTTACTGAAAACCTTATCCATCGTTGTGCAACTATACTCATAACCTCGGGGTACAAAATAAATTCGGACAAATTTAATGAATATGCCATCGATACTGCTTAGGAATTGATAAAGGAGTATCCATGAAACCAAAAAACTTAATACTCTTTTGTATTAACAAATACGTGATTTGGTGGATCTCGGACGATTTTAATACCGACGAAGAGAGTGACGAAAGGGAGTGCGGTTTGGATCGAGTTCGATATAACACTGGCTTTTAATTTCAATATAAACATGCTTAAGCCTAACTTAACGACGGGGGCGAGAGACGGGGCGAATTCGCGAGAGCGATTAGATCTTTATTGCGCTCCCGCTCCCGCCTTACACTATTCAACAAATTTCAAACGCAAAGTGTGCCGCACCGCCCCCTCTGAACGACCGCCGTCTTCAGCATGCCACAGGCATCACCGCCAGCCTATGGACCGCTCGCCGATACGTCGCATCCTTTGTCCTCACGTCCGCCACTCGGACCTTGCCGTCAGCGCCGACGTGTACCGCCACGATCCGCCCGATCATACACTGCTGCGGCGGAAGGTTGTCCTCGGCGACGACGACGAGAGCTCCCACGTCGACGTTTGGAACCTCCTGGTGCCACTTGTTTTTTGCCTGGAGGCTCGAGACGTACTCCCGGGACCAACGCTGCCAAAACCTGTGCCTGAGAGACGAGACACTGCGCCATCGTCGTAAGCAGGTTGGGCTGACTTGGTCCGGGAGCGCTGCTGAGGGTGGAGCTAGGAGGGGCCCGCCGATCAGGAGATGGCCTGGGCTTAGGGCTTCGCCGTCGTTGGGATCCGTGCTGATCGCTCCGAGGGGCCTGGAGTTGAGCACGGCCTCCACGCTGATGAGGAGAGTTCCGAGCTCCTCCGCGGTCAGGATGTCTTCGCCGACCGTCCGAAGGAACAGGTGCTTTGCAGACTTCACACCTGCCTCCCATAGTCCGCCGAAGTGAGGTGCTCTGGGCGGTATGAACGCAAACTCGCATCCTTTTCTTAACGCGAATGTTGCGATACCGCCCCCCCCTGCTCCTCCAGACGGGCCCGGAACTCTCTCATGTGGCGATCGGCTCCGACGAAGTTCGTCGCGTTGTCGCACCACACCTTCTCCGGAATCCCGCGTCGACTCACGAACCTTTGGAATGCCAACAAAAACGCATCAGTGGTGAGGTCAGACACTAACTCTAAGTGGACCGATTTGGACGCAAAACATACAAACAATGCTACGTATGATTTGTACGGTGGCTTGCCACGGATACGACAGATATTAAAAGGGCGGAGAGCTCGAAGTCTATCTGATGGCAAGTTCCCCATGATTTGCGTCAAGAGTTGCCGCTTGCACCGAAAGCAACGAATGCAAGAACGAACTGTTCTGCGGCAAACTTCCTGCGCATTAACCAACCATATCTTTTCTCGCAACAGACTTACAAGAGCTCGAGGGCCAGCATGACAATTTGTAATTTGCAGGTAGGACACGTACGTTTTAACAAACTGTGAGCCTTTCGACAACAACAACGGGAATTTGGCTTCGTACGGGATAGGAGCATTCAATAACCGACCCCCAACTCGCAGCAATGTCGAGGAACACCAATCTAATTTTTTCTCCTGAAGAAAAGGGCTTAGTTTTTGTATATTCGTTGCTACCGGTTTATTTTTTCGAATTTTACCCATGTCGTCACTGAACTCGTGAGATTGGATCACTTCCACTATTTTCTCGAACGCAAAATTCAGTTCTCTTGGTGTTATACTTTTTTCAAAGGGCTGCGACACTTTTTTACACCTTTGAATAAACCGTAAGACCCACACGAAAACCCTTAGAAGCCTTATGTGCGACGAAAAGGATTCTATTTTCTGAAGCACATAATTGGGCTCTGGAATTACCACAAGCCCCAATGCTGATTTGCGTAATTCCATCGACACGACATCAGCAGGTACTTCGAAGTGTCGATTTACAGGCCAATCTTTTTCTGCATCGAGCAAAAACGACGGCCCAGCGAACCAAATGGAAGCTGTAAGTTCTTCAACGTCACATCCCCGTGACACAATGTCCGCTGGGTTTATTTTCGTGGGGACATGTCTCCAGATTGCTTTTTCCGACCACTCTTGAATCTCCGCAACTCGGCTTGAGACAAAAACTGACAACGACGAAGGATGCGTTTTGACCCAATGCAAAGTGATCTCCGAATCCGTCCAGAGGAACACTTTTGTAATCGGAAAATTAAGCAATGGTCTTACACGATTATAAAGATCCGCAAGAAGGTGAGCTGCGCACAACTCAAGGCGAGGCAAAGTTTTCGTCTTGAGGGGAGCTACTTTGGATTTTGCTGTCAATAAAGATACTTTTAAACTTTTAGAGATACTAGTGCGAACGTAGATGCACGCTCCATATGCTCGCATGGAAGCGTCAGCGAAACCATGTATTTCTGCCGGGACTTTGGCGTCTTTATAAACGAATCGCGATACCTTGATCTTGGGCAGCTGCAACAGCGTTCTCTTAAAGGCTTCCCAAGATTCTGCAGTTGCATCGGCAGCGACTCGTCCCAGTCTAACTTTCGAAGCCACAGTTCCTGCAACAACATTTTTGCCCTAGTCACTAGAGGACACAATAGGCCAAGCGGATCGAAAAGTCGGGCAGTCACCGACAGTATGTTTCGTTTTGTCGCACGAAGATCCAGGAAAGAGTCATCCAACCAAAATTGAAAGTAATCTTTACCCGGCAACCAAACCAAGCCAAGGGTTTTAGTTACGTCTGAGTCTGCCGTTAGCGGCATGACAGCGCTTTCAGATGCGGACAACTCTGGGCAGTTAGAAAACCACTTTGCCAATTCAAATCCTGCCTCTTGCAATACTGAGAAACTTCGTCTCGAAGGCTTAACAGGTCCTCAACGCATCTGGCGCCAGTCAACAAATCGTCAACATCTCGTCTCCACACTATGTGCTGAAAGTTTCGGTCAGCTTCGTCAACCATTACTTGACGATACATCTTTTTTACGTTTGCTGCAAGCGCAAACTTGTGCAGTCTGAACCGAAGAAGTGTCGAATACAGCTCCTCTTGAATGGTGGGGCCAACCATCAAGATGTCATTCAACGCGACCTGCGTTGATGTACGGCTCGAGGCGTCGACTTTGTCGAGGTGCTTTGAGGTCGCAGCACGCATTGGTGCGGAATGAAATAGTGCGCACTGTCTGGAATTTTATTGTTAGTGGAAGACATGTGGCCCATGGCTTCATATTCTTCCATGAATTCCAGATACATCTTTTTTAAAGAAGGATCTTTGGATAATCTCCTTTCAAGCGACAAAAATCTACGTTTCGCAACTTCATATGATGAACCAAAAGTGTTTGGGTCAGATTTGAACGGCAAACGAACCGAAAATCTTCCGGACGACAATCTTTGAGTATTTTTCTCAAAGTGTTGCTCACAAAGTTGCTGCTCAGGAGTATGGACCTTGGCCTTGGGCGGCAAGTCCTCCACAGACCAAAATTTCTGCAGGGTTGTGTCTATTGACTCCAACACTTCCTCCTGGCAGCTGAGATGTACCAACTTTTCAGCATTTCTTATTTTTTCTGAGACACATCTCCCTGACACTATCCAGCCGAGAACTGTTTTCTGCAAAATGGGAAACTCAGGCCCTTGCTTTATCTGGCCGACTGACAATAGTTCAAAGAACGAGTCTGCGCCTATAAGCATGTCTATTTTTTGGGGCTTGAAGAAGAATGGATCTGCCAATTGAATATTTTCAGGCACCCTCCAGCCGCTGGTGTTCACCGTTTGATCCGGATGATAACCAGAAATATTTTTTAATATGTAAAATTCGGACGACAATTGACTGCTACCCACTCGCGACTTGACTATCGTGTGTATTTTCTTGGTTGCTTGAGCATTAGTTCCACCAATGCCCGCAAGCTCAAACACACGTCCTCTCTCTTAATCTGAAGTCTCTGAGCGAGCTCGTCGGTCACAAAATTTACTTGTGAACCAGAATCGAGCAACGCTCGAGCCAAAACTAATTCGCCACTTTTTGTTTGGACGCTCACGATGGCTGTGGCAAGAATAACTCTATCCGATGCAGTCGCATGCAAAACATGCGAAGTGGATGGAGTATTCTGCAAAAGCGTGGGCTGAGGAGGAGGTGGCAACGCGAGATTTGATGGCGAATAAATGTGCAGCAATGTGTGGTGTGAGGACTTACACACCCTGCATCTCTTCGATTTGCATCTTTTTACCGTGTGGCCCTTACGGAGGCAGTTAATGCGCAAGGGATCCTTTTTTGCGAAATCGAATCTTTGCTGAACTGTTAGGGCAGCAAAAGCAGTGCAATTTCCTACTTGATGTTCTGCTGAGTTGCAAAACACACATACTTCGCGATCGTCCATGGCAGCAACAAACGAAAAACTCCTGTTTCCATTCTTCTTTGGATAAGCCTGGCTCTGCTGAACAATTTTTGGCTTGCACGCTTCTTCGGCAACCATATGCTGATAGCGCTTGTTCAGGGCCGACTCACACTCGCTCCAAAGAGAAAGCGAGGTATAATCTAATTGTTCTTCCCATTTTCTTTTAGTTCCTGCATCGACTTTGCCCATTACTAGATGGATGAGGATGGCATTCGTAATACGTTTGTCATCCCCAATGGACAAAAGAGAATCGTACAGCGCTGTGACTGTGTCGATCAGTTTTCTCAAGGCGGTAGCTGATGGCTGGGCAATCTTTGGCAGATTAAACAGTGTCGATATATTGTCAAAGAAAATTAAACAATCATTATCGTACACCCGCCTTAGGCTAGCCAGAGCTTTTGGATAATTATCCGCGGTAACTTGGAATGCCCTGACTGTTCCTAGCGCGTCTCCAGCCAAACACGATATTAGATGGTTGAATTTTTCGATATCGTGCAGAGTGTCATCTTTGTCAACAAAAGTTTCGAAAAGGCTTATAAAATTTTTAAATTCGGAATGTTTTCCGCTGAAGGTTGGAAGAGCGACGCTCGGCAAACGGCATTGGGGTGTGCGCGTTACCGGCGGAGCGGAATTGTCAACGCTCTTACGCTTTGTTTCCGCAATTAGGGAAACGATTTTGCTATTATCGCAGTCTCTTCGAACTCTTCGCGGTACCACTAACCATACAACATATAGACTGGTCATTTCATACAACGAAATTGGTCACAAAATTTTTCAATCGGGAGGCCCCAATGCTGGTAGCAGCAGGCCCCGACACTTCGTGTGCCTTCGGGTTTTTTTCGCTCTCGTTCTAATTCTTATTTTGACGCTCGCGCTCGAGTTCGGTCGTTCAGTCGCAGAGACGCGCATTTTGAAGAAGGTTGGCCTGCGCTTGAATTGGGCTTTGTATGTATGCGTGTTCATGCATTCTCATACAGGGGTGCATGTGTGCGATCATTTCATTTCGATGCAGCAAGAATATTTTGTCTTTTGCTACTTTTCAGACTTGGTACCCTAACAATATGGGCGTATTCACTATTGGGTTAATGATAAAAATAAGAATATTATATGTTATAGTATATTTTTAATATTTCAGCATATATTTCATCTTGGTTTACAAATTCAAATCAGTGGTAGCAGAAAAATGTTTTGCATATATGTATGTATTGCAAATAATATAAATCAATCTAATGAGATAGGAACAGGGCACATCGCAGTCGGTGTCTGCGCTTAGTGGTTCAGAAAACTTCAAACCAAATCAGCTTTGGTTGTTGTTCTGCGAGCGGATGGTGCCTGCATAGCCTACCGACGATTGAATTTTAGGGGTGGGTACAGAAACAAGTTTTTGCACGTTTTTTAGGACACTTGTTTTGAATGTTATGTTTAATGATAATTAATTTCATAATTTTTTTTTATATTAAAAATCATTAAAAGTTTACTTCTTGTTTTACTTACTTAAAATAGTAATATAAATTTAAGAAAATCACTTCAAATATTTTTTGTCTGTACTTTATAGTGGATAAACAATTTGTTATTTTCCAAGATTAAAATTATAAAATTATTATATGTACATATGTATATTTATCGGTAACTAATTCAAGCGGCGACTTTCAAGAATAAGCAAACATAAAAATATATACAACTAGATCATTAAATAACAACATTACACTGCGAATCAAAAAAAAAAATCAACCAAAACTCATTAAACATATCATTCAAAACAAGTGTCCTAAAAAATGTAAACAAAATAAAAGCCAAACAGCCGTTCTTGTTTCTGTACCCACCCCTAAAATTCAATCGTCGGTAGGCTATGCAGGCACCATCCGCTCGCAGAACAACAACCAAAGCTGATTTGGTTTGAAGTTTTCTGAACCACTAAGCGCAGACACCGACTGCGATGTGCCCTGTTCCTATCTCATTAGATTGATTTATATTATTTGCAATACATACATATATGCAAAACATTTTTCTGCTACCACTGATTTGAATTTGTAAACCAAGATGAAATATATGCTGAAATATTCAAAATATACTATAACATATAATATTCTTATTTTTATCATTAACCCAATAGTGAATACGCCCATATTGTTAGGGTACCAAGTCTGAAAAGTAGCAAAAGACAAAATATTCTTGCTGCATCGAAATGAAATGATCGCACACATGCACCCCTGTATGAGAATGCATGAACACGCATACATACAAAGCCCAATTCAAGCGCAGGCCAACCTTCTTCAAAATGCGCGTCTCTGCGACTGAACGACCGAACTCGAGCGCGAGCGTCAAAATAAGAATTAGAACGAGAGCGAAAAAAACCCGAAGGCACACGAAGTGTCGGGGCCTGCTGCTACCAGCATTGGGGCCTCCCGATTGAAAAATTTTGTGACCAATTTCGTTGTATGAAATGACCAGTCTATATGTTGTATGGTTAGTGGCGGTACTCATCATCTCCATCTTTCGCTTCAATTTTATTTTGTATAAGCGAAGCATTTTCGATGTGCGTATTTAGGATTTATAATCGTCATTCTAACTCAGCCGTATTTAAAGAGAATCGACCCTCATTTAAATATCTTTGCGTTCGCTCTATACTCCTTATATATCCATCTCGTTGGTTTTTCAACTCTTCGATTTCCTGGCTGTTACTTTCTGATTTTGGCATTTTTTTTTTTTTTTGTTTTTGTTATCGAAGATTTTTAAATTTAATTTAATTTATTTTGTTATTTTTTTTTTTTAATTATATGTAAGTGTGTACAAAAAAATTTTGTTTTCAAATTTATTAAATTTAAATAATAATAACCAACGAGAGGAATAAGCTGAACGCAAGCAGTGTAGGGGAGTTATTTAAAATGAATTAAGGAATTAATTTAAGGAATCCTAAATTATTTAATAATTCAATATAATATGCCGAGCGCACGTAGTGTAGGGGAGCACACGCCAAACTCAAACACCAAAAAACGAACAAACGTTTAGGCTGCGGCAACGCTTGCACCGTTCCAGCGATCGAAAACGAAAACGACGAAAGAGAACTCGAAAGAACGGGCTGCGTTGTCTGTGTGTGTGTGTATGTGTGTACGGCTGGCGGTGCTCAACGCAATGCTAACGGAGGATGATGCACTGACCGATAACTAAGGGCAACGAATATATAAACCTGACGCTTAAAAGCGCGGGAAATGGCGAAAAGCGAGGGAAATTTGAAGAAAATGCGCGCCAGAAAATTTGCCGGGAATTTAATTCTGGAATTATAACTTTTCACAATTCTCAACCTTTTTAATTTTTTGCAAAGCTATAATTGGTGTTCACTACGACGATAATTGGGGAATTTTTATTTTTTAAATGCCGACAAATTTTTATTTAATTTTGGTCCAAAGCGATTCACTTATGTATGTACATATGTATAATTCGAAATATGTAAATATGTATGGATGTATGTATATATCAGAATTATTATCGTTAGTACATGCAAGTTTTATTTATTTCTTGGTTAGAATGCTCGCTATCTACCGAATTTTTCACACGAATGCAAAAAGTTGAAAGATGGGCCAAATGGACCAATGGGGAAAGAGTTTTTAAAGTATAAGATTTAACTGAAATATAATAAAACACAAAATAGTTGATCTCTCCTATATGATTTAGCTATCCGATTTGAATAACATTTTCTAACTACCACGACCTTATAGTCTGGGAGTTTAGATAACATATCTTTAAAAATTAAAAAAAAATTCATACAACATTTTTATTTATAACCGATCGTTCCTATAGCAGCTATATCATATAGACTTATGATAAGACCCATTTTTATATGATAAATTTATAAATTTTTTTTTTAATTTTGGGGAAAATTTTGTAAAAATATCACATCTAGAAGTATTTATGGCCGCGGCTCCATACAAGCTGAACCACTGTGCAACGTGACCAATACTTACTGGAGTCCTTCAATAAATTTTACAGCCATCTGACTCATTTCTGACTCATAGCCTGAAACACTGCCCAATATTGTAAGTGCAATTTTTCTTGTAAACTACCTGTAAACACCACTGTTCAGACGAACACTAATAAAAATAAAATATTATACTTTATGAGCTCTGTGCATGTCATGTGACAATTGTAAATCGACTCAGAGCCATAAACTATGATCTGTAATTTTAGACCCTACAAGGGAGCGGTGTTAGCACTTGTAATCTGTAAGTGCAGGCCACTTGAGCCTAACCAAAGATAATCACTTGAGATGTTTCTCACACTGCACCAAGGGTTCCTGTGCGGGGCTCAAATGATAACTCTCCCGCTCAGGCAGACGCGGCCTCTGCGTAGGCCACAGATAAGACCAGAATAAGAATTTCCTGTTAGTTTCCTAAGCAGGGACTTAGAAAATAAAATTGAGTTTTAATACAGAAATTAACTGAAAAGGTTGTTTTATTTAATTCATCCCTTTCATTTTGGTCCTTCGACAACTCTGAAGTTTTCCCCCACCAGTGGTAAGAGACTCAGAACTTAGGCCAGCACCTAAAAAATAAAAATCTGTAACACTTGCAGTTTTTGTTTAAGGTGTTAATGAATAGTTGACTCTTGTTTTCCCCCACCAGTGGTAAGAAACAGAGTAAAAAATTTTTAAAATCAAAAAGATATAAAAGAATCTTTTCTGATTTAATACAAAATTTATTCAACTATAGAATTGCAACAAAAAAGTCAAAATTTGTTGTAAAAGTGGTCGAAAAATCGACAAATTAATAATAAAAATAATTCTTGCCATCGAGCAAATATATTTTTTGGCGTTTTCGAGGCCTTTTAAACATCGAAAAAGTGATTTAATAAAATCAGGCGTATTCGAGGCCGACATCGAAAAAGTGTTCAAGTTATCACAGTGAAATAAATTAAAGTGACTTCCGATTTTGGCAACAAACTTTATTCCCGAATTGAATAACAAATAATTAAATAAAAATAAATATATTCAAAAGAAATACAAATAATAAAATAAAGTGACTCCCAAAAAACAAAAGTTAAAAAAAAACAAATCATCTGTAAATCATCTGTAAAACATCTTAAATCATCAAAACTGCAATAAGGACTCTAGGACTTCAAGGACTTCAGCACGTCTACGACTACTACAACTACAAGAGCGAGGACAGCATCGGAACAAATAACATCGAAGATTTAACAGCGGCAACAACAGCGGCAACAAATATAGGATCATATAAGTCCTATATATCAAATTAAAATTTTTTTTTAAATTACAAATATTATATAAAAATATTATTTAAGTTGTCGATAATTAAATTCAAGTCTTAATAATTACAAATAATATAAAAAATATATAAAAAAAAATGTTGTCCGAGCAAACAATCGCACTAATAACAAGAAAGGAAAGCTAACTTCGAGCGGAGCCGAAGTTGATATACCCTTGCAGAATACTCTGTAAATTTTATTCTCCAAAATTATTCATATGATGCATTCTTAATACTCATAAAAATCCCAACTTCCTAACTTTAAAAACACCAAAGTTATGGCATTTCCAATCGTTCAGTTATATGGCAGCTATAGGATATAGTCGACCGATCCATTTGAAATTTGGTAGGTCGAATTAATTGGCCAAAAATAAAACCCATAGGAAATCCCAACTTTCTAACTTTACAAACACCAAAGTTATGGCATTTCCGATCAATCAGTTATATAGCAGCTAAAGAATAAAGTCGGCCGATCCTTATGAAATTTGGTAGGTCGGATTGATTGGCCAAATATAAAACCCATAGGAAATCCCAGCTTCCTAACTTTACAAACACCAAAGTTATGGCATTTCCGATCAATCAGTTATATGGCAGCTATAGGATATAGTCGGCCGATCCCGGCCGATCCGACATATATACTGCGTGCAAAGTTTCAATTCGATATCTTTAAAACTGAGAGACTAGTTCGCGTAGAAACAGACAGACGGACAGACAGACGGACAGACAGACGGACAGACAGACGGACAGACGGACATGGCTATATCAACTCAGGAGGTGATCCTGATCAAGAATATATATACTTTATATGGTCGGAGATGTCTCCTTCACTGCGTTGCACACTTTTGACCAAAATTATAATACCCTCTGCAAGGGTATAAAAACTCGAGGAAATTGTGCCAAAAAAGGTAGAAGTTGAAAATCATAAAATTGAAGATTTGCCAACGCTGCCTAAAATTCAGGTACCCACATTTTTTGGAGATTCCAAAGATTGGGACCTATTTTATGAGTTATTTAATGAACTCATACATTTAAGGGAGGATCTCAGTCCTACCTTGAAATTTAACTACCTCAAAATCTCACTTAAGGGAGAAGCCAGGAATGTGGTTTCTCACTTATTGTTGGGATCAGGGGAAAATTATGAGGCCGCTTGGGAATTGTTAACCAATCGGTATGAAAATAAAAGGAAAATATTTTCCGATCAGATAAATCGCCTTCTTGATCTCCAAAATCTAAATGTGGAATCAGCTCGGCAATTAAGAATGTTTATTGACACAATTAATGAGTGAATTCACATGATAAAATTAAAGGCACAAATTTCGGACGAGGTTGATATAGTTTTTGCACACATAATAATAAGAAAATTTAACAAAGAAGCTCTGCAACTATATGAGAGCCATGTTAAAAAACTAAAGAAATTCAAGCATTGTCCAATGTCATTGAATTTTTAGAGCAACGACTCAGTTCGATTAGCTCAGTTCAGGATGAAAAACCTGCAAAAAAAGTGTTCAGTAGCAATATGAAAGAGTTGTCTACTAACAGTTGTCCGATGTGCAAAAGTACGGGACATTGGATACTTCAGTGTCAAAAATTTAAGGCTTTGAATCCATCTGAACGGATGGAAAAAGTAAAAAAGGCACATTTGTGTTTTAAATGCCTTAAACACTCTTATAGTAAGAAATGTCAAAGCGACATTTCATGTTCGATTTGTAAAAAAAATCACCATAGTATGCTACACATTTATGTAAAGTTTAAAACAGACGAAAAAAACTGAAAAAACTAATGAAAAAGTAAACACGTGTATGACATCGGAACAAGCGTTGCTAGCTACAGCACGCATTCAAATTCAATCCTCTGAGGGGGGTTTCGAAAATTTTAGAGCTTTGATCGACAGTGGTTCTCAAAGCACAATAATTTCAGAAGAATCTGCGCAGATTCTGAAATTGCCCAAAATTCGGTCTCAAACAGAGATCAGTGGAGTATCGTCCACGGGAAAGTGCATCTCGAAGCACAAGGTAAATCTTTCAATTTAACGAAATAATTCCCAAACAAGAAAGGAAAGCTAACTTCGGGCGGAGCCGAAGTTGATATACCCTTGCAGAATACTCTGTAAATTATATTCTTCAAAATTATTCATATGATGCATTCTTAATACTCATAAAAAATCCCAACTTCCTAACTTTAAAAACACCAAAGTTATGGCATTTCCAATCGTTCAGTTATATGGCAGCTATAGAATATAGTCGGCCGATCCATATGAAATTTGGTAGGTCGGATTAATTGGCCAAAAATAAAACCCATAGGAAATCCCAACTTTACAAACACCAAAGTTATGGCATTTCCGAAGGGTGTGTGCAAAGTTTCAATTCGATGTCTTTAAAACTGAGAGACTAGTTCGCGTAGAAACAGACAGACGGACAGACGGACATGGCTATATCAACTCAGGAGGTGATCCTGATCAAGAATATATATACTTTATATGGTCGGAGATGTCTCCTTCACTGCGTTGCACACTTTTGACCAAAATTATAATACCCTCTGCAAGGGTATAAAAACGATACGAATTGAAGCACTTATACTTCCAAGAAGTACAATTTGGCTGACCCAGACTTTAATTAGCCGGGTCGTGTAGATCTGATAATTGGGGCAGATCTATACACTAACATTCTGCAGAATGGAGTGGTCAAAATTAATGGCCTCCTCGGTCAAAAAACCGAATTCGGGTGGATTGTCTCTGGATGCAAAAAATCCAAAGGTAAGAAGACAATTGTAGCAACCACCATCGAATTAAAAGATATGGATCGGTATTGGGAAGTTGAGGAAGAAGACAAAAATGATATCGAATCTGAAATATGTGAAAATCATTTCATAAAAACTACAAGAAAAGGTTCAGATGGTCGATACATTGTGTCAATTCCTTTTAAAGATGATGTCACCTTAGGCGATTCGAAAA
Organism: Drosophila prolongata; assembly: GCA_036346975.1. Taxonomy (NCBI): domain Eukaryota; kingdom Metazoa; phylum Arthropoda; class Insecta; order Diptera; family Drosophilidae; genus Drosophila; species Drosophila prolongata. The sequence continues at coordinate 12,067,891 of JAYMZC010000387.1, read as the reverse complement.
AACAAGCAATGGCTCGTTTCATGAATCTTGAGAAAAAATGAAAAAGAAATGAAAAACTAAGGTTAGACTATGCTAAATTCATGCATGAGTATATGGATTTAGGTAATATGGTCGAAGTGCAGGAAGAAGGAAAGTACTTTTTACCTCACCAGGCAGTAATTAGAGATTCAAGTCTGACGACCAAATTAAGAGTTGTTTTTGACGCTTCAGCAAAAACAACCAATAATAAAAGTTTGAACGACATAATGTGGATTGGTCCACGAGTTCAAAAAGATATTTTTGACATTATTATTAAATGGCGAAAATGGGAATTTGTAGTATCTGCGGACGTTGCAAAAATGTATCGTCAGATAAATATTAATGATAATGATCAAGAATATCAATATATTTTATGGAGAGATTCTCCAGATGAAAAAATTAAAAATTATAAATTGACAACTGTCACATATGGTACTGCATCTGCACCATATTTAGCTACTAGAGTTCTAGTAGATATTGCTGATAAATGCAAAAACAAAGATGTAAGTGAAATAATTAGGAATGATTTTTATATGGATGACCTAATGACTGGGGCTGATTCTGTAGAAGATGCCAATAATTTAATTAAATTAATTTCTCAAGAGTTACATAATGTGGGAATGAATTTAAGAAAATGGATATCAAACAGTTCAAAAATAATGGAAACTGTAGAAGACACAGGAGATAACAAGGTTCTCACTCTTGCCGAAAATGAAAGCGTAAAATCCCTGGGGCTTCAATGGGAACCGCAGAAGGATTTATTTAAATTCAAAGTAAATTGCGGGGACTCAAAAAACATTAACAAAAGGATAGTGTTATCAACATTATCAAAAATATATTACCCTTTGGGATGGCTGGCTCCTGTAACTATTTTAGGAAAACTTTTTATTCAAAAACTATGGATAAATAAGAGTGAATGGGATCAAGAATTATCCAAGGAAGATAAAGATTATTGGGTAAATTTTAAGGAAAATTTATTACTTTTAGAAGAGATTCGAATTCCAAGATGGATTAGTTCAAAAAATGGTTCAATAATACAGCTACATGGATTTGCTGACGCTTCCGAAAAGGCATATGCAGCAGTGGTATATGCTAAAGTAGGGAATTGTGTAAACATAGTAGCCAGCAAAAGTAGAATTAATCCAATTAAAAATAGAAAAACTTAGTGAATTGATCAAGCGAATAATTGAATCCATTGATACCAAGGTAGAAATCTATGCTTGGAGTGATTCCACTATAACTTTAGCATGGATTAAAAATGGTGATAGTAAGGTCAAGTTCATTAGACGAAGAACGGATGACATTCGAAAACTTACTAATACCGAATGGAACCATGTGAAGTCTGAAGAAAATCATCTAGAGGAATTAGTTCTAGCCAACTGACCACCTGTGATTTATGGTGGAAAGGTCCGAAATGGCTATCTGAGCCAAAGCAGCATTGGCCTCGACAGCAATCCAAAGAAGATCTGGTTTTAGTAAATTCTATTCTAAATAACAAAACCGATGACCCCATTTACAAAGTATTAGATAAGTTTTCCAGCATTGAAAAATACGAATAATAGTATATTTAAATAGATTCATTCGATCAAAAATTAAGAAAGAATCTTTTCCTTCCTTTCTATCGGTAAAGGAGCTGAACCGAGCTAAAAAGATCGTTATTAAAAAACAGCAAGAATATCAATTCAGTCTAGAGATAAAATGCCTGGAAACAAAAAAAGAAATTAAGACAAGTAATAGGATATTGTCGTTGAATCCATTTTTAGATAAGGATGGTATACTTCGAGTGGGAGGGAGACTGCAAAACTCCAATTCAGAATTTGAAGTAAAGCATCCAATTATTTTAAACAAGTGCCATTTAACAAATTTATTGATCCAAAAGGCTCATAAAGAAACTTTGCATGGAGGGATAAACTTAATGCGGAACTATATTCAAAGGAAATATTGGATTTTCGGGCAAAAGAATTCCTTAGAGAAGTATTTGAGAGAATGTGTCAAGTGTGCTAGGTACAGACAAAATACTGCTCAACAAATAATGGGCAATCTGCCTAAATACAGAGTTACGATGTCCTACCCATTCTTAAATACTGGAATAGATTACGCAATAGATCCTTATTTTGTTAAATGTTCCAAGAATCGTGGGCTAATAACATATAAGGGTTACATTGCCGTATTTGTGTGTATGGCTACCAAGGCCATTCTTCTAGAAATGGTAAGTGATTTAACCTCGGATGCATTTCTAGCAGCCCTAAGAAGATTTGTTGCTAGAAGAGGAAAAGTTGCCAATATCTATTCGGATAACGGAACAAATTTCGTAGGAGCTTCAAGAAAGTTAGATCAAGAGTTAGTTAAAGCAATCAAGGAAAACACAATGATTGCCGCGCAGCTTGAAAAAGATAGAATTGATTGGCATTTTATACCCCGGCAGGACCTCACTTCGGAGGTATTTGGGAATCTGGAGTTAAATCCATGAAGCACCGTTTGAAACGGGTAATAGGGGAAAATAGTCTGACATACGAAGAGATGTCAACACTTTTATGTCAAATAGAAGCATGCTTGAATTCGAGACCATTGTATACTTCTGAGAATGAAATGGATCAACATGAAGTATTAACTCCAGGTCATTTCTTGAGGTAGACCACCGTTAGAGATTTTTGAACCAATTGAAAATGAGAAAATTGGTAATTTAGATAGGTGGAAATTAATCCAAAAAATTAGAAGAGACTTCTGGGTTAAATGGAAAGAGGAGTATTTGCATACTCTACAACAGAGAAACAAGTGGAAGAGGGAAAGTCCAAATATAAAGAAAGGACAAATTGTCTTGTTGAAGGATGAAAACAGTCATCCAGCCAGGTGGCCAATGGGAAAGGTGGAAAAAGTCCATAAGGGTAAAGACGAAAAGGTTAGAGTGGTAGAAGTGAAATTACAAGATGGATTTATCACCAGACCAATAAGCAAGATTTGTCCCTTAGACGGAATAAAGTCTGTCGATAAAATGGAATCTGACCCCGAAGAGACAAAGCCGAAAAGACAAAAAAGAGGTACATCAAAGATCTCAAAACTTGGTTTTGTAATAGCTATGTTATTATTTATATTCTGCCAATTTGCTAACGCATCAGCTAAAGTTGATCAGCCAAGGTATGCAATAGAGAAGATAAAAAAGACCTCGGCAATATATTTAGACCCAATGGGGGACGTTGAAATTGTAGCCTCCTCTTGGAATTTAATAATATTTTATAATATGGACGTTTACTTCGAAATGCTTAAAAATGGTAAAGAATTAATACCAAAAATGAGGGTCATTTACGAACGGCTTCATAGTTTTGGGGATCAATGTCTTTTAGTTCTGAGTAATACAGAAAGTCAGATCTCAGACATAGAAGAAAATAATAAACTTTTTATGGCTCAGGGAAAATCAAGAAGTAAACGTGATCCATTTGGTTTTATGGGATCGCTTTATCACATTCTGTTTGGAATAATGGATGAAGACGACAGGATACAAATGGAGGATAATATGAACAACTTATTAAGCAATCAGCATAGCCTGAACGAGTTAAGTAGGAAACAGACTTCCTTAGTCGATTCTACGACTAACATTTTAAAGAAAACGACTGATGAAGTTAACTCAAATTTTATAGGAATGAACGAAAGAATCAAGAACATGACGGCGGTATTGCAAGAATCTTATTATGTGTACAAAGAGTCTATCAATTTTTTTATGATAACCAAACAGCTAAGTAACATTATAGATGAATGCGACAAAATTCAATATGGTATCATAAGCCTATTAATAGACATAAATCATGGCCGACTTAATACAAACATATTAAGACCTAGTCAGCTAAAGTGTGAAATTTCCAAAATAAAAGACAGTTGGTCTGAAAATCTAGTCTTGCCAGGGAAAAGAACAGGCACAGAATTAAAGGAGGTTTACACCTTATTGACGGCTAGAGGTTTATTTGTGGATAACAAATTAATAATTAATCCGGTTAAATTGGACGACCGCATGATTACAGTGCATGTAGAATCTCAGTATTTAATTTATAATTTCGAGATCGATGCATATCACCTTATGGTAGAATCTACTATTAATAAATGTCAAAGGTGGCAGTCGAATAAAAGAGTTTTGGGGGAAGTTGGCCTTGGAGTAGTGCTAACGACAATAGTTGTGAGATTAAACCTCTCAAACCAAATAAGGCATCGAACTGCAGGTATAAATCGATTATAGAGAGTAAGTCATATTGGGTTGAGTTGGAAAGGAAAAGTAGTTGGCTTTTTAAAGTTCAAAACAATTCTAAAGCTAGAATTCAGTGTAGCAACTCAAAAATAGAGATAGTAGATTTACCTGAACAAGGAATAATGACTTTGAGGTCAGATTGTACTGCTCGAACTGATGATAACATATTAATTGCTCAACACAGTATTCAGTTAGAAGATCAGGGAACATTAGCTTTGTCTTACATTGGAGAAGTTAACGAAATACCAAAGATTATTTGGAACCCGCTCGACATGCCATTAATTAACCATACGGACGAAATCAATCGTTTATCAAGGCCAATTTAATATTTAAAAACCCACAAGCAAGAATTGAGGGAATTAGACTTTCACCTTTTAACTGGACATGCATCCCTCATTTTAGCAATTGTAATAATAATTATATTAACTGTAAATTTTATAAGAAAAATAAAAATACGAAGGCAGTTACAAGCCATAGCATTACCCAGCGGTATGCTTAATATTTAAATTTGTAGATACAATAAATCTATGATATAAAAATGTTTTATGTTAAAAAATAAATAAATTCACTAAAATGTTAAAACACAATAATTGCAAGCCGTGGAAAGGTGTCAAAATTATTATTAAAATAAAATATATCGAATTAATACAGTCCACTAATTTTGTATTGCTATGTTTTTGAGAATAAATGAAATAAATTGTAATTAACACATACACCTAATCTTGCCGGCCCTTGCCAGAATGTTCAGACGAACACTAATAAAAATAAAATATTATACTTTATGAGCTCTGTGCATGTCATGTGACAATTGTAAATCGACTCAGAGCCATAAACTATGATCTGTAATTTTAGACCCTACAAGGGAGCAGTGTTAGCACTTGTAATCTTTAAGTGCAGGCCACTTGAGCCTAACCGAAGCTAATCACTTGAGATGTTTCTCACACTGCACCAAGGGTTCCTGTGCGGGGGTCAAATGATAAGACCACAAGATAAGACCAGAATAAGAATTTCATGTTAGTTTCCTAAGCAGGGACTTAGAAAATAAAATTGAGTTTTAATACAGAACTCAACTGAAAAGGTTGTTTTATTTAATTCATCCCTTTCATTTTGGTCCTTCGACAACTCTGCAGTTTTCCCCCACCAGTGGTAAGAGACTCAGAACTTAGGCCAGCACCTAAAAAATAAAAATCTGTAACACTTGCAGTGTTTGTTTAAGGTGTTAATGAATAGTTGACTCTTGTTTTCCCCCACCAGTGGTAAGAAACAGAGTAACAAATTTTTGAAATCAAAAAGGTTTAAAAGAATCTTTTCTGATTTAATACAAAATTTATTCAACTATAGTATTGCAACAAAAAAGTCAAAATTTGTTGTAAAAGTGGTCGAAAAATCGACAAATTAATAATAAAAATAATTCTTGCCATCACGCAAATATATTTTTTGGCGTTTTCGAGGCCTTTTAAACATCGAAAAAGTGATTTAATAAAATCAGGCGTATTCGAGGCCGACATCGAAAAAGTGTTCAAGTTATCACAGTGAAATAAATTAAAGTGACTTCCGATTTTAGCAACAAAATTTATTCCCGAATTGAATAACAAATAATTAAATAAAAATAAATATATTCAAAAGAAATACAAATAATAAAATAAAGTGACTCCCAAAAAACAAAAGTTCAAAAAAAAAAAAACACCTAAATCATCTGTAAATCATCTGTAAATCATCTGTAAAACATCATAAATCATCAAAACTGCAATAAGGACTCCAGGACTTCAAGGACTTCAGCACGTCTACGACTACTACAACTACAAGAGCGAGGACAGCATCGGAACAAATAACATCGAAGATTTAACAGCGACAACAACAGCGGCAACAAATATAGGATCAGATAAGTCCTATATATCAAATTAAAATTTTTTTAAAATTACAAATATTAGTTGGTTTTGTATCGACCTTGTAAACAATAATTGTAGTGTTATTGAATTACTCGAGGTCATACGTTGGTTATATTTTAATTTCTTCTATAACACAACGATGTAAACACTGAAAACTTTCACACACTGATAGAAGCTTTAACGACAGAACTCCACCTATGTTAAAACCAATGAACTTTGGCAACTCACAATTGCCAAAAAGCTTCTCTGATCGTAACATTGGGGAGTTTCTGACGCTCTGCTTCCATCCCCGTAGATAGCTGATGAGTCTGAGGTGACGTGCAGACGAAACTAGCTAGTCCTATCATAGTCGGGTTCACTCCCCAGGGAGTGTAAGTGTGATGAAAGTTAAGTGGAATACATCGTTGTGTTATAGAAGAAATTAAAATATAACCAACGTATGACCTCGAGTAATTCAATAACACTACAATTATTGTTTACAAGGTCGATACAAAACCAACATAAACAAAAGGGATCCACTCGCCCTAAATTCAGCAATTAAAAAACAATCTTCAACTATTTGTTGTATTTACCAGTCTGCATATCGAAAAAACCGAGGGTTTTTCAACAGACAAAACACTGAAAACTTTCACACACTGATAGAAGCTTTAACGACAGAACTCCACCTATGTTAAAACCAATGAACTTTGGCAACTCACAATTGCCAAAAAGCTTCTCTGATCGTAACATTGGGGAGTTTCTGACGCTCTGCTTCCATCCCCGTAGATAGCTGATGAGTCTGAGGTGACGTGCAGACGAAACTAGCTAGTCCTATCATAGTCGGGTTCACTCCCCAGGGAGTGTAAGTGTGATGAAAGTTAAGTGGAATACATCGTTGTGTTATAGAAGAAATTAAAATATAACCAACGTATGACCTCGAGTAATTCAATAACACTACAATTATTGTTTACAAGGTCGATACAAAACCAACATAAACAAAAGGGATCCACTCGCCCTAAATTCAGCAATTAAAAAACAATCTTCAACTATTTGTTGTATTTACCAGTCTGCATATCGAAAAAACCGAGGGTTTTTCAACAGACAAAACACTGAAAACTTTCACACACTGATAGAAGCTTTAACGACAGAACTCCACCTATGTTAAAACCAATGAACTTTGGCAACTCACAATTGCCAAAAGCTTCTCTGATCGTAACATTGGGGAGTTTCTGACGCTCTGCTTCCATCCCCGTAGATAGCTGATGAGTCTGAGGTGACGTGCAGACGAAACTAGCTAGTCCTATCATAGTCGGGTTCACTCCCCAGGGAGTGTAAGTGTGATGAAAGTTAAGTGGAATACATCGTTGTGTTATAGAAGAAATTAAAATATAACCAACGTATGACCTCGAGTAATTCAATAACACTACAATTATTGTTTACAAGGTCGATACAAAACCAACATAAACAAAAGGGATCCACTCGCCCTAAATTCAGCAATTAAAAAACAATCTTCAACTATTTGTTGTATTTACCAGTCTGCATATCGAAAAAACCGAGGGTTTTTCAACAGACAAAACACTGAAAACTTTCACACACTGATAGAAGCTTTAACGACAGAACTCCACCTATGTTAAAACCAATGAACTTTGGCAACTCACAATTGCCAAAAGCTTCTCTGATCGTAACATTGGGGAGTTTCTGACGCTCTGCTTCCATCCCCGTAGATAGCTGATGAGTCTGAGGTGACGTGCAGACGAAACTAGCTAGTCCTATCATAGTCGGGTTCACTCCCCAGGGAGTGTAAGTGTGATGAAAGTTAAGTGGAATACATCGTTGTGTTATAGAAGAAATTAAAATATAACCAACGTATGACCTCGAGTAATTCAATAACACTACAATTATTGTTTACAAGGTCGATACAAAACCAACATAAACAAAAGGGATCCACTCGCCCTAAATTCAGCAATTAAAAAACAATCTTCAACTATTTGTTGTATTTACCAGTCTGCATATCGAAAAAACCGAGGGTTTTTCAACAGACAAAACACTGAAAACTTTCACACACTGATAGAAGCTTTAACGACAGAACTCCACCTATGTTAAAACCAATGAACTTTGGCAACTCACAATTGCCAAAAAGCTTCTCTGATCGTAACATTGGGGAGTTTCTGACGCTCTGCTTCCATCCCCGTAGATAGCTGATGAGTCTGAGGTGACGTGCAGACGAAACTAGCTAGTCCTATCATAGTCGGGTTCACTCCCCAGGGAGTGTAAGTGTGATGAAAGTTAAGTGGAATACATCGTTGTGTTATAGAAGAAATTAAAATATAACCAACGTATGACCTCGAGTAATTCAATAACACTACAATTACAAATATTATATAAAAATATTATTTAAGTTGTCGATAATTAAATTCAAGTTTTAATAATTACAAATAATATAAAAAAAAAAAAATATATAAAAAAATGTTGTCCGAGCAAACAATCGCACTTATAACAAGAGAGAACGCTATAGTCGGGTGCCCCGACTATCAGATACCCGTTACTCAGGTAAAGGGAGTGCGAGGGAGATGGAGATAGAAACTTTGATCACGCATAACTTTTTAACGAATGGTCCGATTTGAAAAATTTCTTCTACATTTCGATAGGTATTGATAAACACAATAAAACTGCATTTTTACTTTTCCGAAATATTTAAATTTTTAAAATCGTATATAAGCGATTGTGGGCGTTAAAGGGGGCGTGGCATCTTTTTGAAACAAACTTGCGCTGCGTAGGAACTCCTAGAATCTGCATGCAAAATGCCAATCTTCTAGCTTTTATAGTTTCCGAGATCTCAGCGTTCATACGGACAGACAGACAGACAGACGGACAGACAGACGGACAGACGGACAGACGGACAGACGGACATGGCTATATCGACTCGGCTAGTGACCCTGATCAAGAATATATATACTTTATAGGGTCGGAAACGCTTCCTTCTAGCTGTTACATACTTTTGCACAAATACAATATACCCTTTTACTCTACGAGTAACGGGTATAAAAAGGCAGGTGGAGATTACCAACGCCTGTAAGGCGCTGGAAGATCTCCCAAGCTTATCATTTGAATACTTAAAGAAATTTGATGAGCTAAAGGCCGAGTGCATCGAAAATCACAAAGCTCTGATGCATATTGGAGTAGTCGCGCATGACTACTTCATTAAGAGTCATTACGAGCAAATGCTCTCGATTTTTAATAGAATTAAAGTAAGAATAGATAAAGTATTAGCTGAATCCGATCAGTCCGATGGTAAATTAATGGTAAAAGAGCAGAATAAAGAAAAAAGTGTAAACTACGAAAGCCAGTTAGATACAGCAATAGAGCAGTTAGAAAGGTATTTAAAAGATACATTTGAGGATATTCAAAATGATAAAATAAAAACATTTGAAATTAGGATAGGGAAGCTTAATTTTTATTGGGATAAGATAGTTGCCATGAAGCAGGGAAATGATATATTGGAAGAATTAGCGTTCGATATTTCCATGGTTACCAAAGACATGAGAAAAAAACTCGAGGAAATTGTGCCAAAAAAGGTAGAAGTTGCAAATCATAAAATTGAAGATTTGCCAACGCTGCCTAAAATTCAGGTACCCACATTTTTTGGAGATTCCAAAGATTGGGACCTATTTTATGAGTTATTTAATGAACTCATACATTTAAGGGAGGATCTCAGTCCTACCTTGAAATTTAACTACCTCAAAATCTCACTTAAGGGAGAAGCCAGGAATGTGGTTTCTCACTTATTGTTGGGATCAGGGGAAAATTATGAGGCCGCTTGGGAATTGTTAACCAATCGGTATGATATACCCTTGCAGAATACTCTGTAAATTTTATTCTCCAAAATTATTCATATGATGCATTCTTAATACTCATAAAAATCCCAACTTCCTAACTTTAAAAACACCAAAGTTATGGCATTTCCAATCGTTCAGTTATATGGCAGCTATAGGATATAGTCGACCGATCCATTTGAAATTTGGTAGGTCGAATTAATTGGCCAAAAATAAAACCCATAGGAAATCCCAACTTTCTAACTTTACAAACACCAAAGTTATGGCATTTCCGATCAATCAGTTATATAGCAGCTAAAGAATAAAGTCGGCCGATCCTTATGAAATTTGGTAGGTCGGATTGATTGGCCAAATATAAAACCCATAGGAAATCCCAGCTTCCTAACTTTACAAACACCAAAGTTATGGCATTTCCGATCAATCAGTTATATGGCAGCTATAGGATATAGTCGGCCGATCCCGGCCGATCCGACATATATACTGCGTGCAAAGTTTCAATTCGATATCTTTAAAACTGAGAGACTAGTTCGCGTAGAAACAGACAGACGGACAGACAGACGGACAGACAGACGGACAGACAGACGGACAGACAGACGGACAGACAGACGGACAGACGGACATGGCTATATCAACTCAGGAGGTGATCCTGATCAAGAATATATATACTTTATATGGTCGGAGATGTCTCCTTCACTGCGTTGCACACTTTTGACCAAAATTATAATACCCTCTGCAAGGGTATAAAAACTCGAGGAAATTGTGCCAAAAAAGGTAGAAGTTGAAAATCATAAAATTGAAGATTTGCCAACGCTGCCTAAAATTCAGGTACCCACATTTTTTGGAGATTCCAAAGATTGGGACCTATTTTATGAGTTATTTAATGAACTCATACATTTAAGGGAGGATCTCAGTCCTACCTTGAAATTTAACTACCTCAAAATCTCACTTAAGGGAGAAGCCAGGAATGTGGTTTCTCACTTATTGTTGGGATCAGGGGAAAATTATGAGGCCGCTTGGGAATTGTTAACCAATCGGTATGAAAATAAAAGGAAAATATTTTCCGATCAGATAAATCGCCTTCTTGATCTCCAAAATCTAAATGTGGAATCAGCTCGGCAATTAAGAATGTTTATTGACACAATTAATGAGTGAATTCACATGATAAAATTAAAGGCACAAATTTCGGACGAGGTTGATATAGTTTTTGCACACATAATAATAAGAAAATTTAACAAAGAAGCTCTGCAACTATATGAGAGCCATGTTAAAAAACTAAAGAAATTCAAGCATTGTCCAATGTCATTGAATTTTTAGAGCAACGACTCAGTTCGATTAGCTCAGTTCAGGATGAAAAACCTGCAAAAAAGTGTTCAGTAGCAATATGAAAGAGTTGTCTACTAACAGTTGTCCGATGTGCAAAAGTACGGGACATTGGATACTTCAGTGTCAAAAATTTAAGGCTTTGAATCCATCTGAACGGATGGAAAAAGTAAAAAAGGCACATTTGTGTTTTAAATGCCTTAAACACTCTTATAGTAAGAAATGTCAAAGCGACATTTCATGTTCGATTTGTAAAAAAAATCACCATAGTATGCTACACATTTATGTAAAGTTTAAAACAGACGAAAAAACTGAAAAAACTAATGAAAAAGTAAACACGTGTATGACATCGGAACAAGCGTTGCTAGCTACAGCACGCATTCAAATTCAATCCTCTGAGGGGGGTTTCGAAAATTTTAGAGCTTTGATCGACAGTGGTTCTCAAAGCACAATAATTTCAGAAGAATCTGCGCAGATTCTGAAATTGCCCAAAATTCGGTCTCAAACAGAGATCAGTGGAGTATCGTCCACGGGAAAGTGCATCTCGAAGCACAAGGTAAATCTTTCAATTTAACGAAATAATTCCCAAACAAGAAAGGAAAGCTAACTTCGGGCGGAGCCGAAGTTGATATACCCTTGCAGAATACTCTGTAAATTATATTCTTCAAAATTATTCATATGATGCATTCTTAATACTCATAAAAAATCCCAACTTCCTAACTTTAAAAACACCAAAGTTATGGCATTTCCCATCGTTCAGTTATATGGCAGCTATAGAATATAGTCGGCCGATCCATATGAAATTTGGTAGGTCGGATTAATTGGCCAAAAATAAAACCCATAGGAAATCCCAACTTTACAAACACCAAAGTTATGGCATTTCCGAAGGGTGTGTGCAAAGTTTCAATTCGATGTCTTTAAAACTGAGAGACTAGTTCGCGTAGAAACAGACAGACGGACAGACGGACATGGCTATATCAACTCAGGAGGTGATCCTGATCAAGAATATATATACTTTATATGGTCGGAGATGTCTCCTTCACTGCGTTGCACACTTTTGACCAAAATTATAATACCCTCTGCAAGGGTATAAAAACGATACGAATTGAAGCACTTATACTTCCAAGAAGTACAATTTGGCTGACCCAGACTTTAATTAGCCGGGTCGTGTAGATCTGATAATTGGGGCAGATCTATACACTAACATTCTGCAGAATGGAGTGGTCAAAATTAATGGCCTCCTCGGTCAAAAAACCGAATTCGGGTGGATTGTCTCTGGATGCAAAAAATCCAAAGGTAAGAAGACAATTGTAGCAACCACCATCGAATTAAAAGATATGGATCGGTATTGGGAAGTTGAGGAAGAAGACAAAAATGATATCGAATCTGAAATATGTGAAAATCATTTCATAAAAACTACAAGAAAAGGTTCAGATGGTCGATACATTGTGTCAATTCCTTTTAAAGATGATGTCACCTTAGGCGATTCGAAAAAACAAGCAATGGCTCGTTTCATGAATCTTGAGAAAAAATGAAAAAGAAATGAAAAACTAAGGTTAGACTATGCTAAATTCATGCATGAGTATATGGATTTAGGTAATATGGTCGAAGTGCAGGAAGAAGGAAAGTACTTTTTACCTCACCAGGCAGTAATTAGAGATTCAAGTCTGACGACCAAATTAAGAGTTGTTTTTGACGCTTCAGCAAAAACAACCAATAATAAAAGTTTGAACGACATAATGTGGATTGGTCCACGAGTTCAAAAAGATATTTTTGACATTATTATTAAATGGCGAAAATGGGAATTTGTAGTATCTGCGGACGTTGCAAAAATGTATCGTCAGATAAATATTAATGATAATGATCAAGAATATCAATATATTTTATGGAGAGATTCTCCAGATGAAAAAATTAAAAATTATAAATTGACAACTGTCACATATGGTACTGCATCTGCACCATATTTAGCTACTAGAGTTCTAGTAGATATTGCTGATAAATGCAAAAACAAAGATGTAAGTGAAATAATTAGGAATGATTTTTATATGGATGACCTAATGACTGGGGCTGATTCTGTAGAAGATGCCAATAATTTAATTAAATTAATTTCTCAAGAGTTACATAATGTGGGAATGAATTTAAGAAAATGGATATCAAACAGTTCAAAAATAATGGAAACTGTAGAAGACACAGGAGATAACAAGGTTCTCACTCTTGCCGAAACTGAAAGCGTAAAATCCCTGGGGCTTCAATGGGAACCGCAGAAGGATTTATTTAAATTCAAAGTAAATTGCGGGGACTCAAAAAACATTAACAAAAGGATAGTGTTATCAACATTATCAAAAATATATTACCCTTTGGGATGGCTGGCTCCTGTAACTATTTTAGGAAAACTTTTTATTCAAAAACTATGGATAAATAAGAGTGAATGGGATCAAGAATTATCCAAGGAAGATAAAGATTATTGGGTAAATTTTAAGGAAAATTTATTACTTTTAGAAGAGATTCGAATTCCAAGATGGATTAGTTCAAAAAATGGTTCAATAATACAGCTACATGGATTTGCTGACGCTTCCGAAAAGGCATATGCAGCAGTGGTATATGCTAAAGTAGGGAATTGAGTAAACATAGTAGCCAGCAAAAGTAGAATTAATCCAATTAAAAATAGAAAAACTATTCCCAAGCTAGAGTTATGTGCAACTCACTTGCTTAGTGAATTGATCAAGAGAATAATTGAATCCATTGATACCAAGGTAGAAATCTATGCTTGGAGTGATTCCACTATAACTTTAGCATGGATTAAAAATGGTGATAGTAAGGTCAAGTTCATTAGACGAAGAACGGATGACATTCGAAAACTTACTAATACCGAATGGAACCATGTGAAGTCTGAAGAAAATCATCTAGAGGAATTAGTTCTAGCCAACTGACCACCTGTGATTTATGGTGGAAAGGTCCGAAATGGCTATCTGAGCCAAAGCAGCATTGGCCTCGACAGCAATCCAAAGAAGATCTGGTTTTAGTAAATTCTATTCTAAATAACAAAACCGATGACCCCATTTACAAAGTATTAGATAAGTTTTCCAGCATTGAAAAAATTATACGAATAATAGTATATTTAAATAGATTCATTCGATCAAAAATTAAGAAAGAATCTTTTCCTTCCTTTCTATCGGTAAAGGAGCTGAACCGAGCTAAAAAGATCGTTATTAAAAAACAGCAAGAATATCAATTCAGTCTAGAGATAAAATGCCTGGAAACAAAAAAGAAATTAAGACAAGTAATAGGATATTGTCGTTGAATCCATTTTTAGATCAGGATGGTATACTTCGAGTGGGAGGGAGACTGCAAAACTCCAATTCAGAATTTGAAGTAAAGCATCCAATTATTTTAAACAAGTGCCATTTAACAAATTTATTGATCCAAAAGGCTCATAAAGAAAGTATAAAGAAGTATTTGAGAGAATGTGTCAAGTGTGCTAGGTACAGACAAAATACTGCTCAACAAATAATGGGCAATCTGCCTAAATACAGAGTTACGATGTCCTACCCATTCTTAAATACTGGAATAGATTACGCAGGTCCTTATTTTGTTAAATGTTCCAAGAATCGTGGGCTAATAACATATAAGGGTTACATTGCCGTATTTGTGTGTATGGCTACCAAGGCCATTCTTCTAGAAAAGGTAAGTGATTTAACCTCGGATGCATTTCTAGGAGCTCTAAGAAGATTTGTTGCTAGAAGAGGAAAAGTTGCCAATATCTATTCGGATAACGGAACAAATTTCGTAGAAGCTTCAAGAAAGTTAGATCAAGAGTTAGTTAAAGCAATCAAGGAAAACACAATGATTGCCGCGCAGCTTGAAAAAGATAGAATTGATTGGCATTTTATCCCCCTGGCAGGACCTCACTTCGGAGGTATTTGGGAATCTGGAGTTAAATCCATGAAGCACCATTTGAAACGGGTAATAGGGGAAAATAGTCTGACATACGAAGAGATGTCAACACTTTTATGTCAAATAGAAGCATGCTTGAATTCGAGACCATTGTATACTTCTGAGAATGAAATGGATCAACATGAAGTATTAACTCCAGGTCATTTCTTGATTGGTAGACCACCGTTAGAGATTTTTGAACCAATTGAAAATGAGAAAATTGGTAATTTAGATAGGTGGAAATTAATCCAAAAAATTAGAAGAGACTTCTGGGTTAAATGGAAAGAGGAGTATTTGCATACTCTACAACAGAGAAACAAGTGGAAGAGGGAAAGTCCAAATATAAAGAAAGGACAAATTGTCTTGTTGAAGGATGAAAACAGTCATCCAGCCAGGTGGCCAATGGGAAAGGTGGAAAAAGTCCATAAGGGTAAAGACGAAAAGGTTAGAGTGGTAGAAGTGAAATTACAAGATGGATTTATCACCAGACCAATAAGCAAGATTTGTCCCTTAGACGGAATAAAGTCTGTCGATAAAATGGAATCTGACCCCGAAGAGACAAAGCCGAAAAGACAAAAAAGAGGTACATCAAAGATCTCAAAACTTGGTTTTGTAATAGCTATGTTATTATTTATATTCTGCCAATTTGCTAACGCATCAGCTAAAGTTGATCAGCCAAGGTATGCAATAGAGAAGATAAAAAAGACCTCGGCAATATATTTAGACCCAATGGGGGACGTTGAAATTGTAGCCTCCTCTTGGAATTTAATAATATTTTATAATATGGACGTTTACTTCGAAATGCTTAAAAATGGTAAAGAATTAATACCAAAAATGAGGGTCATTTGCGAACGGCTTCATAGTTTTGAGGATCAATGTCCTTTAGTTCTGAGTAATACAGAAAGTCAGATCTCAGACATAGAAGAAAATAATAAACTTTTTATGGCTCAGGGAAAATCAAGAAGTAAACGTGATCCATTTGGTTTTATGGGATCGCTTTATCACATTCTGTTTGGAATAATGGATGAAGACGACAGGATACAAATGGAGGATAATATGAACAACTTATTAAGCAATCAGCATAGCCTGAAAGAGTTAAGTAGGAAACAGACTTCCTTAGTCGATTCTACGACTAACATTTTAAAGAAAACGACTGTTGAAGTTAACTCAAATTTTATAGGAATGAACGAAAGAATCAAGAACATGACGACGGTATTGCAAGAATCTTATTATGTGTACAAAGAGTCTATCAATTTTTTTATGATAACCAAACAGCTAAGTAACATTATAGATGAATGCGACAAAATTCAATATGGTATCATAAGCCTATTAATAGACATAAATCATGGCCGACTTAATACAAACATATTAAGACCTAGTCAGCTAAAGGGTGAAATTTCCAAAATAAAAGACAGTTGGTCTGAAAATCTAGTCTTGCCAGGGAAAAGAACAGGCACAGAATTAAAGGAGGTTTACACCTTATTGACGGCTAGAGGTTTATTTGTGGATAACAAATTAATAATTAATCCGGTTAAATTGGACGACCGCATGATTACAGTGCATGTAGAATCTCAGTATTTAATTTATAATTTCGAGATCGATGCATATCACCTTATGGTAGAATCTACTATTAATAAATGTCAAAGGTGGCAGTCGAATAAAAGAGTTTGTGGGGGAAGTTGGCCTTGGAGTAGTGCTAACGACAATAGTTGTGAGATTAAACCTCTCAAACCAAATAAGGCATCGAACTGCAGGTATAAATCGATTATAGAGAGTAAGTCATATTGGGTTGAGTTGGAAAGGAAAAGTAGTTGGCTTTTTAAGGTTCAAAACAATTCTAAGGCTAGAATTCAGTGTAGCAACTCAAAAATAGAGATAGTAGATTTACCTGAACAAGGAATAATGACTTTGAGGTCAGATTGTACTGCTCGAACTGATGATAACATATTAATTGCTCAACACAGTATTCAGTTAGAAGATCAGGGAACATTAGCTTTGTCTTACATTGGAGAAGTTAACGAAATACCAAAGATTATTTGGAACCCGCTCGACATGCCATTAATTAACCATACGGACGAAATCAATCGTTTATCAAGGCAAATTTAATATTTAAAAACTCACAAGCAAGAATTGAGGGAATTAGACTTTCACCTTTTAACTGGACATGCATCCCTCATTTTAGCAATTGTAATAATAATTATATTAACTGTATATTTTATAAGAAAAATAAAAATACGAAGGCAGTTACAAGCCATAGCATTACCCAGCGGTATGCTTAATATTTAAATTTGTAGATACAATAAATCTATGATATAAAAATGTTTTATGTTAAAAAATAAATAAATTCAATAAAATGTTAAAACACAATAATTGCAAGCCGTGGAAAGGTGTCAAAATTATTATGCAAAATAAAATAAATCGAATTAATACAGTCCACTAATTTTGTATTGCAATGTTTTTGAGAATAAATGAAATAAATTGTAATTAACGCATACACCTAATCTTGCCGGCCCTTGCCAGAATGTTCAGACGAACACTAATAAAAATAAAATATAATACTTTTTTAGCTCTGTGCATGTCATGTGACAATTGTAAATCGACTCAGAGCCATAAAATATGATCTGTAATTTTAGACCCTACAAGGGAGCGGTGTTAGCACTTGTAATCTGTAAGTGCAGGCCACTTGAGCCTAACCGAAGATAATCACTTGAGATGTTTCTCACACTGCACCAAGGGTTCCTGTGCGGGGGTCAAATGATAACTCTCCCGCTCAGGCAGACGCGGCCTCTGCGTAGGCCACAGATAAGACCAGAATAAGAATTTCATGTTAGTTTCCTAAGCAGGGACTTAGAAAATAAAATTCAGTTTTAATACAGAACTCAACTGAAAAGGTTGTTTTATTTAATTCATCCCTTTCAACCACAAATTGAGTTTGTATACCAAAAAAAAAAACAAAAAATTAAGATCTAATTTTGTGCTAATGATCTTGATTTTTTCTTTTTTTTTGGTATACAAACTCAATTTGTGATGTTTACAGTCAGAACATAATACTCTGATAAGAGTAGTTAATCTACTTGACTTAGAAAGGTTAAGCCAAGTCGGGACTTTCAAACTTAAATCAAATCGTCTGAGCTGCGGGAAATTGAAATCCTTGTTAAAAGATTACAATGAAACACTAAAAAGTTTGAGCTTCAAATATTTGACTTATTTCTGATAAGAGGAAAATGAGAAGATCTAAATCTAAATTTAAAATGAAATACAAGTTTAAATAGCAAATTATATGTTAGATTAATTGTGTAAGTCTCAAAAGCTCATTAGTCAAATTTTGTTTTTTTATATAACATAGAATTATTTAGCTTTTTTTTAATGGTCAAAAGAGTGACCCCCCCTTCTTTAATAAAATTATATGAAAAACAAGAAAGGAAGCAAACTTCAACAACCCGAAGTTTAAATACCATTGCAGTTAATACAAGACGACAACATTTCGATTTATATGCATATAGTATATTACTAAAAACAATGTTTTTAGTAATGTTTTTGAAAACAGTAAAATAAAATTTTTTCTGCTTATTTTTTTTTACTTTTTCGATTTTTCTGTGGAAGCTATATGATTTAGATGTCCAATTTGAATTTAATTAAAACCGTAAAACCATAGTATTTAAATATTATCGGCTTGTTTCGCTCTTGTCGTGCCCTGTACGCAGCTATTGTGAGGGGGTGAGGTCCATCGTTGGGACACAACTGCAGGGCTTCCTGTAGGCTCGGCGCGTCCCTCTGCTCAACAGGAGCAGATACCTCCCACGACGGTGAAGAGGGCGGCTTGCCTTCCGCACTCATATATTTTCCGCGTTGTTGCAGTCTGCGGTTTGCCTACCACACTTTGTTTCCCTTGATGGTGTGAAGGATTTGCCATGCCTACCACACTTAATTATTCTCTGCTGCTGCTGCCCGGGGCCTATGGACTCAGGCGGTACCGGTGCCGGCCATCGCTCAGGTTTTCATTGTGTTTCACGGAAATCAATTTTAACTCTGCTTCTGTTTTTTTTTTGTTTTTGTTTTGTTGTTTTCTTCTTGTTTTTTTTTTGTTGAAAAATTTTGTTTATTTGTTTTGTATTTCGGCACTTTATATCACTTTTTTCACATAAGTCTGCGATCGATTTTCTTTGTAACAAACAACTGTCATGGTCGCCATGTAGTGTTCGGTGATATAATTAAATTATACATTTTTGAGATGTGTAGGCTTGAGTTGTCTTTATTCAATTAATTTAGCTCATATCTAAGAAAGTACTTTAAAGCTAAGGCCGCGCAACTGCGCTGCCGGGAATGCCGGCAGTGGACCGGCTGCATTTATGTATTTCTTATATATGAATATGCTGCTCGCTGTTGACAGCGGCTAGCTCGAGAGAGGTAGTATGTACTGGTAGTATATGTGCAGTCAAGGCATGGGCTGACTTATGCACTTATGGTCTTCAAGACAGAGCTCGGCTTGTGTTTATGTAAGCGTGTGCAATAATACAATAGCCTGTCTGGAAAAAACTTTGTTTAAAATTTCGGCGAAATACTTCTTCCCCTTCGGCAAAGGACACGATTCGAGATCGAAGATTATACCTCTTCTCATTTTCATCGTGCTTTTCCTGCATTCGCTGACAAACTTTATCACGAACAATGTCAAAAGAATCTTTCCGATTAAATTTTATGGATCGATGATCTAATAAGTTTAATTTCCTTAACAACGAGTAAGTGGAACCGGAGGTAATCATGTGCTGGCCGAAAACCATGTAGTATGGCGAGGTGCCTATACTAGCATGCACTGCTGCCAACTTTTGCCCAGCAAAAAAAGCTGTTTTTGACGGGAAGAATTCAGAAAAAAGCTAAAAATATTATCCAAAAAATTCAATAAAAAGCTAAAGAAAAATGTATAAAAAAACGAAAAAATATCAAATTAATAACAATTTATTAAGGTAATTTTTGCTTAAAATATTTCCATAATTTTATCAAAATCTTCTTGGTCGTCCTTATTTGCGTATGACATATTAATGCCTATCATGCGCAGATATTTTACAGGCACTTCATACTCGACGCAGCATTTTCCAATCCTTCGCAATCCGTATCTGTATATTAAAATAGAAAATGAATACAGTATATCTTTTGTTTGTAAATAACACTTTACCTTATGCTTAGAATGTTGTTAGTCGTGCTGAGGCCTGTCGAATTCCTTAATTTGGATTTAATTAGGTTAACCTGGTTAAAACCCCTTTCTATTTCCGCGTTTGACCAGGGCAAACATAATATTTGGATGGCCACAGTTGCCAACACAAAAAAAATCTTCGGTTTCCACCAGAATATTTAAATTGGAGCACCTCAAACCAAAATTTCTTTGTGTCGCTGATGTTTTCCCACTTGATCGAATTAATGTTATTGTATTGGCGTTCAATTTCTGCAATATTCTTACATTCAAGGAACTCTAAAATTTCTGTGATGCTTTTAATTTCTTAATTTCTAAAAAAGCCAGAATTCCGGCTTTTCACAATTCCCGCAATTCATAAATTTTTCCCGCAGTTAGTCTTCAAAAAAAGCCAGTTTTGACGGGAAAAAATCCAAATTGGCAGCACTGCTAGCATGAACCGATGATCTTAAAGCACAACATATCCTACTTAGATACTCGTCCCAGTCCTTCTGATCAGGACGCAAATACGCCCTAATTGCAGAGATTACAGAGCTATTAACGCGCTTAGACGCGTTGGCCTGGGGCGAATGCACTGCACTCAGTGTGTGAGTAACACCGTACTGTTTCATAAGCTTCTGAAAAGCATGAGAGCGAAATTGCGAACCGTTGTCGGACAACACCGTTTCCGGAGCTTCATACGCCATAAACAACTCCCCATCAAGGTATTTTAAAACGACACATACTTGGAAAAGAGTTCTAGTAGATATTGCTGATAAATGCAAAAACAAAGATGTAAGTGAAATAATTAGGAATGATTTTTATATGGATGACCTAATGACTGGGGCTGATTCTGTAGAAGATGCCAATAATTTAATTAAATTAATTTCTCAAGAGTTACATAATGTGGGAATGAATTTAAGAAAATGGATATCAAACAGTTCAAAAATAATGGAAACTGTAGAAGACACAGGAGATAACAAGGTTCTGCCTCTTGCCGAAAATGAAAGCGTAAAATCCCTGGGGCTTCAATGGGAACCGCAGAAGGATTTATTTAAATTCAAAGTAAATTGCGGGGACTCAAAAAACATTAACAAAAGGATAGTGTTATCAACATTATCAAAAATATATTACCCTTTGGGATGGCTGGCTCCTGTAACTATTTTAGGAAAACTTTTTATTCAAAAACTATGGATAAATAAGAGTGAATGGGATCAAGAATTATCCAAGGAAGATAAAGATTATTGGGTAAATTTTAAGGAAAATTTATTACTTTTAGAAGAGATTCGAATTCCAAGATGGATTAGTTCAAAAAATGGTTCAATAATACAGCTACATGGATTTGCTGACGCTTCCGAAAAGGCATATGCAGCAGTGGTATATGCTAAAGTAGGGAATTGTGTAAACATAGTAGCCAGCAAAAGTAGAATTAATCAAATTAAAAATAGAAAAACTATTCCCAAGCTAGAGTTATGTGCAACTCACTTGCTTAGTGAATTGATCAAGCGAATAATTGAATCCATTGATACCAAGGTAGAAATCTATGCTTGGAGTGATTCCACTATAACTTTAGCATGGATTAAAAATGGTGATAGTAAGGTCAAGTTCATTAGACGAAGAACGGATGACATTCGAAAACTTACTAATACCGAATGGAACCATGTGAAGTCTGAAGAAAATCATCTAGAGGAATTAGTTCTAGCCAACTGACCACCTGTGATTTATGGTGGAAAGGTCCGAAATGGCTATCTGAGCCAAAGCAGCATTGGCCTCGACAGCAATCCAAAGAAGATCTGGTTTTAGTAAATTCTATTCTAAATAACAAAACCGATGACCCCATTTACAAAGTATTAGATAAGTTTTCCAGCATTGAAAAATACGAATAATAGTATATTTAAATAGATTCATTCGATCAAAAATTAAGAAAGAATCTTTTCCTTCCTTTCTATCGGTAAAGGAGCTGAACCGAGCTAAAAAGATCGCTATTAAAAAACAGCAAGAATATCAATTCAGTCTAGAGATAAAATGCCTGGAAACAAAAAAAGAAATTAAGACAAGTAATAGGATATTGTCGTTGAATCCATTTTTAGATAAGGATGGTATACTTCGAGTGGGAGGGAGACTGCAAAACTCCAATTCAGAATTTGAAGTAAAGCATCCAATTATTTTAAACAAGTGCCATTTAACAAATTTATTGATCCAAAAGGCTCATAAAGAAAGTATAAAGAAGTATTTGAGAGAATGTGTCAAGTGTGCTAGGTACAGACAAAATACTGCTCAACAAATAATGGGCAATCTGCCTAAATACAGAGTTACGATGTCCTACCCATTCTTAAATACTGGAATAGATTACGCAGGTCCTTATTTTGTTAAATGTTCCAAGAATCGTGGGCTAATAACATATAAGGGTTACATTGCCGTATTTGTGTGTATGGCTACCAAGGCCATTCTTCTAGAAAAGGTAAGTGATTTAACCTCGGATGCATTTCTAGGAGCTCTAAGAAGATTTGTTGCTAGAAGAGGAAAAGTTGCCAATATCTATTCGGATAACGGAACAAATTTCGTAGAAGCTTCAAGAAAGTTAGATCAAGAGTTAGTTAAAGCAATCAAGGAAAACACAATGATTGCCGCGCAGCTTGAAAAAGATAGAATTGATTGGCATTTTATCCCCCTGGCAGGACCTCACTTCGGAGGGTATTTGGGAATCTGGAGTTAAATCCATGAAGCACCATTTGAAACGGGTAATAGGGGAAAATAGTCTGACATACGAAGAGATGTCAACACTTTTATGTCAAATAGAAGCATGCTTGAATTCGAGACCATTGTATACTTCTGAGAATGAAATGGATCAACATGAAGTATTAACTCCAGGTCATTTCTTGATTGGTAGACCACCGTTAGAGATTTTTGAACCAATTGAAAATGAGAAAATTGGTAATTTAGATAGGTGGAAATTAATCCAAAAAATTAGAAGAGACTTCTGGGTTAAATGGAAAGAGGAGTATTTGCATACTCTACAACAGAGAAACAAGTGGAAGAGGGAAAGTCCAAATATAAAGAAAGGACAAATTGTCTTGTTGAAGGATGAAAACAGTCATCCAGCCAGGTGGCCAATGGGAAAGGTGGAAAAAGTCCATAAGGGTAAAGACGAAAAGGTTAGAGTGGTAGAAGTGAAATTACAAGATGGATTTATCACCAGACCAATAAGCAAGATTTGTCCCTTAGACGGAATAAAGTCTGTCGATAAAATGGAATCTGACCCCGAAGAGACAAAGCCGAAAAGACAAAAAAGAGGTACATCAAAGATCTCAAAACTTGGTTTTGTAATAGCTATGTTATTATTTATATTCTGCCAATTTGCTAACGCATCAGCTAAAGTTGATCAGCCAAGGTATGCAATAGAGAAGATAAAAAAGACCTCGGCAATATATTTAGACCCAATGGGGGACGTTGAAATTGTAGCCTCCTCTTGGAATTTAATAATATTTTATAATATGGACGTTTACTTCGAAATGCTTAAAAATGGTAAAGAATTAATACCAAAAATGAGGGTCATTTGCGAACGGCTTCATAGTTTTGAGGATCAATGTCCTTTAGTTCTGAGTAATACAGAAAGTCAGATCTCAGACATAGAAGAAAATAATAAACTTTTTATGGCTCAGGGAAAATCAAGAAGTAAACGTGATCCATTTGGTTTTATGGGATCGCTTTATCACATTCTGTTTGGAATAATGGATGAAGACGACAGGATACAAATGGAGGATAATATGAACAACTTATTAAGCAATCAGCATAGCCTGAAAGAGTTAAGTAGGAAACAGACTTCCTTAGTCGATTCTACGACTAACATTTTAAAGAAAACGACTGTTGAAGTTAACTCAAATTTTATAGGAATGAACGAAAGAATCAAGAACATGACGGCGGTATTGCAAGAATCTTATTATGTGTACAAAGAGTCTATCAATTTTTTTATGATAACCAAACAGCTAAGTAACATTATAGATGAATGCGACAAAATTCAATATGGTATCATAAGCCTATTAATAGACATAAATCATGGCCGACTTAATACAAACATATTAAGACCTAGTCAGCTAAAGGGTGAAATTTCCAAAATAAAGACAGTTGGTCTGAAAATCTAGTCTTGCCAGGGAAAAGAACAGGCACAGAATTAAAGGAGGTTTACACCTTATTGACGGCTAGAGGTTTATTTGTGGATAACAAATTAATAATTAATCCGGTTAAATTGGACGACCGCATGATTACAGTGCATGTAGAATCTCAGTATTTAATTTATAATTTCGAGATCGATGCATATCACCTTATGGTAGAATCTACTATTAATAAATGTCAAAGGTGGCAGTCGAATAAAAGAGTTTGTGGGGGAAGTTGGCCTTGGAGTAGTGCTAACGACAATAGTTGTGAGATTAAACCTCTCAAACCAAATAAGGCATCGAACTGCAGGTATAAATCGATTATAGAGAGTAAGTCATATTGGGTTGAGTTGGAAAGGAAAAGTAGTTGGCTTTTTAAGGTTCAAAACAATTCTAAGGCTAGAATTCAGTGTAGCAACTCAAAAATAGAGATAGTAGATTTACCTGAACAAGGAATAATGACTTTGAGGTCAGATTGTACTGCTCGAACTGATGATAACATATTAATTGCTCAACACAGTATTCAGTTAGAAGATCAGGGAACATTAGCTTTGTCTTACATTGGAGAAGTTAACGAAATACCAAAGATTATTTGGAACCCGCTCGACATGCCATTAATTAACCATACGGACGAAATCAATCGTTTATCAAGGCAAATTTAATATTTAAAAACTCACAAGCAAGAATTGAGGGAATTAGACTTTCCCTTTTAACTGGACATGCATCCCTCATTTTAGCAATTGTAATAATAATTATATTAACTGTATATTTTATAAGAAAAATAAAAATACGAAGGCAGTTACAAGCCATAGCATTACCCAGCGGTATGCTTAATATTTAAATTTGTAGATACAATAAATCTATGATATAAAAATGTTTTATGTTAAAAAATAAATAAATTCAATAAAATGTTAAAACACAATAATTGCAAGCCGTGGAAAGGTGTCAAAATTATTATGCAAAATAAAATATATCGAATTAATACAGTCCACTAATTTTGTATTGCAATGTTTTTGAGAATAAATGAAATAAATTGTAATTAACGCATACACCTAATCTTGCCGGCCCTTGCCAGAATGTTCAGACGAACACTAATAAAAATAAAATATAATACTTTTTTAGCTCTGTGCATGTCATGTGACAATTGTAAATCGACTCAGAGCCATAAAATATGATCTGTAATTTTAGACCCTACAAGGGAGCGGTGTTAGCACTTGTAATCTGTAAGTGCAGGCCACTTGAGCCTAACCGAAGATAATCACTTGAGATGTTTCTCACACTGCACCAAGGGTTCCTGTGCGGGGGTCAAATGATAAACTCTCCCGCTCAGGCAGACGCGGCCTCTGCGTAGGCCACAGATAAGACCAGAATAAGAATTTCATGTTAGTTTCCTAAGCAGGGACTTAGAAAATAAAATTCAGTTTTAATACAGAACTCAACTGAAAAGGTTGTTTTATTTAATTCATCCCTTTCAACCACAAATTGAGTTTGTATACCAAAAAAAAAACAAAAAATTAAGATCTAATTTTGTGCTAATGATCTTGATTTTTTCTTTTTTTTTGGTATACAAACTCAATTTGTGATGTTTACAGTCAGAACATAATACTCTGATAAGAGTAGTTAATCTACTTGACTTAGAAAGGTTAAGCCAAGTCGGGGCTTTCAAACTTAAATCAAATCGTCTGAGCTGCGGGAAATTGAAATCCTTGTTAAAAGATTACAATGAAACACTAAAAAAGTTTGAGCTTCAAATATTTGACTTATTTCTGATAAGAGGAAAATGAGAAGATCTAAATCTAAATTTAAAATGAAATACAAGTTTAAATAGCAAATTATATGTTAGATTAATTGTGTAAGTCTCAAAAGCTCATTAGTCAAATTTTGTTTTTTTATATAACATAGAATTATTTAGCTTTTTTTAATGGTCAAAAGAGTGACCCCCCTTCTTTAATAAAATTATATGAAAAACAAGAAAGGAAGCAAACTTCAACAACCCGAAGTTTAAATACCATTGCAGTTAATACAAGACGACAACATTTCGATTTATATGCATATAGTATATTACTAAAAACAATGTTTTTAGTAATGTTTTTGAAAACAGTAAAATAAAATTTTTTCTGCTTATTTTTTTTACTTTTTCGATTTTTCTGTGGAAGCTATATGATTTAGATGTCCAATTTGAATTTAATTAAAACCGTAAAACCATAGTATTTAAATATTATCGGCTTGTTTCGCTCTTGTCGTGCCCTGTACGCAGCTATTGTGAGGGGGTGAGGTCCATCGTTGGGACACAACTGCAGGGCTTCCTGTAGGCTCGGCGCGTCCCTCTGCTCAACAGGAGCAGATACCTCCCACGACGGTGAAGAGGGCGGCTTGCCTTCCGCACTCATATATTTTCCGCGTTGTTGCAGTCTGCGGTTTGCCTACCACACTTTGTTTCCCTTGATGGTGTGAAGGATTTGCCATGCCTACCACACTTAATTATTCTCTGCTGCTGCTGCCCGGGGCCTATGGACTCAGGCGGTACCGGTGCCGGCCATCGCTCAGGTTTTCATTGTGTTTCACGGAAATCAATTTTAACTCTGCTTCTGTTTTTTTTTGTTTTTGTTTTGTTGTTTCTTCTTGTTTTTTTTTTGTTGAAAAATTTTGTTTATTTGTTTTGTATTTCGGCACTTTATATCACTTTTTTCACATAAGTCTGCGATCGATTTTCTTTGTAACAAACAACTGTCATGGTCGCCATGTAGTGTTCGGTGATATAATTAAATTATACATTTTTGAGATGTGTAGGCTTGAGTTGTCTTTATTCAATTAATTTAGCTCATATCTAAGAAAGTACTTTAAAGCTAAGGCCGCGCAACTGCGCTGCCGGGAATGCCGGCAGTGGACCGGCTGCATTTATGTATTTCTTATATATGAATATGCTGCTCGCTGTTGACAGCGGCTAGCTCGAGAGAGGTAGTATGTACTGGTAGTATATGTGCAGTCAAGGCATGGGCTGACTTATGCACTTATGGTCTTCAAGACAGAGCTCGGCTTGTGTTTATGTAAGCGTGTGCAATAATACAATAGCCTGTCTGGAAAAAACTTTGTTTAAAATTTCGGCGAAATACTTCTTCCCCTTCGGCAAAGGACACGATTCGAGATCGAAGATTATACCTCTTCTCATTTTCATCGTGCTTTTCCTGCATTCGCTGACAAACTTTATCACGAACAATGTCAAAAGAATCTTTCCGATTAAATTTTATGGATCGATGATCTAATAAGTTTAATTTCCTTAACAACGAGTAAGTGGAACCGGAGGTAATCATGTGCTGGCCGAAAACCATGTAGTATGGCGAGGTGCCTATACTAGCATGCACTGCTGCCAACTTTTGCCCAGCAAAAAAAGCTGTTTTTGACGGGAAGAATTCAGAAAAAAGCTAAAAATATTATCCAAAAAATTCAATAAAAAGCTAAAGAAAAATGTATAAAAAAAACGAAAAAATATCAAATTAATAACAATTTATTAAGGTAATTTTTGCTTAAAATATTTCCATAATTTTATCAAAATCTTCTTGGTCGTCCTTATTTGCGTATGACATATTAATGCCTATCATGCGCAGATATTTTACAGGCACTTCATACTCGACGCAGCATTTTCCAATCCTTCGCAATCCGTATCTGTATATTAAAATAGAAAATGAATACAGTATATCTTTTGTTTGTAAATAACACTTTACCTTATGCTTAGAATGTTGTTAGTCGTGCTGAGGCCTGTCGAATTCCTTAATTTGGATTTAATTAGGTTAACCTGGTTAAAACCCCTTTCTATTTCCGCGTTTGACCAGGGCAAACATAATATTTGGATGGCCACAGTTGCCAACACAAAAAAATCTTCGGTTTCCACCAGAATATTTAAATTGGAGCACCTCAACCAAAATTTCTTTGTGTCGCTGATGTTTTCCCACTTGATCGAATTAATGTTATTGTATTGGCGTTCAATTTCTGCAATATTCTTACATTCAAGGAACTCTAAAATTTCTGTGATGCTTTTAATTTCTTAATTTCTAAAAAAGCCAGAATTCCGGCTTTTCACAATTCCCGCAATTCATAAATTTTTCCCGCAGTTAGTCTTCAAAAAAAGCCAGTTTTGACGGGAAAAAATCCAAATTGGCAGCACTGCTAGCATGAACCGATGATCTTAAAGCACAACATATCCTACTTAGATACTCGTCCCAGTCCTTCTGATCAGGACGCAAATACGCCCTAATTGCAGAGATTACAGAGCTATTAACGCGCTTAGACGCGTTGGCCTGGGGCGAATGCACTGCACTCAGTGTGTGAGTAACACCGTACTGTTTCATAAGCTTCTGAAAAGCATGAGAGCGAAATTGCGAACCGTTGTCGGACAACACCGTTTCCGGAGCTTCATACGCCATAAACAACTCCCCATCAAGGTATTTTAAAACGACACATACTTGGAAAAATGATCTAAACCGATAAAAATACCAATGTTTCCCCTACTTGACCTAGGATAAGGTCCAAGAAAGTTAATAAAAAGTCGTTGAAAAAATCGCTGACTTTCAGGGGCTTTTCCTAAGGCTGGACTCAGTACGAAATTTGGAGCCTTTGTGGTTTTACACACTTCACAGGCATTTATATAAGTCTTTATATCCGACACAAGGCCAGGCCAGAAATAGTATCGCCTCACTCTCCCAACGGTTTTGTGTATGCCACAGTGTGACGCGCTCGCGAAAAGATTTCGGGCAGTAATTCTCTGGGTATCCAGAGCTTCCACGAATACTCATCGTGAACTTGCTCTCCTGTTAAGTGTTCGGCTTTACGATAAACATAACCGCTGTCGGTCTTAAGATCTTGAAAACTTGCTTGGTTTGCCTGCACTTTCTCTACAAGATCAACATACCCCGCGCACTTAAAATGTTCCGAACTAAGATCAACGAGCAACCCTTCACGCAAGTCTAAGGCGGCGTATCCTCATTAACGCGAGACAATGAATCGGGAACTATATTAAGGGATCCCTTACGATGCTCAATATCGAAATTATACCTTTGCAAATTATACCTAACGCCCATCGAGCTAAGCGAGAATTTTGCTCTTATTGTATAACATGCCAAGACAAAATTCTGAGCCCATTTGAGGAGCAGCGTGTTCCTGTTACGCAAAGAATTTTTTTTTAGATATAATTTTCCTTTAGTCAGCTGATGTCTACGCGGTGGTAGGATTAAAGGGATCATCAGCGAACGCTAGAGGATGATGATCACAGGTTGGGAGGGCAAAGTGCGACCACATTTACATCAGTGGCTTCGTCTTGTTTACTTTCTCGCGCAGCTTCGATACTTTCTTCGCTATTCTTTTAACTTTTGAATATCTATCAAATTCTACCGGTTCTTTCTTGCATTTTTTATTGTCGCTGGCACGCAAATTTTCTCGACTTAGTATTATTAATGTGTAACTAGCATGATCCGTCCGAAGCAAGACCTCCACCCCCAAAGGCGACGAGCAAGAGCCGGAAAGTAACGCGTGCCCCAGCACGGACGGGTCCAAAGCACTCCAAACTTCGTTGCACGTTACAGTATTATTCTCATTAATAATCTAAGAAAAGTGGCGCCCAATATGAATGGGCCTCTGTGAGTAAAGTGAACACTCACAGGGACTTACAAATAGAATATTCAAATGTTTCCTTTTCCATTAAAATTTCGGTAATTACTACTATTCATTCTTTCTGTCTAAAAACAAATGTCCGGCTAAAACAGGAGTGTTAGTCGGAAAACAGTAAAGAAGATATTAGTATTTTCTTCTGGCCGAAGCTAAAACTCAGAGATAGCTAGAACATTTCCTACCTATAGCCATCGGACTTAGTGTAATTAAGCCCGTGAAAGCAGATTGCTCGCAACCCTGGTTCGTCGTCTGGCCGGCTAATGCTAACGCCAGTGGATATTGTATAGTCCTGTCTCCGACAATAGTATCATCGGTTCAACTGGATAGGAACTAGATGCACAAGCTTACGAGCAGTGCACTAGCCACAATTGACTTGTGAAAAACGAATTTCTAACTTATATTCAATTTCCTGAGATGAATTAAACCCCTGGTTATACAAACCTGGAATTCAAAGGCTACATTTTAGAAAAGGCATTGACCAGGCTCAGTTGAAGGTTTGATCGTCTCCATCCACGAGTTTCCTGAAATATTAGAGGTGGCAATTCTCTAAGCAGGAAATCGAATCTCTTGTAAATTCTGCGAGAAAATTTAGTAAACAAATAAAATGCTGCTATACGTGTAGCATCCAGCTTGAGTTCAGGTCGGATTACATTTTTTTGTCTTACCAATATTAGTTGAGTTAATAGAGAGTGTTAACACCAACAAGATTCTCTTATTGTATCTAAGTTCTTCTCTTTAATTAAAATAACACTACATAAATTTACAATGGGTTTGGACCGATCCCCTGATAACACTGCCGCTGGGGAAAACCCTCAGCCAGTATGTCCCATTTGTAAGGCAAAGATTGAATCCGTAGCCACAGCACTAAGAACACCATGTAAGCACGATTTTCATAAGCTATGCTTAGAAGCTCACTTTTTGAAAAGCACACTTTGTCCAGTTTGCAAGGTTCAATGCGGTCCAACTGGGAGCGCCCGGGAAGCCCGAGCTGTCTCCCGAGCACAGCAATCCGGAACTAGCAAGAGTGTAGCAACAGGAAGCAAAGTCCAGAACCCAAGTACTACTCCTAGTGTCAGCAGCGAACCATCATTTGATACCGCTAGGGCCGTAAACGATATTACATTGTTAGCCATGTTGACCGATAAGCTGGAAAGCTCCCTAGGAGAATGTATACAAAGAGTATTAGAGGCACAAAATTCTATCTCGGCCGAAGCCACAGGCAGAGCTTATCAGAAATCACAGTCTAATACAGACGAAAGATCCCATAGACGAAGCGAAATTGATATGGAAGACGGGGAGTTTCCAAACCTGAGAAACCCTAACCCAACCAGGAACAGATCAGGATCCATTGTAGCTTCTCCAGCATCACAAGCTAATAGCGGTAGTGAGTTGTCGCAAAGACCCGATAAGGTAGCCCAGATTTTGAACAGTTGGAAAGTCAAATATTCCGGAACAGGGGTAACTGTAGACAATTTCATATACAGAGTGGAAGCTCTTACTCATCAAACCCTAGAGGGGAATTTCGAGATATTGTGCCGCAATGCAAACGTTTTATTTGAGGGCAAGTCGAATGATTTTTATTGGAGATATCACAAGTCAGTAAGATTAGTTCGCTGGGACAGTTTATGCGAAGCCTTACGCATGCAGTTCCGTCAGGGAAGTGATGATGGAGACATTGAAGAAATGATTCGAAACCGGAAGCAGAAACCTGCTGAAATCTTCGAGAGTTTTTTCGACAGTGTATCAGCGTCGAAACTAACACTGTTTCCGCGTTAAGGGAGATCTGCAGGCGGCGTAAATCTTTCTTGGAAGACGTTAAGCGGAGTTATGGGTACTCCAAAAATACCCCTTTTAAGAGAGAGGTTTCCCAATTGGTACAGAGCGAGAAGGAGAGGCACAGTGAATCTGAGGACGATGAGGCAGTAGAAGCTTTCACCTTAACATGTTGGAACTGTCAAGAAGAAGGACACCGTTACCAAGAGTGCGTGTCGGAACGTAGAGTGTTTTGTTATGGATGCGGGGCCGCAGACACTTATAAACATAGCTGTTTGAAGTGTTCAAAAAACTTCAAAGGGTCGCTGCGAGGTCAAGGTACAAGCCGAATACATCCAGTGCTCTACGCAGTCAGTCAACGATGACCGAGCAATAAATGGAGCCTCTGAAAATGCTTCAAAAAATATACCGGACGAACAAAATAAGACTGAATTTTCGTTATTACATTACAAATTTGGGAAATCAAAATTTCTGAGGGAACTATTATCACTCCTTTAAAAAGTTTAAGAGGGCGAAACGCTTCTAGATGTAGATCCGTTTGGTAAAATGTTCGAAGTTGTCGAAAAGGTATCAAACAGATCAGTGAAGTTACTATAAAATCTCGAGACCCTCGTCCTTTCCTGCCAGTAAAATTATTAGATCGCACTGTTTACGGCCTGTTAGATTCAGGAGCCTCGATATCCTGTACCGGAGGAGAGTTAGCCAAAGAAGTAATAGACAGCCAAATGGCTTACAAGCCCCTTAACCAGAAAGCGAGCACGGAAGATGGAACCGTTCAGCAGGTATTAGGATTAATAAAGGTTGATCTAGAATTCGAAAAGATAAAGAAGCCTTTTTCAATATCGTTCCATCATTGAAACAACAATTATTTTTAGGAGTGGATTTCTGAAAATCTTATGATTTATTTCCAAAGCATTTAAATTTGTCGGAAGTGGAGAATGTTCCTAATTGTTGTGATGAAGGAGTCGATGCCAACAGACATGAATTAACTGACACGGAAAAAGCAAGGTTAAATATTGTTGTTAATTGTTTTCCATCGATTGTTCAAGAGGGCTTGGTGAAAACTAATTTAATATCCCTTAATATCCCATGCCATTGATGTAGGCGACGCAAAGCCGATAAGCAGCGTCACAATGTATGCGGAAATAGATCGCATGTTGCAACTCGGAGTGATCGAGGAATCAGAAAGCTCGTGGTCTTCCCCAATAGTAATGGTGACAAAACCAGACAAGGTGCGGATATGCTTGGACTGTCGCAAAGTTAATAGCTTTACCGAGAAAGACGCTTTTCCACTTCCGCAGATTAATGGCTTACCAAAAGCTGAGTTCATTACGAGTATAGATCTAAAAGACTCTTATTGGCAAGTTCCATTGGATCCCGCGTCTCGAGACAAGACTGCTTTTACTGTTCCCGGTAGACCTCTTTCCCAGTTTAAAGTAATGCCTTTCGGTCTGTGCAATGCGACCAGCACAATGTCTAGATTAATGGACAAGGTTATTCCTGCATCCCTTAGAAACGAGGTTTTCATTTATTTAGATGATGATTGTTTCCTCAAACTTTGAAGAGCATTTGGAAGTCCTTAGAGAAATAGCCCTGCACTTAAGGCGAGCTGGACTAACAATTAACGTAGGGAGAAGCCATTTTTGTATGCGGAGTGTACGTTATTTAGGCAACATCATCGGCGATGGCGGCATTAGAACAGATCCTGAGAAGATTTCGGCGATAACCAACTTCCCAGCTCCAAAAAACCTCGGTAGTTTGAGAAGGTACGTGGGCTTATGCGGATAATATCGCAAATTTGTCCCTAATTTTGCATTTTTTGCTTCACCTGTTACTGATTTGATGACAACTAAAAGGAAATTTGCCTTAACCGAAGAGGCTCTCAAAGCATTCGACGAGTTAAAACGTTGTTTGTGTGCGGCTCCTGTGCTGAGTAGTCTCAATTTTTCAGAGCCATTTGCAATTCACTGCGTTGCCAGTAAGACCGGAGTAGGAGCTGTACTTGTACAAATATCCAAGGAAGGGGACGAACGTCCTATCGCGTTCATATCTAAGATGTTAAATAAAGCTCAACGTAATTATACGGAGACGGAGTTAGAATGTTTAGCCGCAATTGTGGCTCTCAAAAATTTTAGAGCATACGTAGAAGGGCATGAGTTTCGGATCATCACTGATCACGCATCGTTAAAATGGCTCATGTCTAACACCGACCTTAGTTCTCGTTTGGCTCGGTGGGCGTTATCTCTACAAAGGTTTCGGTTTACTATTGAGCATCGGAAGGGTTCGCTGAACGTAGTACCTGACGTGTTGTCTAGAGTAAACGAAGATGAAATCGCTGCATTGGATATACGAGAGGGTTTGTTAGTCGACTTAGGCTCAGACCATTTCAAGTCACCAGAATATTTAGAAATATTGCAGCAGGTAAAAGTCAATCAAAACAATTTTCCCGATCTAAAAGTGGAAGATGGATATCTCTATCGCAAAGCGAAACATCTCTCTGGCATGCAAGTCCACGACGAATACGCTTGGAAACTGTGGATTCCGAAAGCCTTAGTTCCTGGGATTCTTATGAAAGCACATGATAGTCCTATCTCTTCTCATGGTGGAATTCATAAGACGATTGAACGGATTAGGAGGTACTATTTCTGGCCAGGGTTAGTATCCGACGTAAGAAAGTACATAAGCTTTTGCGAAGTTTGTAAAACTACAAAGGTCCTTAGACCGCCGATAGGGAAAGCACCCGAAACTCAGCGTTTTTCCAACGGTTATACATCGATTTTCTTGGGCCGTATCCACGATCAAGAAGCGGAATTATCGGTATCTTTATTGTGTTGGATCACTTTACAAAATACGTATTTCTGAAGCCTGTTCGAAAGATAAACGCAGGAGAAGTGGTCAAATATCTCGGAAATGACTTGTTTGTGTCATTCGGAGTACCGGAGACGATTGTGTCCGACAATGGATCACAATTTCGCTCAGAAGAATTTCGGCAGTTGATCGCCAAGTATGAAATTGCTCACACTTTTACAGCAGTGTATTCGCCTCAGGCCAACGCCTCGGAGAGAGTCAATCGTTCGGTCATTTCCGGCATTCGATCTTATTTGCGTCCAGATCAAAAGTATTGGGATGAGCACCTCAAGCAAATATGTTGTTCTTTGCGATCCTCAGTACATTCGAAAATAGGCACTTCGCCCTATTATATGACTTTCTGCCGACATATAATCACTTCGGGATAAACTTACGCACTCCTCAGAAAATTAAATCTTCTGGATGATCGTTCTATCCTTTTTAGTAGACCTGATTCTTTTGAAATCATTAGACAGCAAGCTTCTAGCCACATGTTAAAGGCTCACGAACAAAACGCAAAACAAGAGAGAACGCTATAGTCGGGTGCCCCGACTATCAGATACCCGTTACTCAGGTAAAGGGAGTGCGAGGGAGATGGAGATAGAAACTTTGATCACGCATAACTTTTTAACGAATGGTCCGATTTGAAAAATTTCTTCTACATTTCGATAGGTATTGATAAACACAATAAAACTGCATTTTTACTTTTCCGAAATATTTCAATTTTTAAAATCGTATATAAGCGATTGTGGGCGTTAAAGGGGGCGTGGCATCATTTTGAAATAAACTTGCGCTGCGTAGGAACTTCTAAAATCTACATGCAAAATGCCAATCTTCTAGCTTTTATAGTTTCCGAGATCTCAGACAGACAGACGGACAGACAGACGGACAGACGGACAGACGGACAGACGGACATGGCTAGATCGACTCGGCTGGTGATCCTGATCAAGAATATATATACTTTATAGGGTCGGAAACGCTTCCTTCTAGCTGTTACATACTTTTGCACGAATACAATATACCCTTTTACTCTACGAGTAACGGGTATAAAGATATAACTTGGGGGCTAGGCATGTATCTTTCACAAAAGGGCAGGAAGCTTACAGGCGTAACTTCAAAAAAAGTTGTTTCCAGACAGGATATAACTCCAAGTTCGGGCCTGCATTCGTTAAAGCTAGAGTTCGTGAAAAAGTAGGAAACTCATATTACAAGCTCGAAGATTTGCATGGACGTTCAATAGGAAAGTATCATGCTAAAGACATTCGACAATAGCGTCCCTTCAGTTGCGGTTTCAGTCTGGTGTGACAATGTTAATGTACCCCAGCCTGAAAGTGGGGGGGGCGGGCTTTGTAGCAGGGCCCTGAAGGGACTTTAAAACATGAACCCAAGATAAAATTCATGCGAAGATATTTAAATTTGTTAGTTTAAATAGATGTTAAATTATTGCAGCCGTTACAGCGGGCGTTCCGAATAGCCAGATTGCAAGTATCTAGGTTTGGTGCCAGTTTAAACTAGGCGTTGCCACCTGATCACGATCGCACCAACGTTGCCACTACGGTAGCGTTGCCGACCATGTTAGCGTTGTCAACCACGTTAGCGTTGCCAGCTGGTCCTATCGGTTGAGCTCTCATTGGGATAAACGCAAACCTGAGCCAGGGCTGTGTTGAGAAGTTGGACTAAAAATTTAGGCACCACGTTCCCGGAGAATTTTCTCTGCAGCCGAACAGATAAAAGCTCGAATTCCAATTGGGACGACCTTTTTACTTTGTGCGCAGCCGAAACCGACAGTCCGGTCCGTGTCAGTTGGCACGGTAAAAGTTAACCTCTGTGCGGGGAGCTAAAGTGAAAAATGAAATCAAATTGGTGCTGAAAACTTGGCAAGTAGTGCCACCGCGTCGAATTCCCCCAGGAAAAGGGTATTTTCGGTGGTGTTTGCAGGAAGGTGGTGTTTGCAAAGAAAAGTGAGTTATAAGGGGATTCAAAGTGAACCCGCGTGGTTAACCTGATTTTTCTACAGGGACAAATTTTGGAAAAGTCGGATCACGCGATAGCTTCGTGTCCGGCTCAAGATCACACGACTGCTGAAAGTGGCTGGGAATTCTGGGAGTAAAACAGGCTTTCAAAGAGCATGATCCGGAGTTATGTAAATGAGTGAATAGTGCGGATCGGCCAAACCTTACCACAGTGCTTTTTAGAAGGTTGTGCCCCTAAGTCTCGGGCAAGGGGAGAGAAGTGAACTTATGTAGTTAGCTAATACAACGGTCCTAACAAGTCGCCGGCACTAAACCATTGCTGCAGGAATATATCGGAGGAAATTTAATTCCTTAGACTGCCGCCAACCTGCAGCCGCAATATATATCACCACGATGCTCGCGATCGAACCCTTCCAACACGGACAATCCACACGTCTTTAAATATGGAGAGAGTCTATGATAATTTTATTCTTATTTCTTTTTGCTCTTGTTGTATAACCTGCCAAGACAAAATTCTGAGCTCATCTGAGGAGCAGCGTGTTCCTGTTACGCAAAGAATTTTTTTTTTAGATATAATTTTTCTTTAGTGATGATCATTTCAAGAATCAATTAATTTAAATTTGTTTGAAGTTTCTAAAATATACTTAAATAATATTTCCTATTTATCTAACCTAAATTTTTCCAGTGTATGCATATACACGCTATTAAGCTCAAAGCTTAGACCAAACAATAACAATGCACTTTTGCATTAAGTTGCACTCTACACAGCGTTTGGCCAATTACATTTTTTTTTTTATGGTTTTCAAGTAGCAAGCAAGGCTCCCTATGCGACCTTTAAATATCTCTTTTAGCTTTCAGCCATCGGGAGATCGATCTTTCGTCGCTGGATCTGGATAAAAAAAAACAAATTGTGAGTTATATTGCGCAAGCTTTACGTATGTTTACCTGTCATATTTACATGGCGAGAGAAGAAATTTTTACATTGAAGTTAAATGAGAATTTGCCAAGAGTTGTGAGAACGCAATTAAAACAAAAAAATTAATGAAGTATTTACATACAAAAAAAAAAAAAAAAACTTGGGTTAGATGAAGTGGAATTCAAAAAAATTAATTTTTATAAAAATAGGTCACCACGTTTGGGCGTTCTAAAAATTATATTCTTATATTTATTTTGTTACAAATTTATCTACTTACTCTACCATATTATACCATACCCTATCGTTGCTTATATTCTTTAGAATTATTTTATAATGTTAAACCCTAAATTTAGCCTGAATATTAAATTGTGTTGAATTTGAATCATGAAAACCAACTAAACTAAACTATCTGAACTCAGCTGATGTCTACGCGGTGGTAGGATAAAAGGGATCATCAGCGAACGCTAGAGGATGATGATCACTGGTTGGGAGGGCAAAGTGCGACCACATTTACATCAGTGGCTTCGCCTTGTTTACTTTCTCGCGCAGCTTCGATAGTTTCTTCGCTATTCTTTTAACTGTTGAATATCTATCAAATTCTACCGGTTCTTTCTTGCATTTTTTATTGTCGCTAGCACGCAAATTTTCTCGACTTAGTATTATTAATGTGTAACTAGCATGATCCGTCCGAAGCAAGACCTCCACCCCCAAAGCCGACGAACAAGAGACGGAACATAACGCGTGCCCCAGCACGGACGGGTCCAAAGCACTCCAAACCTCGTTGCACGTTACAAGGTCCGGAGCCAAAATGTAAAGTTTTAGACCAACAGCATAAAATTCAAGCGGCGTTTTGGGATAATAGTGGACAAGCCCAGAGACGGAGTTAGAGGATCATCCAACGATGGAAATTGACTTCTGAAAATACAGGGCTTACTGAAAACCTTATCCACCGTTGTTCAACTATACTCATAACCTCGGGGTACAAAATAAATTCGGACAAATTTAATGAATATGCCATCGATACTGCTAAGGAATTGATAAAGGAGTATCCATGGTACTATTTGCCAGCTACAGTTCATAAGGTGTTAGTTCATGAATCTTCTGTGATTGAGCATGCACTCGGATCAATCGGAGAGCTTTCCGAGAAAGCTGCCGAGTTGAATAATAAAGAGTTAAAAAAATGTAGACTGTATCACAGCCGAAAAATTTCACGCATTGCAACTAAAACAGACATATTGAACACACTCATTTTACAGGCGGACCCATTTATAACTGGACAATGAAAACATGGAAAGGAGGATAAATGAACGTTACTTGAATCTGTGTTCAACTTACTAGAAGAAACATTATAAGTTCTTGTTACAGTTAAATGATTCGTTAATAGCTGAGTAAATATCAATTTAATAAATTGGTTTCGGATGGTTTATGATAATATTTCAAAAGGTGTATAGCTTGGGGATTGGATGGGGAAAGAGTTTTTAAAGTATAAGATTTAACTGAAATATAATAAAACACAAAATAGTTGATCTCTCCTATATGATTTAGTTATACGATTTGAATAACATTTTCTAACTACCACGACCTTATAGTCTGGGAGTTTAGATAACATATCTTTAAAAAAAAAAAAATTTCATACTAAATTTTTATTTATAACCGATCGTTCCTATAGCAGCTTATCATATAGACTTACGATAAGACCCATTTCTAAAAGATATATTCATAATATTTTTTTTTTAATTTTGGGGAAAATTTTGTAAAAATATCACAAATAGAAGTATATATGGCCGCGGCTCCATACAAACCGAAACACTGTGCAACGCGACCAATACTTACTGGAGTCCTTCAATAAATTTTACAGCCATCTGACAATTGAATTCTTGGACGGCCCACTATTGGAAAGCTCATTTCTGACTCATAGCCTGAAACACTGCCCAATATTGTAAGTGAAATTTTTTTTGTAAACTATCTGTGAACACCACAAATTGAGTTTGTATACCAAAAAAAAAAGAAAAAATCAAGATCTAATTTTGTGCTAATGATCTTGATTTTTTCTTTTTTTTTTTGGTATACAAACTCAATTTGTGATGTTTACAGTCAGAACATAATACTCTGATAAGAGTAGTTAATCTACTTGACTTAAAAAGGTTAAGCCGACCTACCAAGTCGGGGCTTTCAAACTTACCATGCATAGGTCTATGTTTGGCTACAGAATCTAAATCAAATCGTCTGAGCTGCGGGAAATTGAAATCCTTGTTAAAAGATTACATTGAAACCAAAAAAAAATTACCAAGCAAGTTCTACGTTGGCTACGGGGTCTAAATCAAATCGTCGGAGCTGCGAAAAATTGAAATCCATATTAAAACATTACAATGAAACCTAAAAAAGTTTGAGCTTCAAATATTTGACTTATTTCTGATAAGAGGAAAATGAGAAGATCTAAATCTAAATTTAAAATGAAATACAAGTTTAAATAGCAAATTATATGTTAGATTAATTGTGTAAGTCTCAAAAGCTCATTAGTCAAATTTTGTTTTTTTATATTACATAGAATTATTTTGCTTTTTTTAATGGTCAAAAGAGTGACCCCCCTATTTAATAAAATTATATGAAAAACAAGAAAGGAAGCAAACTTTGAAAACCCGAACATTGCAGTTATTACAAGACGACTACATTTCGATTTATATGCCTATAGTATATTAGTAATGTTTTTGAAAACAGTAAAATAAAATTTTTTCTGCTTATTTTTTTTTAACTTTTCGATTTTTCTATGGAAGCTATATGATTTAAATGTCCAATTTGAATTTAATTAAAACCGTAATACCATAGTATTTAAATATTATCGGCTTGTTTCGCTCTTGTCGTGCCCTGTTAGCAGCTATTGTGAGGGGGTGAGGTCCATCGTTGGGACACAACTGCCGGGCTTCCTGTAGGCTCGGCGCGTCCCTCTGCTCAACAGGAGCAGATACCTCCCACGACGGTGAAGAGGGCGGCTTGCCTTCCGCACTCATATATTTCCCGCGTTGTTGCAGTCTGCGGTTTGCCTACCACACTTTGTTTCCCTCGATGGTGTAGAAGGATTTGCCATGCCTACCACACTTAGTTATTCTCTGCTGCTGCTGTCCGGGGCCAATGGACTCAGGCGGTACCGGTGCCGGCCATCGCTCAGGTTTTCATTGTGTTTCGCGGAAATCAATTTTAACTCTGCTTCTGTTTTTTTTTGTTTTTGTTTTGTTGTTTCTTCTTGTTTTTTTTTTTTGTTGAAAAATTTTGTTTATTTGTTTTGTATTTCGGCACTTTATATCACTTTTTTCACATAAGTCTGCGATCGATTTTCTGTGTAACAGACAACTGTCGCGGTCGCCATGTTGTGATCGTTGATATAATTAAATTATACATTTTTGAGATGTGTAGGCTTGAGTTGTCTTTATTCAATTAATTTTGCTCATATCTAAGAAAGTACTTTAAAGCTAAGGCCGCGCAACTGCGCTGCCGGGAATGCCGGCAGCGGAGCGGCCGCATTTATGTATTTCTTATATAAGTTAACTTCCAGAATAATAAAAACCCAAAATATAAGTTTTGAACGTTTGATTTATTCGGAGTTCAATTTGAGACTGATTTTGTTCATTTAAAAATTCCCTGATCTAAGCTGTGGGTTGGGGCAGCGACGTCAACGTCGCGGAAGAGACGGCGGTGGCCTAGTTCTGGTGGAGCGGCTGTAACTGCAAGGTTTGCAGAATCGGCATTTTGGTACTGCGCTGTGGCTGCTGACCGGATGCGTGTGTTTATGTTATTGAACTTGGGGTTCTTGGTGT
Source organism: Drosophila prolongata (assembly GCA_036346975.1). NCBI lineage: Eukaryota > Metazoa > Arthropoda > Insecta > Diptera > Drosophilidae > Drosophila > Drosophila prolongata. The sequence goes on along the minus strand of JAYMZC010000387.1, from coordinate 12,026,385 downwards.
GTTTATGTTATTGAACTTTCGGGCTCTTGACCGTTGTATTGAAATGTTGCAATGTTGCCATCGACAATGTTGCAATATTTCTCGGAAAAAATGTAGAAATATTTCAGTGATTAACTCTCCCTCCTTAAAAACCTGCTTGTCCTCAAGAGGTGTTAGAAATAGGGAATATTATTAAATTCTGGTATTATTTTTTTAGGAATTGATATAATATTAGTTTTGTTGTTTAAAATTTGTGGAGGCGGTTCTTGGATATGTAGGATTACTTTTTCTTTTCTGTGAATACAGTTTTTTAATACGATCAAAGCAAGAACAATGGCGCAAATTAATGTTACTGTGGTTATTCGGTTTATTGTAGAATCATTCTGTAAGGTTTGTAAGTGCTTTCTATTTTTGATATGTAGAGCTTCCAATGCTTCTAATGACAGAATTTGAATCCGTTGTGCTTGCAATGGGGTAATTTGAATACGTGGGATTTCGGGTTTCATTATTACTTTTTTTTTGTTTGTAAAATTTTTTCCATATATATTTATAGTTTCGTTTAAAAATGTAACCATGAAAGTTCCTCTGAGTTGATGTGAAATATTGTTTGAAATTAGGCTGCCGTTAAAGTCATTTAGGAGTAGTATGCCATCGTCTATTTCCTCTATTGGTTCAATGTGGTCCGAGTTACTATAATCACACAGCGATTCCTTTCCCTGAGCTAGTTTTGAAATACATTTTGAATTACTTAAATTAACAATTTTTCCTTTTTTACAAATTTTAACATAGTTTGAAGTTTTACAATCATGTGGTAGGCCTAGTATTACATTGTTTGATATAAAAAGTTCATTAGTTTCTAAATGTATTATTAATTGGTTTCTGATGACAGGCTTTAAAGAAGATTTTCATAGTTAGTTGGTTCGAGTTCAGGTATTTTTATTAAGTAAATTATGGTTGTTTTATTATGTAAGACAGACACATCAACAAATTCCAGTGTTTCCTCAATTGAAAACCAGGTAATGTTATTTTTTTGAGATATTTTATTTATTTAGTTAAGTTCAGGTTCGTTTAATAAAAGAGTATTAATTACGTTAATTTTAGCCCATTGTATTGCAAATTTAATGTTTCCTATTTCTTCTTTCATAAGTCTAACTTGCGTTTGCAAGCTCGACGCAATATCATTATTAAAATATCTGTATTTTTGAATTGAATTTGCTAGCATATTGAAAGTGGTTGTTACATTATTTATTCTGTCTTGAAGCTGATTATTGATAATAATTTGGTCGTTGTTATTATACCCGTTACTCGTAGAGTAAAAGGGTATATTGTATTCGTGCAAAAGTATGTAACAGGTAGAAGGAAGCGTTCCCGACCCTATAAAGTATATATATTCTTGTTCAGGATCACTAGCCGAGTCGATCTAGCCATGTCCGTCTGTCCGTCTGTCCGTCTGTCTGTCTGTCCGTCTGTCCGTCTGTCTGTCCGTATGAACGCTGAGATCTCGGAAACTAGAAAAGCTAGAAGATTGGCATTTTGCATGTAGATTTTAGGAGTTCCTACGCAGCGCAAGTTTGTTTCAAAATGGTGCCACGCCTCCTCTGACGCCCACAAGCCACAAGCTGTGGGCACAGTTTTGATGATATTATGAAAATTTTAATTGATATGTATTTGTTTCGTCAATAAATATCGATTGGCCTAATAAAAGTTTGCCAGGCCCACTCTAACGCCCAAAAACCCATTAAACGCTTAAGCCTGGCTAGCGCCTACATTTCCGCCTTTCATGGCGCCATCTAACGGATGACTTTGGAACAGCTGGCCAAGGTGCTTAACAGAGTCAACGTTAATTCTTGAAAAGGATTTCTGGATAGTTGAGTAACGGGTATCTAATAGTCGAGGCACTCGACTATAGCGTTCTCTCTTGTTTTTAATTAAATTATTGAGGTTACTTTCTATCATAACTAAATCTTCGTGATCTGGGTTACCTGCTATATATTTCCAAGCTGAGCCAATCATATTTATTGACCTAGCTTGACGGCTTTTTTTGTTAAGGTAAGTGTGCTTAGAGCAGAAAGTGATTGAATTATTTCGTGTGTCAGAGTGTGATAATGTAATCTATTTTGTAATCTGTTTATTGTGTGATCTCTTATTTGAAATAGTTCCGTTTCAATCTGTTTTAAATTTATGACATGAATTAATTTTATTGTTGATATCTGTAATTTTCCTATACCCTTATGAATTGTTATGGTATGTGCATCGGTATAATTTGTTATGTCGGTGGTCGCGATTGCCATTGGTATCAGCGTTATTAAAAACAACATCCTGTAATTACAAAAATGTCTCATTAAACAACGGTATTGTAGGGTTATGGGCCGATCACTCACGAACGGACTGATAACCCCTAGCGAACAACAGCTGTAAACGTTATAGGTAATCTTATTTATTATATATTTTTTTTTTTATTTTTAAGTTTTTTAGTTTCGGACTGACGTGGACAAAAATTTCCTAAGGAGTTTTCGGACTTAGTTACCTTTAATATTACTTTTATGAACACCCTTCCTGCTTCTGTTAAAATAGTTGTATTCCTGTTTTCTTTGACAATTTCTTTTTTAAAACGAGGGGATAATTTAGAGCCCAGTCTGGTGTTTTGTTTTACAAATATTTCTTGTCCTGGTAGATATGATTTTATAGGTTTCCTTTCTTTGTTGTGGTTTTCTAAATCTATTAATTGCTTTTGTTTAAGTTTTTCTATGTTATCCTGCCTGCTTTTTTCATATTGTTCTGGGTCGGTATTAATATTTCTGCCAAAAAAATTTCTAATGGTCTTTTCTTCGTTACTGAATGTATTGTGTAATTGTATTCGTAAATGGCTCTGTCTAATAATTCTTCAAAGGTGTTGTATATTTGTTTGGTTTTAAGGCATCTCATTATTTCCGAAAGGGTCGACTGAAATCGTTCAATCTGTCCGTTAACTGAACTTTTGTAGGGAGGAGCTTTAAAAATGGTTATATTTAATTGATATCTCATCATAAAGGTAATAGATGCTGAATTAATAGCTTTTTCATTATCCATTACTATAAATTTGGGTACTCCATAGTAGAATATTATTTCGTGTAACTGTTTTTTAATGTCTTCAGTGGATTTGGATTTTATAATTTTTGCCTGTGCTAATTTGGAAAATTTATCTATTGCGGTCAATACTAATTTCTTTTCTGTTGAAAAGATGTCAATGTGGATTATGTGTCCAGGGTATTCAGGAATTGGGGTTTCTTTAATTTCTGGATTGGGGGGATGTCTATCATATTTGCCTTCTTTACATACCCTGCATTGTTTGACTAATGTTGTTATTTTTTGTTTCATTTTGGGGAAATAATATTTTTCTGCAAGTCGGTTTTTGTTTTCTTCTGCGTTTCTATGTGCTCTGTTATGTGTTTCTAATATTAATTCTTCCTGCTTAGTTTCTTCTGTCAAATCTTCTACTTTATTTTGTGTGAATCTGATTTTAATGGATCCGAAATGTTCCGGATAAATTCGCTGTATCTCTCCCATTATCTCTTCTGATGTGAAAATTCCATTTAGGATTGACGGATTTAAATGTTTTTTTAATATTTTAATAAGATCAATATTCTGAAAGTCTGGTCGAGTTATAACGTGTCTATGAAAGGTGGGGAACTCCGTAAATTTGTAGTCGGGGGGGTTTTCTTTGTAAATAAATATCTGATTCTTAAAGGCATTTATTGGTACTTCGACGCTGGGGATAAGGTTATGTCCAGAGCTCTGCGCGCTGTGTTGTGTTGCTGTTAATGAGTTAATTTGGTTGCTTATGGGGATCCTAGACAAAGCATCGGCCACTATGTTTTCCTTTCCGGGTTTATAAAGTAATTCTTTATTATATTCGTCAAGATATGATTTCCATCTCTTGATCGCTATCCCTCCCTTCCAATTACAATCGTGTGTAAGTGGTTCGTGGTCAGTATAGATTTTAACCTTGGTTCCACCGTAGAGATATCCTCTAAGTGTTTTTACTGCCCATGAAATGGCTAACATTTCTTTCTTTGCCGTTTCGTAGTTTTCTTCGGTTTGAGATAGTGTTCTAGATATGAAAGCTATAGGTCTGTCTTTTTGTGAAAGTACTGCTCCAATTGCGTGATCGGAGGCGTCTGTTGTCAACACAAATTCCTCGTTAAAATTTGGATATTGTAATATTACGTCTTCTGAAATTAGGGTGCTTTTTAATTTATTTAAGGCTTCATTGTTGAAGTGAATAGATTTCTTCGATGAAGCTTTCGTCGAAATTCTCCCATCCTCGCCTCTAAGTAATGTGGTGAGTGGTTTTGCTAGTGCAGCGTAGCCCATAATAAATCGTCTGTAATACCCTGACAGTCCAAGGAAAGATCTTAATTCCTTAATGTTTTTGGGAATGGGGTAGTTAGCGATGGCTTCTACCTTTGTTGGATTAGTTTCTATTCCCTTATCTGAAATTACAAATCCTAAAAATTCAACTTTATTTTTGAAGAATTCGCATTTATCCAATTGGCATTTTATGTTAGCATTATTTAAGGTTTCAAATATAGTATCTACATTTTTTGAATGAGATTGTGCGTCTGGACTGAAGACAATTATGTCATCGATATAAATATAACAGATTTTCCCTATGTGTTCCCTAAGAATGTCGTCTAGGGCACACTAGATAGATGGTGCGTTTTTCAGTCCAAATGGAAGTCTTGTGAACTCAAATTTTCCGTTATTCACGGAGAAGGCTGTCTTTTCTATATCGCTTTCTTTTAAAAGAATTTGATGGAACCCACTTTTGAGATCTAACACAGAAAACATTTTATTATTTCCCAGTTGTGCAAGAACTGCATTTATGTCTGGTATCGGGTATCTGTCTGCTATTGTAACACTATTTAATTTTCTGTAATCTATTACCATTCTATATTTCTTTACATTGGAGGCATCTAATTTTTTTGGTACAATCCACACTGGTAAATTGTAAGGCGATCTAGAGGGTCGTATTATATTGGTGTCTAAAAGTTATTTTATTTGTCGGTCAATTTCGTCTTTGAGTGCCATTGGATATTGATAAAATTCCGAGTAGACTGGTGTGCCAGTGTTTGTACGTATCTCAGCTTTCACGTTTGTTGTGTAAGTCAATTTTTCGTTTGGTTCGGCAAAAAGATTCGGATATTTCTGAATAAGTTGGTTAAGATCTGATTTTTGTGTCCCAGTAAGATGATCTGTCCGAGGAATAATTAAATTTACAGCTTTAAATTTTTTTTCTTTAATATTGATTGTTTTTCCATTTTTAAGTGCATAGATTTGGTATTAGTGTTAATTATTGCTCCTAAATTTTTTAAACTGTCGTTTCCCAGAATGGCATCAAATGTTTTTAAAGTCGGTAATAAAAAAAATTTAATTATTGTATTAGGGTCGTTAAATAAATTGGCTGATTTGGGATGTGTAATTTTAATACTTCCGCCAACCGAGATGGCGTCAAACGGGGATTTATTTTCTATAGGATTTTTTACGAATTTTGGCAAGATGTAATTATTGTTTGAACCGGTATCAATTAATATTTTTAAAATTTCTCCACTCCTCAGTTTGCATTCAAAATATGGCAATGAGGAGTTTGTTAGTCTAAACAAGAAAGGAAAGCTAACTTCGGGCGGAGCCGAAGTTGATATACCCTTGCAGAATACTCTGTAAATTATATTCTCCAAAATTATTCATATGATGCATGCTTAATACTCATAAAAAATCCAAACTTCCTAACTTTAAAAACACCAAAGTTATGGCATTTCCAATCGTTCAGCTATAGGATATAGTCGGCCGATCCATATGAAATTTAGTAGGTCGGATTGATTGGCCAAATATAAAACCCATAGGAAATCCCAGCTTCCTAACTTTACAAACACCAAAGTTATGGTATTTCCGATCAATCAGTTATATGACAGCTATAGGATATAGTCGGCTGATCCTTATGAAATTTGGTAGATCGAATTGATTGGCCAAATATAAAACCCATAAGAAATCCCAGCTTCCTAACTTTACAAACACCAAAGTTATGGCATTTCCGATCAATCAGTTATATGGCAGCTATAGGATATAGTCGGCCGATCCCGGCCGTTCCGACATATATACTGCGTGCAAAGGAAAGAAGGGTGTGTGCAAAGTTTCAATTCGATATCTTTAAAAGTGAGAGACTAGTTCGCGTAGAAACAGACAGACGGACAGACGGACATGGCTATATCAACTCAGGAGGTGATCCTGATCAAGAATATATATACTTTATATGGTCGGAGATGTCTCCTTCACAGCGTTGCACACTTTTGACCAAAATTATAAAACCCTCTGCAAGGGTATAAAAATGAAGGTAGGTATAATCATATTGGTATTCTTGGTCGGCTTGGTTTATGGATTCAGAATATTCTGTTAGGGATTCGGGATATTCAGATTGTGATTCGTCCTGTGATTTTATGGGTTCGTTATATTCGTCACGGTATGGTGTTTCATCTTCCACTTCTGAAGAAGTGTGAGGGGCTGCTTGAATATTAAAATTTCTGGATTTTTTTACGGCTTCGTTTAGAGGCATTGGTGGTCTTTTACCAGCTTCGAAACGTATGGGTTTGTTCATATAATTAATATGTTTTGATTGCATGGTCCTGTCCATGTCCATGGGTTCTGGTGGCTTTACAGCCAAAGGTCGAGTCGGAGGAAAGTTTCCTGAAGGTCGAACTGTAGTATATTGTGGGACTGGTGGAATTTGATTGTTATTGTAGAACTGGGGTCGTGGTTGATTAAACATATTATTATTTTGTCTAGGTGGAACTAGAGGATTTTGATACTGGTTATTAATGGGGAATGACCACTGTGGCCTGCTTGGCTGTGGTCTGGTTGGTTGTGAATGTGGTAAGTTTTGGAAAGGCACGTTTCTAAATCCGGATTGTTGCCCTCTATTAAATGCATGGTTTGCACGGAACGCTTGGTTCTCTAACTTTAAACAAAGATGTAAAGCTGAAGGAAGATCGGTTGGTTCCTTCATACCAAGAAGACGAGATAAATCTCCGCGAAGTCCGCGCACAAAAGTGTCTAAGGCTTTGTCCCTATTCATTTTCGTCATGAGTTGTTCGGCTTCCACTCCTAATTCCATACATCCAACCTTATTAAGAATAAGCGAAAGGTGTTTGTAGACTGTCTGATGAAATTCCTCTACCGACTGGTGAGCACCCTGACATAGAGTTGTCATTTGGTATTCAAGAGTGCCTAAATCCCGCTTATCTGCGTAGTGCAAAGTTAGACATTTAGAAATGGCATTCCAGTTGAGTGGAGTATTATAAGATTCTAACGCAGTGTCTGCGTTTCCCGTGATTTTATTACGTATGGTATGTAGAATCCCAAAATACTTAGATGTGCCTACAGTGTGTTCATTTGTTTTAAGAACTCTATCCACACCCTTTTTCCAAGAACTGAATTCTGTTGGGTTGCCAGAAAATTCTCTTAAGCTTTTTACGATGTCTGGTACCCTATCCAAACCTTCGAGGTTAGCTCGATTTTCATAGGAAATTTCCTGATTTGGAATCTGTGCAAAATCGAATCCTGTGTTTTGAGCTTGTTGTAATAGGACCGGTAATTGTTCAGCAATTATTTGTCTGACTGCTTCTTGTAACTCTAATGCTGCCATATTGTCTCTGTGTTCCTGATGTAATTCCTGTCTATGAATTTGTCTTTGATTTTGAACTATGTTAGCTTGATGTTGTTCTACCTGATTTAAATTATTATTTGAAGTTGTTCTGGCTGATGTTGAGGTTGTAAATCAATGACGGGTGGTCGTATAAAATTATGCCGATTGGCCATAGGAGATTTTTTTCATGGGTCTGTCTTACGATAAAAATGGTTGATAAGTATAATTCTTATAAATATTAAGTTTCAAAATGAATTATTATTTTTTTTATATGATAAGGAATGAATGTTTCATTTGCTTAAATTAATTTTGTAAATTTAATTCGAATTTTAATTAAATAGTAGTAAAAAATGTTTAATCAAATTTAAATCACTTAAATACTTTAAAAGACTTTAATTCAATTTGTATTTAAAATGGTTATTAGTTAAAAAATTTTATATGAATAAAATTTTAATAACTCAAAATAATTAAATTTAATTTTAAATTTTAGATTCACTTTAAATTTAAATGGAATTCAAATTTTAGAACTTTAACTTTAAAATTTTATTTTAAATTTTTAACTTTTGATTTTTATTAAAATGTTTCTTTTAGTGTAGAAAATTTTTCGTTTTTATTTTTGGTTTAACTTTTGGTTTGGTTGCCTTCACTTATTCACTATTCACTTAACTTATCATGATGTGGCTACACCTCCTGGTGATCCGGATGTCTTCCTTTTTGTTTCCTATTGGGGATCCTGCGATTCACACTTAGTAGAGGTTGTCCTGCGGGCGTACCTGACAGTACTTGTAGTCCACCGATGGATCAGTAAACTTGTTTTTCACCGACCGGTTACCGTCTTCAGCTTGCAAAATTAATTGCCAAGGAGTCTCTCTGATTTCAGTTTTTATGTTTGGGCCAACGGAGTCGCACAAAAATATTTTAATTATTTGCACTAAAAGGAACTTAATCGTTTTTCCTCGCGTTGGTCCCTGTTCGGGCGCCAGTTAATTTCCAGAATAATAAAAACCCAAAAACAATAAGTTTTGAACGTTTGATTTATTCGGAGTTCAATTTGAGACTGATTTTGTTCATTTAAAAATACCCTGATCTAAGCTGTGGGTTGGGGCTGCGACGTCGACGTCGCGGAAGAGACGGCGGTGGCCTAGTTCTGGTGGAGCGGCTAAAACTGCAAGGTTTGCAGAATCGGCATTTTGGTACTGCGCTGTGGCTGCTGACCGGATGCGTGTGTTTATGTTATTGAACTTGGGGTTCTTGGTGTGTTTATGTTATTGAACTTTCGGGCTCTTGACCGTTGTATTGAAATGTTGCAATGTTGCCATCGACAATGTTGCAATATTTCTCGACAAAAAAAAGCTCGGCTTGTGTTTATGTAAGCGTGTGCAACAATACAATAGCCTGTCTGAAAGAAACTTTGTTTAAAATTTTGGCGAAATACTTCTTGCCCTTCGGCATCATTTTCATCGTGCTTTTCCTGCATTCGCTGACAAGCTTTATCACGAACAATGTCAAAAGAATCTTTTCGATTAAATTTTATGGATCGATGATCTAATAAGTTTAATTTCCTTAAGAACGAGTAAGTGGAACCGGAGGTAATCATGTACTGGCCGAAAACCATGTAGTATGGCGAGGTGCCTATACTAGCATGAACCGATGATCTTAAAGCACAACATATCCTACTTAGATACTCGTCCCAGTCCTTCTGATCAGGACGCAAATACGCCCTAATTGCAGAGATTACAGAGCTATTAACGCGCTCAGACGCGTTGGCCTGGGGCGAATGCACTGCATTCAGTGTGTGAGTAACACCGTACTGTTTCATAAGCTTCTGAAAAGCATGAGAGCGAAATTGGGAACCGTTGTCGGACAACACCGTTTCCGGAGCTCCATACGTCATAAACAACTCCCCATCAAGGTATTTTAAAACGACACATACTTGGAAAAATGATCTAAAACGATAAAAATACCAATGTTTTCACTACTTGACCTAGGATAAGGTCCAAGAAAGTCAATAAAAAGTCTTTGAAAAAATCGCTGACTTTCAGGGGCTTTTCCTAAGGGAGGACGCAGTACGAAATTTGGAGCCTTTGTGGTTTTACACACTCCACAGGCATTTATATAAGTCTTTATATCCGACACAAGGCCAGGCCAGAAATAGTATCGCCTCACTCTCCCAACGGTTTTGTGTATGCCACAGTGTGACGACAAAGGGCTATCATGCGCTCGCGAAAGGATTTCGGGCACTAATTCTCTGGGTATACAGAGTTTGCACGCATACTCATCGTGAACTTGCTCTCCTGTCAAGTGTTCGGCTTTCCGATAAACATAACCGCTGTCGGTCTTAAGATCGGGAAAACTTGCTTGGTTTGCCTGTACTTTCTCTACAAGATCAACATACCCCGCGGACTTAAAATGTTCCGAACTAAGATCAACGAGCAACCCTTCACGCAAGTCTAAGGCGGCGTATCCTCATTAACGCGAGACAATGAATCGGGAACTATATTAAGGGATCCCTTACGATGCTCAATATCGAAATTATACCTTTGCAACGCTAACGCCCATCGAGCTAAGAGAGAATTTAGGTCATGATTATACATTAACCATTTTAATGTCCTTCCACATAGGCCCTAAAATTTTTAAGAGCTACAATCGCTGCTAGGCATTCTCGTTCAGTGACCGTATAGTTACGCTGAGCCTTGTTCAATTTCTTCGAAATGAACGCAGTCGGACGCTCGTCTCCTTCCTCTGAGACTTGTACTAAAACTGCACCTACACCGGTCTTACTTGCATCGCAATGTATCGCAAATGGTTTAGAAAATCGGGGCTACATAAGACCGGAGCCTCACTAAGACACCGTTTCAACTGTTCAAAAGCTTTAATTGACTCATCAGTCAAACTAAACCTCCGTTTCGTGGTCTTGATGACCATCAGTCAGATGAGCGGAAAGCGATGCAAAATTTGGAACAAACTTGCGATACCACCCACACAAACCCATAAAACTTCTCAAGCTCCGCAAAGTCCTGGGTAGCGTGATAGCAGTCACCTCTTCAGGGTCGGTGCGTATTCCACCGTCACCTATTATATGGCCTAAATAGCGCACACACAGCATGCAGATTGACTTTATTGATTGTCAAACCGGCACGCCTTATGTGAAGAGCTACCTCTCTAAGTACTTCGAGATGCCTTTCAAAACTAGCAGAAATTACCAATAAATCGTCTAAGTAAATGAACACCTCGTTCCTGAGATGGACCGGGACGACCTTGTCCATCAATCGCGACATTGTGCTCGTGGCATTGCAGAGCCCGAACGGCATGACTTTAAAATAGTAGAGGGGTCTACCAGGAACTGTGAATGCTGTCTTGTCTCGAGATGCAACATCTTAAGGCACCTGCCAATAAGCGTCTCTAAGATCAAGGCACGATATGTACTCTGCTTTTGGCAAACGGCTTAAAATGCCACTAATTTGGGGAAGTGGGTATGCATCCTTTTCGGTGAAACTGTTAACCTTACGACAATCCAGACAAATTCGAACTTTTCCAGGTTTCGTTACTATTACGATTGGAGAAGACCAAGCACTCTATCACCCCCAATTGTATCATTCTATCGATCCCGGCGTACATATCCTTCTCTACTGCGGGAGAGACAGGGAAATGACGTTGTTTTATTGGCTTAGCCATACCCACATCGATCGAATGCACAATTAAATTGGTCTTGCCTAGACCTTCTTGAGTAAAATAGGGTGTTCGAGCCCAATTCCTAACGTAGTTGAATTTTATCTTCTCCAATTTTATTTCTTGGAATGTTAACAGATTTAGTATATTTTTAAAATCCGTCCGACAGTGTCAAGTTGTTGGTGTTGTACAGGCACGCTATTAATTTCCACCAGACCACATAAGCGTCTCGCAGCGAAGTTCAGGCAAAAGCGCCGCAACACAAGCCAACCAGCGCGCTCATCTTAGGACACACCAAAGGCATTTTAGAAACATCCAGAAGACGATCGTGGCAACACTCCCAGCTCGTATACAAGGCGGATCATCCACGTGGACTGGTGCTCCATCCAACTCACACACTCACACTATCATGCAGTGAGTCACCGTAAGCGAGAGAACATAACCTCAATGTTATTTACTTCAATAAATCATTATTACGCAACAAATATTCTGTCCGCAACAAATATTCTGTCCGCATAGGTTGTGATCGAGATTCATTGTTATTTTCTGTAGCTGTACTGTTCAGTTGGTAGGCCAAATTTAACTAGCTCCATTTAGCGCTCTGTTTGTCAGAGATAGAAGTTATACCAGATTTGCCGCACAATGGTTGACCCAGGCGATGCTGCCGCTGGAAGCGAAGTCTACACCAGCAAATTAGTATCCCTCCGGCATCAACGGACTACGATTACGCGAAACATGACCAATTTGAAGACCAAACTCGATAAGGAGAAGGAGACTTTAAACGTGCCAGCTTTAGAATGTTATCTTCAAATACTAGAAGCGCACTTTCGTCAACTTTCCACAACTCAAGGCCAAATTGAGAATCTACACAGTGCCGACACCGAGCGAAGCAGTTTGGATGAGCTGTTCGTGGAAATTAAAACAACGCTGTTGGCCGCAATATCAAGGAAACGTCGGGCAAGCATTCCAGAAACGAGGTTTTCATTTATTTAGATGATCTTCTAGTTGTTTCCACTTAAGGCGAGCTGGACTAACAATTAACGTAGGCCATTTTTGTATGCGGAGTATACGTTATTTAGGCAACATCATCGGCGATGGCGGCATTAGAACGGATCCTGAGAAGATTTCGGCGATAACCAACTTCCCAGCTCCAAAAAACCTCCGTAGTTTAAGAAGGTTCATGGGCTTATGCGGATGGTATCGCAAATTTGTCCCTAATTTTGCCTTTTTTTTGCTTCACCACTTACTGATTTGATGACAACTAAAAGGAAATTTGCCTTAACCGAAGAGGCTCTCAAAGCATTCGACGAGTTAAAACGTTGTTTGTGTGCGGCTCCTCTGCTGAGTAGTCTCAATTTTTCAGAGCCATTTGCAATTCACTGCGTTGCCAGTAAGACCGGAGTAGGAGCTGTACTTGTACAAATATCCAAGGAAGGGGACGAACGTCCTATCGCGTTCATATCTAAGATGTTAAATAAGGCTCAACGTAATTATACGGAGACGGAGTTAGAATGTTTAGCCGCAATTGTGGCTCTCAAAAATTTTAGAGCATACTTAGAAGGGCATGAGTTTCGGATCATCACTGATCACGCATCGTTAAAATGGCTCATGTCTAACACCGACCTTAGTTCTCGTTTGGCTCGGTGGGCGTTATCTCTACAAAGGTTTCGGTTTACTATTGAGCATCGGAAGGGTTCGCTGAACGTAGTACCTGACGTGTTGTCTAGAGTAAACGAAGATGAAATCGCTGCATTGGATATACGAGAGGGTTTGTTAGTCGACTTAGGCTCAGACCATTTCAAGTCACCAGAATATTTAGAAATATTGCAGCAGGTAAAAGTCAATCAAAACAATTTTCCCGATCTAAAAGTGGAAGATGGATATCTCTATCGCAAAGCGAAACATCTCTCTGGCATGCAAGTCCACGACGAATACGCTTGGAAACTGTGGATTCCGAAAGCCTTAGTTCCTGGGATTCTTATGAAAGCACATGATAGTCCTATCTCTTCTCATGGTGGAATTCATAAGACGATTGAACGGATTAGGAGGTACTATTTCTGGCCAGGGTTAGTATCCGACGTAAGAAAGTACATAAGCTTTTGCGAAGTTTGTAAAACTACAAAGGTCCTTAGACCGCCGATAGGGAAAGCACCCGAAACTCAGCGTTTTTCCAACGGTTATACATCGATTTTCTTGGGCCGTATCCACGATCAAGGAGCGGAATTATCGGTATCTTTATTGTGTTGGATCACTTTACAAAATACGTATTTCTGAAGCCTGTTCGAAAGATAAACGCAGGAGAAGTGGTCAAATATCTCGGAAATGACTTGTTTGTGTCATTCGGAGTACCGGAGTCGATTGTGTCCGACAATGAATCACAATTTCGCTCAGAAGAATTTCGGAAGTTGATCGCCAAGTATGAAATTGCTCACACTTTTACAGCAGTGCATTCGCCTCAGGCCAACGCCTCGGAGAGAGCCAATCGTTCGGTCATTTCCGGCATTCGATCTTATTTGCGTCCAGATCAAAAGGATTGGGATGAGCACCTCAAGCAAATATGTTGTTCTTTGCGATCCTCAGTACATTCGAGTATAGGCACTTCGCCCTATTATATGACTTTCTGCCAACATATAATCACTTCGGGATAAACTTACGCAATCCTCAGAAAATTAAATCTGCTGGATGATCGTTCTATCCTTTTTAGTAGACCTGATTCTTTTGAAATCATTAGACAGCAAGCTTCTAGCCACATGTTAAAGGCTCACGAACAAAACGCAAAAAGATATAACTTGGGGGCTAGGCATGTATCTTTCACAAAAGGGCAGGAAGCTTACAGGCGTAACTTCAAACAAAGTTGTTTCCAGACAGGATATAACTCCAAGTTCGGGCCTGCATTCGTTAAAGCTAGAGTTCGTGAAAAAGTAGGAAACTCATATTACGAGCTCGAAGATTTGCATGGACGTTCAATAGGAAAGTATCATGCTAAAGACATTCGACAATAGCGTCCCTTCAGTTGCGGTTTCAGTCTGGTGTGACAATGTTAATGTACCCCAGCCTGAAAGTGGGGGGGGGGGGCGGTCTTTGTAGCAGGGCCCTGATGGGACTTTAAAACATGAACCCAAGATAAAATTCATGCGAAGATATTTAAATTTGTTAGTTTAAATAGATGTTAAATTATTGCAGCCGTTACAGCGGGCGTTCCGAATAGCCAGATTGCAAGTATCTAGGTTTGGTGCCAGTTTAAACTAGGCGTTGCCACCTGATCACGATCGCACCAACGTTGCCACTACGGTAGCGTTGCCGACCATGTTAGCGTTGTCAACCACGTTAGCGTTGCCAGCTGGTCCTATCGGTTGAGCTCTCATTGGGATAAACGCAAACCTGAGCCAGGGCTGTGTTGAGAAGTTGGACTAAAAATTTAGGCACCACGTTCCCGGAGAATTTTCTCTGCAGCCGAACAGATAAAAGCTCGAATTCCAATTGGGACGACCATTTTACTTTGTGCGCAGCCGAAACCGACAGTCCGGTCCGTGTCAGTTGGCACGGTAAAAGTTAACCTCTGTGCGGGGAGCTAAAGTGAAAAATGAAATCAAATTGGTGCTGAAAACTTGGCAAGTAGTGAATAGTGCGGATCGGCCAAACCTTACCACAGTGCTTTTTAGTAGGTTGTGCCCCTAAGTCTCGGGCAAGGGGAGAGAAGTGAACTTATGTAGTTAGCTAATACAACGCTCCTAACAAGTCGCCGGAACTAAACCATTGCTGCAGGAATATATCGGAGGAAATTTAATTCCTTAGACCGCCGCCAACCTGCAGCCGCAATATATATCACCACGATGCTCGCGATCGAACCCTTCCAACACGGACAATCCACACGTCTTTAAATATGGAGAGAGTCTATGATAATTTTATTCTTATTTCTTTTTGCTCTTGTTGTATAACCTGCCAAGACAAAATTCTGAGCTCATCTGAGGAGCAGCGTGTTCCTGTTACGCAAAGAATTTTTTGTTTAGATATAATTTTTCTTTAGTGATGATCATTTCAAGAATCAATTAATTTAAATTTGTTTGAAGTTTCTAAGATATACTTATATAATATTTCCTTTTTATCTAACCTAAATTTTTCCAGTGTATGCATATGCACGCTATTAAGCTTAAAGCTTAGACCAAACAATAACAATGCATTTTTTGCATTAAGTTGCACTCTACACAGCGTTTGGCCAATTATATTTTTTTTTGTATGGTTTTCAAGTAGCAAACAAAGCTCCCTATGCGACCTTTAAATATCTCTTTTAGCTTTCAGCCATCGGGAGATCGATCTTTCGTCGCTGGATCTGGATAAAAAAACAAATTGTGAGTTATATTGCGCAAGCTTTACGTATGTTTACCTGTCATATTTACATGGCGAGATAAGAAATTTTTACATGGAAGTTAAATGAGAATTTGCCAAGAGTTGTGAGAACGCAACTAAAACAAAAAAAATGAATAAAGTATTTACATACAAAAAAAAAAACAAAATAAATAACTTAGAAAGAAAGTGCACAAAACTTGGGTTAGATGAAGTGGAATTCAAAAAAATTAATTTTTATAAAAATAAGTCACCACGTTTGGGCGTTCTAAAAAGTATATTCTTATATTTATTTTGTTACAAATTTATCTACTTACTCTACCATATTATACCATACCCTATCGTTGCTTATATTCTTTAGAATTATTTTATAATGTTAAACCCTAAATTTAGCCTGAATATTAAATTGTGTTGAATTTGAATCATGAAAACCAACTAAACTAAACTATCTGAACTCAGCTGATGTCTACGCGGTGGTAGGATAAAAGGGATCATCAGCGAACGCTAGAGGATGATGATCACTGGTTGGGAGGGCAAAGTGCGACCACATTTACATCAGTGGCTTCGCCTTGTTTACTTTCTCGCGCAGCTTCGATAGTTTCTTCGCTATTCTTTTAACTTTTGAATATCTATCAAATTCTACCGGTTCTTTCTTGCATTTTTTATTGTCGCTAGCACGCAAATTTTCTTGACTTAGTATTATTAATGTGTAACTAGCATGATCCGTCCGAAGCAAGACCTCCACCCCCAAAGCCGACGAACAAGAGACGGAACATAACGCGTGCCCCAGCACGGACGGGTCCAAAGCACTCCAAACCTCGTTGCACGTTACAAGGTCCGGAGCCAAAATGTAAAGTTTTAGACCAACAGCATAAAATTCAAGCGGCGTTTTGGGATAATAGTGGACAAGCCCAGAGACGGAGTTAGAGGATCATCCAACGATGGAAATTGACTTCTGAAAATACAGGGCTTACTGAAAACCTTATCCACCGTTGTTCAACTATACTCATAACCTCGGGGTACAAAATAAATTCGGACAAATTTAATGAATATGCCATCGATACTGCTAAGTAATTGATAAAGGAGTATCCATGGTACTATTTGCCAGCTACAGTTCATAAGGTGTTAGTTCATGAATCTTCTGTGATTGAGCATGCACTCGGATCAATCGGAGAGCTTTCCGAGAAAGCTGCCGAGTTGAATAATAAAGAGTTAAAAAAATGTAGACTGTATCACAGCCGAAAAATTTCACGCATTGCAACTAAAACAGACATATTGAACACACTCATTTTACAGGCGGACCCATTTATAACTGGACAATGAAAACATGGAAAGGAGGATAAATGAACGTTACTTGAATCTGTGTTCAACTTACTAGAAGAAACATTATAAGTTCTTGTTACAGTTAAATGATTCGTTAATAGCTGAGTAAATATCAATTTAATAAATTGGTTTCGGATGGTTTATGATAATATTTCAAAAGGTGTATAGCTTGGGGATTGGATGGGGAAAGAGTTTTTAAAGTATAAGATTTAACTGAAATATAATAAAACACAAAATAGTTGATCTCTCCTATATGATTTAGTTATACGATTTGAATAACATTTTCTAACTACCACGACCTTATAGTCTGGGAGTTTAGATAACATATCCTTAAAAATAAAAAAAATTTCATACTAAATTTTTATTTATAACCGATCGTTCCTATAGCAGCTATATCATATAGACTTACGATAAGACCCATTTCTAAAAGATATATTTATAATATTTTTTTTTTAATTTTGGGGAAAATTTTGTAAAAATATCACATCTAGAAGTATATATGGCCGCGGCTCCATACAAACCGAACCACTGTGCAACGCGACCAATACTTACTGGAGTCCTTCAATAAATTTTACAGCCATCTGACAATTGAATTCTTGGACGGCCCGCTATTGGAAAGCTCATTTCTGACTCATAGCCAGAAACACTGCCCAATATTGTAAGTGAAATTTTTTTTGTAAACTACCTGTGAACACCACAAATTGAGTTTGTATACAAAAAAAAAAGAAAAAATCAAGATCTAATTTTGTGCTAATGATCTTGATTTTTTCTTTTTTTTTTGGTATACAAACTCAATTTGTGATGTTTACAGTCAGAACATAATACTCTGATAAGAGTAGTTAATCAACTTGACTTAAAAAGGTTAAGCCGACCTACCAAGTCGGGGCTTTCAAACTTACCATGCATAGGTCTATGTTTGGCTACAGAATCTAAATCAAATCGTCTGAGCTGCGGGAAATTGAAATCCTTGTTAAAAGATTACATTGAAACCAAAAAAAAATTACCAAGCAAGTTCTACGTTGGCTACGGGGTCTAAATCAAATCGTCGGAGCTGCGAAAAATTGAAATCCATATTAAAACATTACAATGAAACCTAAAAAAGTTTGAGCTTCAAATATTTGACTTATTTCTGATAAGAGGAAAATGAGAAGATCTAAATATAAATTTAAAATGAAATACAAGTTTAAATAGCAAATTATATGTTAGATTAATTGTGTAAGTCTCAAAAGCTCATTAGTCAAATTTTGTTTTTTTATATTACATAGAATTATTTTGCTTTTTTTAATGGTCAAAAGAGTGACCCCCCTATTTAATAAAATTATATGAAAAACAAGAAAGGAAGCAAACTTTGAAAACCCGAACATTGCAGTTATTACAAGACGACTACATTTCGATTTATATGCCTATAGTATATTACAAAAAACAATGTTTTTAGTAATGTTTTTGAAAACAGTAAAATAAAATTTTTTCTGCTTATTTTTTTTAACTTTTTGATTTTTCTATGGGAGCTATATGATTTAGATGTCCAATTTGAAATTAATTAAAACCGTAATACCATAGTATTTAAATATAATCGGCTTGTTTCGCTCTTGTCGTGCCCTGTAAGCAGCTTTTGTGAGGGGGTGAGCTCCATCGTTGGGACACAACTGCAGGGCTTCCTGTAGGCTCCGCGCGTCCCTCTGCTCAACAGGAGCAGATACCTCCCACGACGGTGAAGAGGGCGGCTTGCCTTCCGCACTCATATATTTCCCGCGTTGTTGCAGTCGGCGGTTTGCCTACCACACTTTGTTTCCCTCGATGGTGTAGAAGGATTTGCCATGCCTACCACACTTAGTTATTCTCTGCTGCTGCTGTCCGGGGCCTATGGACTCAGGCGGTACCGGTGCCGGCCATCGCTCAGGTTTTCATTGTGTTTCACGGAAATCAATTTTAACTCTGCTTCTGTTTTTTTTTGTTTTTGTTTTGTTGTTTCTTCTTGTTTTTTTTTTGTTGAAAAATTTTGTTTATTTGTTTTGTATTTCGGCACCTTATATTACATTTTTCACATAAGTCTGCGATCGATTTTCTTTGTAACAGACAACTGTCACGGTCGCCATGTAGTGTTCGGTGATATAATTAAATTATACATTTTTGAGATGTGTAGGCTTGAGTTGTCTTTATTCAATTAATTTTGCTCATACCTAAGAAAGTACTTTAAAGCTAAGGCCGCGCAACTGCGCTGCCGGGAATGCCGGCAGTGGACCGGCTGCATTTATATCTTTCTTATATATGAATATGCTGCTCGCTGTTGACAGCGGCTAGCTCGAGAGAGGTAGTATGTACTGGTAGTATATGTGCAGTCAAGGCATGGGCTGACTTATGCACTTATGGTCTTCGAGACAGAGCTCGGCTTGTGTTTATGTAAGCGTGTGCAACAATACAATAGCCTGTCTGAAAAAAACTTTGTTTAAAGTTTCGGCAAAATACTTCTTGCCCTTCGGCAAAGGACACGATTCGAGATCGAAGATTAAACCTCTTCTCATTTTCATCGTGCTTTTCCTGCATTCGCTGACAAACTTTATCACGAACAATGTCAAAAGAATCTTTCCGATTAAATTTTATGGATCGATGATCTAATAAGTTTAATTTCCTTAAGAACGAGTAAGTGGAACCGGAGGTAATCATGTACTGGCCGAAAACCATGTAGTATGGCGAGGTGCCTATACTAGCATGAACCGATGATCTTAAAGCACAACATATCCTGCTTAGATACTCGTCCCAGTCCTTCTGATCAGGACGCAAATACGCCCTAATTGCAGAGATTACAGAGCTATTAACTCGCTCAGACGCGTTGGCCTGGGGCGAATGCACTGCATTCAGTGTGTGAGTAACACCGTACTGTTTCATAAGCTTCTGAAAAGCATGAGAGCGAAATTGGGAACCGTTGTCGGACAACACCGTTTCCGGAGCTCCATACGTCATAAACAACTCCCCATCAAGGTATTTTAAAACGACACATACTTGGAAAAATGATCTAAAACGATAAAAATACCAATGTTTTCACTACTTGACCTAGGATAAGGTACAAGAAAGTCAATAAAAAGTCTTTGAAAAAATCGCTGACTTTCAGGGGCTTTTCCTAAGGGAGGACGCAGTACGAAATTTGGAGCCTTTGTGGTTTTACACACTCCACAGGCATTTATATAAGTCTTTATATCCGACACAAGGCCAGGCCAGAAATAGTATCGCCTCACTCTCCCAACGGTTTTGTGTATGCCACAGTGTGACGACAAAGGGCTATCATGCGCTCGCGAAAGGATTTCGGGCACTAATTCTCTGGGTATACAGAGTTTGCACGCATACTCATCGTGAACTTGCTCTCCTGTCAAGTGTTCGGCTTTCCGATAAACATAACCGCTGTCGGTCTTAAGATCGGGAAAACTTGCTTGGTTTGCCTGTACTTTCTCTACAAGATCAACATACCCCGCGGACTTAAAATGTTCCGAACTAAGATCAACGAGCAACCCTTCACGCAAGTCTAAGGCGGCGTATCCTCATTAACGCGAGACAATGAATCGGGAACTATATTAAGGGATCCCTTACGATGCTCAATATCGAAATTATACCTTTGCAACGCTAACGCCCATCGAGCTAAGAGAGAATTTAGGTCATGATTATACATTAACCATTTTAATGTCCTTCCACATAGGCCCTAAATTTTTAAGAGCTACAATCGCTGCTAGGCATTCTCGTTCAGTGACCGTATAGTTACGCTGAGCCTTGTTCAATTTCTTCGAAATGAACGCAGTCGGACGCTCGTCTCCTTCCTCTGAGACTTGTACTAAAACTGCACCTACACCGGTCTTACCTGCATCGCAATGTATCGCAAATGGTTTAGAAAATCGGGGCTACATTAGACCGGAGCCTCACTAAGACACCGTTTGACTCATCAGTCAAACTAAACCTCCGTTTCGTGGTCATCAAATCAGTAAGATGAGCGGAAAGCGATACAAAATTTGGAACAAACTTGCGATACCACCCACAAAAACCCATAAAAACTTCTCAAGCTCCGCAAAGTCCTGGGTAGCGTGTTAGCAGTCACCTTTTCAGGGTCGGTGCGTATTCCACCGTCACCTATTATATGGCCTAAATAGCGCACACGCAGCATGCAGATGTGACTTTTGCCAATATTGATTGTCAAACTGGCACGCCTTATGTGAAGAGCTACCTCTCTAAGTACTTCGAGATGCCTTTCAAAACTAGCAGAAATTACCAATAAATCGTCTAAGAAAATGAACACCTCCACCACCTTCCTTAGATGAGCCGGGACGACCTTGTCCATCAACCGCGACATTGTGCTCGTGGCATTGCAGAGCCCGAACGGCATGACTTTAAAATGGTAGTGGGGTCTACCAGGAACTGTGAATGCTGTCTTGTCTCGAGATGCAACATCTTAAGGCACCTGCCAATAAGCGTCTCTAAGATCAAGGCACGATATGTACTCTGCTTTTGGCAAACGGCTTAAAATGCCACTAATTTGGGGAAGTGGGTATGCATCCTTTTCGGTGAAACTGTTAACCTTACGACAATCCAGACAAATTCGAACTTTTCCAGGTTTCGTCACTATTACGATTGGAGAACACCAAGCACTCTATCACCCCCAATTGTATCATTCTATCGATCCCGGCGTACATATCCTTCTCTACTGCGGGAGAGACAGGGAAATGACGTTGTTTTATTGGCTAAGCCATACCCACATCGATCGAATGCACAATTAAATTGGTCTTGCCTAGACCTTCTTGAGTAAAATAGGGTGTTCGAGCCCAATTCCTAACGTAGTTGAATTTTATCTTCTCCAATGTTATTTCTTGGAATGTTAACAGATTTAGTATATTTTTAAAATCCGTCCGACAGTGTCAAGTTGTTGGTGTTGTACAGGCACGCTATTAATTTCCACCAGACCACATAAGCGTCTCGCAGCGAAGTTCAGGCAAAAGCGCCGCAACACAAGCCAACCAGCGCGCTCATCTTAGGACACACCAAAGGCATTTTAGAAACATCCAGAAGACGATCGTGGCAACACTCCCAGCTCGTATACAAGGCGGATCATCCACGTGGACTGGTGCTCCATCCAACTCACACACTCACACTATCATGCAGTGAGTCACCGTAAGCGAGAGAACATAACCTCAATGTTATTTACTTCAATAAATCATTATTACGCAACAAATATTCTGTCCGCAACAAATATTCTGTCCGCATAGGTTGTGATCGAGATTCATTGTTATTTTCTGTAGCTGTACTGTTCAGTTGGTAGGCCAAATTTAACTAGCTCCATTTAGCGCTCTGTTTGTCAGAGATAGAAGTTATACCAGATTTGCCGCACAATGGTTGACCCAGGCGATGCTGCCGCTGGAAGCGAAGTCAACACCAGCAAATTAGTATCCCTCCGTCATCAACGGACTACGATTACGCGAAACATGACCAATTTGAAGACCAAACTCGATAAGGAGAAGGAGACTTTAAGCGTGCCAGCTTTAGAATGTTATCTTCAAATACTAGAAGGGCACTTTCGTCAACTTTCCACAACTCAAGGCCAAATTGAGAATCTACACAGTGCCGACACCGAGCAAAGCAGTTTGGATGAGCTGTTCGTGGAAATTAAAACAACGCTGCAGGCCGCAATATCAAGGAAACGTCGGGCAAGCATTCCAGGAGACACGACATTGAATAGTTCATTCAATTCGTCAGTCATGCATCACAATCGTCTGCCAAATCTGAAGTTGCCGAGCTTCGACGGAAAATACGCAAACTACAAACGTTTCGCTGGTGCATTTTCATACCTCGTGGAAACGGATGGTGGCCTTTCGAATATCGACAAGTTTACCTGCTCAATTGCTTAACTGGGCCAGCTCTTGAGGTAGTACAATCGTTCCAGATTACCGAGGAAAACTACTCGAAGGCAATGGATCGGTTGAGGCAGCGATACGATAATGACGTGTTAATTTTCCTAGACTACATTTCAAATTTGTTTGCAGTTCCAAACATCGAGAATGCCAATGCATCCAGACTTCTAAACATCGTCGATACGATATCCGCAATTCGATCGTCAGTGGATCACTTGGATCAGCAGCAAACGTAATGGATGCAATCATAATTCATCTGATGCTAGGCAAACTGGATCCAGAGACAAAAATGCAGTATCAAGAAAGGCAGAGTTACGATCAATTACCATCCTGGGGATTTCTAACTCGCCGGTGTCAATATCTTGAAGCACGCGAAAGAGACCACCCCGTAGGTGGAACCGAAATACCCACGCTATCATCATCGAAGCAACCACGCAAATCGAAGGCGTTTATGACCGTTAACGCAACCTGCGTTTATTGCAACGGTTCATCTCACCACATCTCTAGTTGCACAGCTTTCAACAAGTGCCACCCAAACGAGCGCACCAGCTTTGCAAAACGCGCACACCTGTGCCTAAACTGCCTAAGGCCAAATCACATTCTGAAGGAGTGTAAATCGAAATCGCGTTGCAAGAAGTGCCACGCATCACATCATACGCTGCTCCACGAGTCCAGCCACTTAGCAACGTCGTTTTCATCCATGGAAAATGCTCAGGACCAACGTAACGTCGCAATCCAACACAACCAAAATTCTGTACAGCTTAATTCAAACGTCGCCCTGTTAACGCGAGCATCTAAGCAGGGAGTTTTACCAACAGCTGTCATACAGATCAAGGACGTGACCGGCAATTATCAGCTAGTTCGCGCTCTACTAGATTCTTGCTCCGAGGTCAATTTAATCACCGAGGAAACCGCCAAGCGACTAAACCTCCATAAAGCGCAGGTTTCTCAGGCTGTCAGCGGGATATCGGAGGCTTGTGAACCAATTCATTACAATGTCATCGCCACACTCAAATCTCGAATTTCAAATTTTCAATGGTCATCCGAATTTGGCGTCATTAAGCGGATCTGTTCAAGGCAACCCCGGGAATATATCGACACCTCCACATGGAGGCTTCCCGAGGGAATCATGCTTGCAGACCCCAGATTCTTCGAACAGAACAAAATCGACGTCCTTATAAGCACCGAAGAATTTTTTGAATCTATTCTAGGAGACAAACAATCGCTAGTTCAACACTTGCCTAGTCGGCGTTCATTTAAATTCATCGAAAAAACAGCTAACATATCAATGTCATTTAACGAGATCCGACAGTTCAATCGAGGAAATGGTACATCGCTTCTGGGAAATAGAAGAGTACCACACGACACCAGCAAGCTTCTCTGCTGAGGAACAAGCGTGTGAAGATCATTTCACAGCCAACGTCCAGTGGAATACTGAAGAATGTGTCCAAGTACGTCTACCATTGAAGGCAGGACATCCGACCCTCGGATCTTCTTTCGAAATGGCATCAAAACGCTTCAACATGCTCGAACGCAAACTCTCTCGCAACTCCGAGTTAAAGAGGCAATATCATCAATTCATGCAGGAATACATTGGCCAAGGGCATATGTCTCGGCTCGAGGACATAGACTGGAATCATCAACACTTCTTCATTCCGCATCATTGCGTTTTAAGACCGCAAAGCAGCACGACAAAGCTCCGCGTCGTCTTTGACGCTTCGGTTAAGTCGTCAAATGGCAAATCACTGAACGACATCTTGATGACGGGTCCTACAATCCAACAGGATCTCGTTACCACTATACTTTCATTCCGACTACACAAATATGTCTTATCTGGCGACATAAGTAAGATGTACAGACAATCTTACCTTCTTATTCTAGTAGACTTCTTTTGATTAATTTACCATCCCTAGCCAACCGTAGAACGCTGCTTGGTACTGTCTTTATTTATAACCTTATACATGGTGATATTGACTGCCCCGACTTGTTAAGTCGGCTAAACTTTTCTGTGCCAAGTAGATTAACTAGAAATTATTTTCCCCTAATTTTAAATCATTGTAGATCTAACTATGCCTTGCATGAGCCTTTCAGAGTATTATGTTCTGACTATAATAGACTTTTTCCTGTAATATCAAATCTTGACTCTCTGCCGCTCCTAAAACGATTGATACTTGCTTTATTGGCACAAGATTGATCAAACTATTACTTTTTTCCCCGGACCTTTATTTTATTTTCCTATCTCGCGTCTATCTTATCGCGAATCGTGCCGTACGATACACGGCTGCGCCCCTCGGTCGGTTGGGCGGGTAAGTAAGCCGTGGGACTCCGCGCGAAAAAAAAAAAAAAATCGTAGTGGATGAACGAGACAGGAAGTATCAACTAATTCTGTGGAAGCCCCTTCAGAATATCTTCGGCTTTCACCACGAGGCTTTCGTCAATGAACCACAGACTCGAAGAACAGTTCTTTCAACCTTTGCAAGGGTTTTTGATTCGTTTGGGTTAATCAGTCCAATTGTAATACGTTGTAAGATTTTTCTACAAAATCTAACTCTTTTAAAGTTAGATTGGGACGAACCCTTAGAAGGCAATTTACGACTAACTTGTTAAACTCTTCAGTGCGAACTTAAGAATACCTCGAATCTATGCATTTCAAGATTCGTGCAAACGTCACTTAGCCACGATAGCGAAGTGCACGGTTTCGCCGACGCGTCGGAACGCGCGTATGGATGCTGCATTTACATACAAGCCAAATTGTGCGTCTTCACAGAAAACAGTCGTGTTTTTGTTTTGCGCTCCGAATTTTCATTTTTCTAATTGAAACCACCGGGGTTTACTTAAATCTCTTTAACGTTTCTACACCATTAAGTGTTTTCTAACAACTTTCCGTTCGCTTCGCGAGTGCATCGTGATTAACTTGTGTTTAGTAAACAAAAAGTTTTGATCATAATTAAATTCGGTGCTGGTTTGTTGTTATTGTTTTCCATTGCCCCTCTTTTCAGTCTTTCTCTTCGTCGTTGAGCGCTGTTGGAACGGCACGGATTATACTGGACTTAATCGGTTAATAATCCCGCTCTTTCTCTCTCTTTTCGTTTCTATCTCGTTTCGTGGTGCCTAACGTCAAAGTTATTCGGTGTTTCGCTCCCGCTCTGTCGCTCTGTTTGATCTCTCATTAAAAAGTTCTTGAGCGCTTTCGATATTTTTGTCCGCTATAGTGCACAGTGGTCCGCGGCCAGCGAAAATGGCTTTCTGTTCATTAAAAAATTGCCAGAAAGTTATATCGGCTAGACAGCAAAGTATTCCCTGCCATACATGTGATAAAATTTATCACGCAAAGTGTCTTGGGTATTCTGGCCTGGTTCGTGTTGCCATCGATAAGAGGAGTGGCCTACTCTACTACTGCGATGAATGCATTGCATACGAGAACCAGGCAATAACTATTAGGCGGCTCACAAAAAGAAGTGTTACGGAATTAATCCGGAACTGCCGTAAAAATACGGACCTGCTCGTGGCGCTTGAATCTCAGCTCACTAGCCGCATGCTAGCTGAGCCCGATTCCCCAAAGCGCAAAAAAGTCGCGGTCGGTGGGCATTCTATGGCAAGTGCTGTGCAACCTGCTGCCCGCGATTCGACTCCAGCTCAGCTGCCAATCTTAGGCGCCACTCAAATGGTACTAAGATCGGGGGCAAAAAGTGATTCGGTATCCGAAGTTGCTGGAAACGATGTGGCTCCGCTAGGTACTTCCGCTCTGTCTGATCAATATAAAGTAGTGGCCCCAACACCTCATGTAGACTTAACGTCCGGATTACCGGCCGATACTGGTAGTACAGATACAAATTCTGTAGTACCAAAAAGGGTTGCATGTGTTGTACCAAAAACGGTTACTTGTGTTCGGGTGCCCCAGCTAAAACATGTATTTGTTTCTCGGCTCGCCCCAGACCTCTCATCACTGGATATTACGGCTTATATCCGTAACAAAATCCAAGTTGATGATTTGAAGGTCGAACAATTTAAATTTTCTTATGCTAGGAAAGTATCATCATTTAAGATTGGTATTCCTTGTGCTCTTTTTGCATCTGTGTGTTCCACCAGTTTCTGGCCCGAGGGCATATTTGTAAAAGAGTACGAAGCTAAGAGAAAAAAGAATAGTTCAGGGGAAATGGAAAATACCATTAAAGAACCATCCCCAGCGCCCTCCACACCCTCTTCTGTCCCAAAAAACTAGCCTCCTATTTTCTTCTTTGCTATCAGAATACAAGAGGCTTACTTAGTAAGCTGACTAAATTGTATTCGGATAGTTTTTCTTTCCCATATAATATTATGGTATGTACAGAGACCTGGTTAAGGCCGGATATTCTTAGCTCCGAAATTCTCCCGGGTAAGTACACAATTTATAGGCTTGATCGTCAGTCCAGACGGGGAGGTGGAGTCCTGATTGCTGTCGACTCCACCTTTTCGTCTGAATTACTAACTTTCGAAGAATTTTATGACATCGAATTCCTAGATATAAAATTATCGTTTCCCGGTAGTTTTGTATATATTACTTGTTCATATATCCCACCATCATCTGCGTTCCCTATTTACGCAAATCACCTTTCCGTTATTCAGTCCATTTCCAAAAAACTGTCAGATCGAGATCAGTCAATAGTATTAGGTGATTTTAATAAACCTAGTGCGACATGGTCCCCTGACGAAAACTCTAACATTTTACTTCCTTTAGCGCAGCATGACTTTATTGACGGCTTGCTTGACATTGCGCTATCCCAAGTGAACCATGTTAAGAACTCCTTAGGACGTTTACTGGACTGTTTTGTTTCAAATTCAGAAGGCGTTTGCATATCAAGAACGTCACCACTTACACAACCGGAAGATCCTTATCATCCAACTCTAGAGCTGACTGTAGACGCAAGAACAAAGCTGAATAAAAAATCCGAAAAGTCGGTTAAACGAATCCGCTGCTTCCGTAAGGCAAACTTTCATATTTTAAAAACTTTTATATCCGGCTATGACTGGTCCGAATTTTATTCATGCACTAACGTGGCTAAGGCCGTTAATATCTTTTATAATGCATTGAATTCCTTCTTTTATCTGTGTGTTCCGTTATACTATCCGTCAATTTCAAATAAACCTCCGTGGTTTAATAAAGAGTTGTCCCACCTAAAAAATATTAAGTCCAGACTTTTCAATAAATTTAAGACGTGCGGTTCACAATCTGCCTTCTCTCGGTACCTAAGGGCTCGGTCAAATTTTATCGTGCTTAACGCCCGGTGTTATAAAAGCTATTTGACTCGTTGTAGGGTCCAATTTTCACAAGATCCAAAACAGTTTTATAATTTTGTTAACACTAAGCGTAAATCAGCCTATTACCCCGAAAACTCTACGTCAAATTCTGATCAGGCAATTGCCGATCTATTTGCCCAGTTTTTCCAGACAACATATTCTGTTTCATCCCGTCCAAATCCGTCTTATTCAAATGCCATACCCAAGTCGAACTTGATTTTTTGTCCGAGGTTAAGCAAAAGCTCCCTTCTTTTGGATCTCCATAAAGTTAAGCCTGTCTATTCACCGGGTCCGGACGGAGTTCCAGGCTGCGTGCTGAGGTACTGTGCTGAAACTCTGTGTAGACCTCTGTACAAATTGTTTACCATGTCTTTAAAAACATCTCATTTCCCTCTTATTTGGAAGGAGTCATTTGTCATTCCCCTTCATAAGAAAGGAAATAAATGCAATACAAGTAATTACAGAGACATATCCAAATTATCCGCCATCCCAAAGCTTTTCGAAAACACTATTACACCCCATTTGCAACATCTTTGTAGATCGAGTATATCTCCATGTCAACATGGATTTATTAGGCGAAGATCTACGACGACAAACCTCTTGGAGCTAACGTCTTTTCTAATAAATGGCTTTTACACTGATTTTAGTAAAGCATTTGATTCAGTAAATCACTCGCTTCTTGTATTAAAGCTAGACTTATTAGGGTTAGTTATCTGAGTGGTAGGACTCAACGAGTCCTCTTTAAAAACTCGATCTCTGATTTGATCCGAGTTACTTCAGGCGTCCCACAAGGAAGCCACCTTGGCCCACTTCTTTTTACTTTATTTATAAACGATCTCCCTCTAGTCTTGACAAAGTCGCGTGTCCTTATGTACGCAGATGACATTAAGTTATGCCTGAAATATAACGAAATTTCTAGCAGTTCAGACATACAATCTGATCTAAACGCTTTTCAAACATGGTGTTGTGAAAATCTTTTGGATTTAAATAGCGCTAAGTGCAAAGTAATGACATTTTTTCGGGTGAACCCACAATATGCAACGTATACGCTGGGTGGTTGCGCGTTGTCTAGAATTACGCATGTTGATGACCTTGGCGTCCTCCTTGACCCTAAACTTAAGTTTTGTGACCATATTACTTCTATGGTGAATAAAGCCAGGGGAGTAATTGGATTTATTAAAAGGTGGTCAAAGGAATTCGATGATCCCTATGTTACAAAGACTCTGTTCTTTTCACTAATCCGTCCAATCCTGGAGTACTGTTTCTGCAGTTTGGAGTCCTCAGTATGGTGTACATATAGACCGGATAGAGTCTGTGCAAAAGAACTTTTTATAATTTGCTCTACGGGGTCTTAACTGGATTGCAAGCCTTATTTTACCATCCTACTCTATTAGACTTCTCCTAATTAATCTACCATCCTTAGTAAGCCGTAGAACGATGCTTGGCACAACTTTTATCTATAAACTTATTCACGGGGATGTGGAGAGTCCCGAGTTACTGGGTCGCATAAGCTTCTCCGTGCCTAATAGAATTACCAGGAACTATGTTCCTCTTACATTAAATATTTGTAGATCTAACTTTGATATGCATGAACCGTTTAGAGTACTGTTTAACGACTATAATAGACTATACCACATTATTTCTACTACCGACTCTTTGCCAAGCCTAAAATCATTAATTTTATCTTACTTAGCACAAAATTAGTATAAGTATTAGTCTCGTACGTATTTATAATCTTGTCTGTCCGCTTCTACATTGTGCTTTTAACTTCTCGTGATCTCGTTTTTACGCCTATTAGGCTCCGCGCGTAACAAGCACTGCTTGGTGTCGTAAGGGGCCACTTGTTTGCGCTGATCATAGTGCATCAACGTCCGAATGAAAAAAAAAAAAAACAAGAGAGAACGCTATAATCGAGTGCCTCGACTATTAGATACCCGTTACTCAGCTAAACAACTTTAGATTTTGCATTAACATAATGTGAATTAGAGTGACCACAGGAAAAAAGGACAAAAGTTCAAATTATCAATTTGAATTCGGCGATCGTCGCTATACAGCACGAGCATCACCACCAGCGCTGCTTTAGCGCAGGCAGCTTTTGTCCTGCACCAGCATACACACATACGCCATTGTTTGACTCAGACCTCCAATTTGGCTAACTTGATTTGATTTACATAGTTCTTGGGATATAGTTCGGTATTGACAAATGAAAACCATCGCAATTTCCTTTAATAGAAATCCTTATCGAGAATTAACGTTGACTCTGTTGAGCACCTTGGCCAGCTGTTCCAAAGTCATCCGTTAGATGGCGCTATTGTATTGCGCATCTACCCGGGCCATGAAAGGCGGAAATGTAGGCGCTAGCCAGGCTTAAGCGTTTAATGAGTTTTTGGGCGTTAGAGTGGCGTAGCAAACTTTTATTAGGCCAATCGATAGGTATTGACGAAACAAATACATATCAATTAAAATTTTCATAATAGCATCAAAACTGTGGCCACAGCTTGTGGCTTGTGAGCGTCAGAGGGGGCGTGGCTCAATTTTGAAACAAACTTGCGCTGCGTAGGAACTCCTAAAATCTACATGCAAAATGCCAATCTTCTAGATTTTATAGTTTCCGAGATCTCAGCGTTCATACGGACGGACAGACTAGACGGACAGACGGACATGGCTAGATCGACTCGGCTAGTGATCCTGAACAAAGAATATATATACTATATAGGGTCGGAAATGCTTCCTTCTACCTGTTACATACTTTTGCACGAATACAATATACCCTTTTACTCTACGAGTAACGGGTATAAAGAGGATCCAAGGAATCGAAGTCAATCTGCTAATAGCCAAATCCCGTGTAGCGCCAATCAAGGTACAAACGCTTCCGAAATTGGAGTTATGCGCAGCAGTTTTGCTCTCTCGTACGTACAAGAAAATAGCTCAGAAGATAGCGCCATACATCGGAAAGGCCTACTTTTGGACTGACTCCAAGATAGTCCTACAATGGCTAAAAATGCATTCTTCTCAGCTGAACTGCTTCGTAGAAAATCGCATCTCAGAGCTCCAGCAAGCCACCGCCAAAGTTGAGTGGCGACACGTGCCCATAGCACAGAACACAGCTGATATAGTGTCGAGAGGTCGAGCCATGTCGAGCCAACTCAATCGGTTCCGAAAGTGCGGGCAAAGGCAATCAGTCTTTACATAAAAGGAGAGCCCTCCCAGTCACAATCACCTCGGTCATCGACCAAATCTTTAATAACTCATCGTCTTATCACCGAGCTATGCGAACTATTGCATTCGTATTTCGGTGCTTAAATAAAGTTCCAGCTAACAGGGCCATAAACAAACAAGAAGTAGTACACATCTCAGCGCCAGAGCTTAACGTAGTTTTTTGGCGGGTAATTGAACACATACAGCAATCAGTATATCACAATGAAATCTCTCTTTTAAAGAAACAACAGCGTGTTAAAGACAGGTTGCAGGGTCTATGTCCGTTTTTAGAGGAAATTCAAGTAGACTCACACTATAACTCGATAATCGTAATTCGGGTCGGTGGGCGATTAGCCAACGGAGATATGCCGTACGACGCTTAATTCCCAGCTTTGGTGCCACGAGAGCATCCAATCGCCAAATTGTATGTCGAGTTTCTACATAAATCGAATCTCCACGCATGAGCCAAGGTGCTCCTTTCTCTCTTACGTGAGCGAATATGTATATCTTGCTGTGCCTCCGAAGGTTCGTGTCCCGTCGAGGACTGCCAAAGCGAGTGTGCTGCGACAATGGTACTAATTTCGTGGGAGCATCGGCAAAGCTATCTGAATTTAAACAGTCAATCTTGAGCAATGAAGCGATCAGCCAGCTACACCAATACAGCGCAACTAAAATGTTCGAATTCTGCTTTATCCCACCCCGTGCGCTCAACTTCGGGGGTCTGTGGGAAGCCGCTAAAACTTTGCTGGTGAAAAACATGGCCGAAGCAAAAAACGAACGATCCTCACGGAGATCGAGGCGATACTCAATTCGCGACCAATCACTCCAGCGTCAGCCGATCCAAACGATGGAGAAGCGGTGTCTCCAGCTCACTTCCTTATTGGATCATCTCTAATTTTAGCTCCTGAAGAACAATTTAACGAGACGTCAAACATTCACTACCTAGATCGATGGCAGCGCATTTCGTTTCTTAAACAGCAATTTTGGAATTTGTTTCGTCGAGACTATTTTCACACGCTCCAGCAACGCACAAAATGGACCAGTCCACAGCCTAATATAAAGGAATGACAACTAGTTCTTATACACGAGGACAACGCAGCTCCCCAAAATTGGCCACTGGGGCGTGTCATCGCAACGATTGCTGGGAAGGACGACAAGGTGCGAGTCGTGGATCTCCAAACGCAGAAGGCAGTTCTTCGAAGACAAAATCTCCCTGCTTCCCGTCGAATAAGCAAGAAGTTAGTTGAAGGATTCTGGATCCTATCAAGGCCGGAAGTATGTTGGAGCCCAATTCCTAACGTTGTTGAATTTTATCTTCTCCAATGTTATTTCTTGGAATGTTAACAGATTTAGTATATTTTTATAATTCGAACGGTCACTTTGTATTTTTAGTGTGTATAAGAAAGAGAAGAACGACGGAAGAAATAAACTGAAGCGCAAAAACGTGGACAATAAGGCTTTTACTTTACAACAACCGGTTACTGTTTGCAATCAATCCCAGCCCCGTACCCGAAGAAATTCGGTTGATTTACTCAGAAAAAGGTCTCAACAGAGGGAAAACAATTGATTACGTTTATTAGTTTGGCTATCTCAGCCTCGGACAAATCATGTTGATCGGTTTTGACCTTTCCGTTACTATCGCTAGACTCTAGCTCGGAAAAATGTAAGCATTTGGGAAGCAGATCGTACAGCCTCCAGAAAACTATTCCAAAATACAAATTTTGCTTCAGTGATGCTATTATGTAAATCGTCAATGGTTTTTTGACGTTACTATATTCAAAAT
Source organism: Drosophila prolongata (assembly GCA_036346975.1). Classification (NCBI taxonomy): domain Eukaryota; kingdom Metazoa; phylum Arthropoda; class Insecta; order Diptera; family Drosophilidae; genus Drosophila; species Drosophila prolongata. The sequence continues at coordinate 11,993,249 of JAYMZC010000387.1, read as the reverse complement.
CCAATTTTAATCGTCCCACTATCTGTTGAGATCTTCCATCTGCAGTAGATGCATACTTCACAAGCTAACTGTCCTCCAACACAACTAATCGCTGCGCTAGAATCTAATAATACATAACGGTACGATTGAGAAGACGAATTGGCCAGAATGGGCGAGGCCTTTCAGAAAGAGAGATAGGTACGCTACACCGAGTTTACATTCCCAAACATTCTTTCAAAATTTGTTTATTCGCTTCGCACTACAAGATTTAAGTTGTTCCAATTCAGGTGTGTTGTCAACGGTCGTGATAGCCACGGTTTTTAATTCTGGGATTTTGCTGAGTAGCTAAGGACTAGCAGATAATTTTTGTCGTCAGGGAAGGTGAGTGATACAACTGTGGCTGCGTCATCTATTCGTCGGTCATCGTTGCTTGACTTCGGACGGTGATCGAAGCCTTTGTATGTGTTGGCCGTTTCACAGCCGTAACAAAAGATACGTCTCTCAAATACACAATCCTGATATCAGTGCCCTTCCTTGCGACAGTTCCAACATAACAGAGAAAAAGCCTCGATATCTACCCCATTTTCGGATTCTATTTCTGTTTCCATGACTTCTTGTTTTTTATTGATATATCGGCCAAAAAGTTTTCACGTCGACGACAAATCTCTCTTAATTCCGGAAACTGATTTAATATCGATTTTTAACAGTTCATGTCTAATTTCGGGACGTAGGTTGTTCTTATTTACTACTAATTTATGCGGCGTCCATTTAACTTCTAGCTGATCAACTGATATAGCCTCATAAAAGCAATCGAAATTTTCATTTGGCTTTTGCTTAGTGTTACTTATCAGTTCCTCTATATCCCCATCATCCCTACTTGGTCTAAACTGCTGACGTAAGGCTGCACAAAATGCATCCCAGACAACTTCGCTGTGTGCTTTGTGATATCGCCAATAGAACTCGTTGGCTTTCCCTTCACTTTTTCCGAAAGTCATAGCGTTAGCGGTTATAAAGCCTGCCGCATTATAACTGGAATTTGTATTAACTCCTGAAGTGGAAGGTCCCTCATCCGTTGCTGATTTATCACTACTCTCTAAATGCTGCTTTTTTGATCGACTGCGAGTTTGTAGACCTGAATTATCAAGTGGCTTACCGACTGCAGGCCTACAAGCTGATTTGCATACTGGACATTGTGCGTTTTTCTTAAAATGGGCTTCTATGCACTTCCTGTGAAATTCATGTTGACACGAGGTTATGAAAATTTCGACGACGGTCATATCGGATTTACATATCGGACAAATTGTAGCGGGGCCACCTTCTGCCCCCTTATTCGGAGATCGGTCAACACCCATAATGCACACAAATGAAAAATATTCTTAGGACAATTTCCAAAAAACTTACGCCAACATTAAGCAACTAGTACAATTAAAGTTTTAACCAAGTAAGAGTGTTTATGTTTCTAAAAACGAAATTGTGAAATCAAAAAAATATATGTACGGAAAAGAAACTTGTTTCTATAAAAAAAATTGTAAGCCCAAAAAAATGTATATGCAAAAGATATTAACTGAACTCCTTGCTGGATGTCCCGAGGGTGTTTTTTTTAAGTTTCTCGGAAAGTATAGAAATTACAGAAAGAAAAGATTGTTTAGGCTTCATAAAAAAAAACCTTTTCCAAAACACAAAAGGAGGGAAGTAGTTACTTTCCTATTTCGGACAGCGGACAGCAACCTGTTCAAAACATAGTCGCATGTATTCCGGCCTATGAAAAGGGAATATAATACTTCAGGAAATTGATAAATAAATATTGCTACTAACTATTTGTGGATATGGCACTGCTTTCAAGTGATGCCAGTATTTCCGAACAGTTAAATTAATGTCTATCTTTAATTTACAGAGTATAGTTAATTCAACGACTTGGTATTTTAAGCTGGGACAGAAGACCTAAGTTGATTTTTGGATTCTCTGTTCTCCTCAGACTAATAGACAACTCATCATCTCTGCTAAATTTAGGAAAATTCTTTAGTTAGTTTATAATTCCAGACAGTTTAGAAGACCTATATTCACATAGCATGTTTTAAAGAATTTTTTAAGAAAAAATAGGAAATAAAGTTTTTAAAGAAATTGAATTTATTTACCAGTTTAATTACTCAGTAAGGCCCCTACCACGTTGAGCGCCACCTTTTTCTTGTTAATAATAATAAATGATATCTGTAGCGTGTAACGTTCGACTGAAGTGTTATGAATCGAGGGATCACTATCTCGTCGGCTTTGGGGGAGTTGTTCTTGCTTTACACACCAGACACTGTCTACACATTATTATTAACAGACTAAGAATTGAGCGTGCTTGCGACAAAATTATAAGTAAGTAACTAAACCGGAAGAAATATAAATAAATTCGAAAAAAATAGATTTTAAAGACTCACGAAAATAAAAGAAAGAAAGAAAGAGCGAAATTTTAACGTAGCGAACACAGGGATGTTAATGTGCTCGCATGTTGCCCTCCCTACCTATGATCACCTGCTGCAAGAGAATGGCTCTGGTGACCCCTTTTGTACCCTACGACCGTGAAAACATCAGCGGAGTTCAGTAAATTTTGGACTTAAACTTCCATTTTATAATAAATTCAGCGAAAGAAAACATAATTAATAGGAGTTCAGAAATAGTAATTCATAATAAAGTAATAGGTATAAAAATAGTAATAATGTTAAAACAATGCATTGGTAGATAATCTTAATT